>CABFWB010000437.1:157657-169905 GCA_902151455.1 Timema bartmani | reverse complement strand
GGGGGGGGGGTGGGGGGGGGGGAATCACCTGATCAGAAGGAGGAGCTCTTTCTGTCGGTAAGTGAGGCAACGCCATAATCATTCTGGTCGCTCTCATTAACTCTTGATGATGACGGAATTGCGCTCCCCAACCATGTTTCACAATATATCTCCACACAGCCTGTCGAGTGATACAAATATATGAAAAGATTTCAACGCCGGTTTAATTCCTTCTACATGTTCTGATATGGAAGTGTTGAGTTTATAATATAAAACAAAACTTTCATATTCATATTATTATTTAAATATGCTTTAGTGTGCCGGTAATTAGGGACTTTAAATTACAAACCTAAATAAAATATTATAGAGAGAATTAATATCAATAAAATATTTAGGTATTTGGTTAGAGAGGGTTTGTGAAACCCCCCTTTGGCAAATTAAATTAGTCTAAACGCAACCCAGTGAGGATTTTGCAGAGGTCTATTCTGGCAAATACACTATTATTTTATTCAAGCTCGTGATGAAATGCGAAGCGGTTCTGTATCTACCAAATATATTTTAAATACATTAAAATACGTAATGCAAACCTGGTAAAAATGGAACCAATATCCATGTTGGTTCACCTGGGGGTAGAGACCTTCCAGGGTTCTCATTAAAGCACGCTCAAAATCAGTCATAATTGAAGGTATAATCCAATCATTGGTAACAGATTTGAACACACTTATCACCAGTGCCTATATACAAGCTGCGTTCTTTTCGCCATGAGGGCAAAGAATACTGGTATATCCTGTAGACAGTATAAAGTAGTGTTCCCAGCTTCAATGTAATACCTAGTAAAAGTGTTTGCTTGTTAGATGAGTTTTGATGATTCCCATCAAAGCTTCAAACAGAAAATACTTTAATTTAAAAAAAAATTGTTTATTAAAAGTTCAATGCTTTTAAACTGTAAACATGCATTATTATTGAGAAAAATACCTACAATGCCTTGAATGTGTACATGTACACTCAACAATTGTTGTAACCCTGCAGGTCTCCTCGGTACCACTTTAAATGTGGCGTCAATTGATATTCCTCCAAGTTCTCCGTATCTGCCCACTTCATCCAGAAATTCCCTGCTACAAAAGATTATTGCTATCACATCCCCATCTGTATCGTTTATGATTTCATGGGTGAACGGCTGTTGGAAACGCGTGTTTCCGTAACGTTCCTGCCACAGATGAGTTCCCAACACGTTTCCAAAAGTTACTAGATCTTGAGGAATAGGTGGAAGTTGCGTCCTCCTCTGCCATCTCGTTGTGCGAATAACACATGTATTTGATATTCTCTGTGAAGCTACAGGGTTCCTGAGAAATTAACCACATTCACTTACTATCACACTAATACACCCCATTTTTGCAAATAGTATACAGATGCAGGAGCGGGCGGCACATGGATTACTGCCAGGGCGCGCAAGTCTTGACAGTACTCTATTAGTAAACTGTTCACTATCACACTAAATAATGTAATGAATGGTTGTAAGAGTAGCGGAAAATATTACTTCAGAAAACTTTTTTTTATAAGATAAAACAGGGGGAGGAGCGTAATGCTCATTTGCTGTGAGGTATAGGATGGGGCCAGGGTTAGACGTTCATTGGTTGCAAGAGAAGGCCATTATTCATTTATTTATAAATCCACCATCTTGATCTCCAAAATTTTCTAAAAAATAGTTTCCGGAATTAATCTTTTTCCACTACTTATTCGTTTATTGGATTAAAAGTATAAGTTTGATACTGAATGGGAGGATAATTTATTAACTCAGCCCTGGCAAGTGTGGCTTGCCTTGGCTTTTATCAAATGTATACGTTTTCTCACCTATTTGATTCTTGCGCAAACATTTCTGTCACACGTAGACTCAAATCTGTTTTTGCTCGTTCCTTGAGAGTGCGTTTTAAAATTCTTGTATCCTTTTGTTGGTTGTCAGGTGGGTGAGTGCATGGAGGCGAGTGTTTGGATAGCTTTATGGGAGCCCCCTCTTCTGGGCTCATCGTTGTTCTCGCTTTGTGGTGTAGCACACATGTCAGCTGTCTGTAAAAGCATCATTACAAACATGTTAACAAAATATAAAGCAAAGAGAGTATTAATCAACTATTCCAATATATATATATTTACAAATAATAAATACACTTCATTAAGCAGAAATGGCTATCCCCTTATTTCCCGGAGTCCCATTTAATATTTAAATAAATCAGACTCTTTTAGTTATTTGGCGTGGTGTCATTCACTTTACTTCTGATATTCATCTTTCTACACTGGGAAGTAGCTATTTCTGTTGGTTTTGGAAATTTTAAACCCTGTTCCCCAAACCCCTTGTTTTTAACTATTTTAACCATTTTGAAATTTAAATTACCATTTAGAAATTTAAATGTTCAAGACTCATTTGGTTATTTGAAATTGAATCTCTGTTTGCCAAATTTTAATTTGTACTTCATCTAATTTTTTTTTCTAATTATAGCTCCTCCACTCCTAATTATAAATTTGAACAAAATCCATCAGATCGTTTTGGATCCATGTTCCGGGACAGAGAGATTAAGTAAAATCCACATTTTTGGGTCCGTGTTCACATAAAGTGTAAAAATTTGTCAAAATCTCAAGTTCTATTTTTTCACGATTACAGTACTTTCTCTTTAGATGATAAAGTAAAAAGTGGTTGTTTTAAAAATAATACCTCTTTAATAAAAATGATATTGTGTCTATAACTTAGGGTTATATTGAAGTAGGCCATGTATGTACAGTATAAAAGAACATTATGAAGAATATAATAGTGTAGATTTTTAGTTTAAATATTATTATTGTTAGCTCCTGGTAAATAACGGGTAGATATGTGATTCGTTTGAAATAATATTTAATCTTCTTGACATTTTGAAGTTTACATATCTCAAAGGTGAAAAGGAGAGAAAGAGAGAGAGTGATAGAAAGCGAGATTGCGCGAGAAAGGGCCAAGGTGGCCTATTATATCTAGAAAAAACAGACTTTTAGACCCTCAACATTAGTTTAATCCACACATAAGCCCCTTATTTGTACGTTTGTCGCCACTGAAGTATTTTAACTTTGTATTCATTAAACATTTAATTTTATATTTCTTTTAATAATGAAGAATGGTCGCCATTAGTGATTGTGTGGTTGAAGGTGTCACTCGTGCAATTGATAGGACTACCTATGGCAGGGAGGTAGCAACTCGATTCAAGGTCGTATATAAATATAATGACGGTAGTTTCTATTAAATGGTTTTCCACTCTTTCTCCACACAGCATTTTCTCTAAATTCTACTTTACTCATCCCTACTACATTAACCTAATTAAAAGTGTACATCCCGAGCGAGTATTAAGACAAATGGTGAGAAAAATAAAGCTTGTGTTTTAAACGCTTTATTTTTTAATATAGCAGAGAGGAGGAAATGGAAGAAATTAAACAGTGAACAAGGAAGAGTTGAGCAATGAGCTAAGAACAAAGAATGATAAGCCTAAAGAAGAGCATATAAATGAAAAATGTAATGATATAAAGGAATTACAAATAACTAGCAGATGTGACATGATGTAAGCAAAAGAAAGGGAACCAGGCCAAAAGGAAATCAACGGAATTCAAACACAAGACATAGAAGATTAATCAGGAAAGGTAGTGAACGATTAAAAGGAAGTAACAGCAGTATGGGAATAAATACATAAAAGAATTATGTAATAAGGACAATAGACCAGAAGATATGGAACTAGAACTAGAAGAAGAAATGGAGAAGGATGAAAAAGAGTCTAGTTTTCTGAAGAGCTAAGTGGAAAAGGCTATAAATGATATGAAAAGAAGAAAATCTACACGTGATTATGAGATACCAGCAGATTTACTAAAATAGTTTGGTTAAAATGGAATTAACGTTCTTACTTGGTTAGTGAACAAGATATACAACACAGAAGAATGGGTTAAGGAGCTCCTAGACGTAACGATGACCGCATTACCCAAGACAAATAAAGCAGAGAAATGCGATTACTACAGGACCGCGAGTTTAATAGCACAAGTGGCAAAGATAGTGGCTAGAATACTCACTAATCGGCTCGAAAAGAATATAGAAGAATTATTAGGAGAAGATCAATTTGTTTTCAGGAAAGGCAAAGGAACCAGAGAAACCATAGTGATAGTATCAGAAAGAGTCCTAGACGTCAAAAGAAGGGGTATATGTGTGTGTTTCATCGGCTGGAAAAGGGCATTTGACCGTGTAAACTAGAATACACTGATGAAGATGCTTAAAAAAATAGGAATTGACTGGAGAGATTGAAGATTAATAGGAAACTTGTACATGAAGCAAAGAGTAAAAATAAGATTGGATATAGGTGACACCAATAGTGTGTAGATAGGCAGGGGTGTTCCTTATCACCAAATCTTTTAACCTGTATGGTGACTGGCTTTCTATATGCATATGTAATCATCATGTTAACATGTCAGGGATGAGTGAGGTTGAATTTAGAGGAAGTGTGCCTGCATCTCTGTCATCAGCAGTGTAATCTATTGCAAGACCATGCGGCCACCAAAGCGAGTAGGGAAACTTAGTATTGGTCTTAAATGTTGACTCTCTGGCATATCAAGCCATCAATATTTAGTGATAAATGCAATCTTTATTTATCAAACATAACAATTAAATATATTTCAATATAGGGGGTGAGATACGACAAGGTAAACATTGATTCCGTGTGGTTGCACGAAGGTACTGCGCTTCCCATGGCAGTAAACCAGTGATGAGCAAAGTACGGCCCGCGGACATGTTCGATACGACCCGCAAATCCCGATAGAAAAAATGCGTTAAAAACGAGGGAAAACAAGAAAAAAATGCATTTCACACTAGTTTTTTTAATTATATTTTATGGTTTAGGGACCCGAGTCCAGAGATTAAATAATATGCAAACCATTCACGAAACTCAGCTTGAATTAAATGAATTGCAATGTAACACCCAATTGAAGCAATTGTCTCTCAACGTCCCATAGCTTGAGTTCTACATGTCCTTATCGAAATAAAGTTTCCCAAATTTGATATTTCCCAGAAGGTTATCGCCATGTTTGGATCGTAATTTATATGTGAGAAAGTGTTTTCTACCGTGAAACTTAAAAAAAGTAGTGTTAGAAACATTCTTTTTGACAGATGGTCATTTAGTTTCCCTTCTGAGAGTCACCTCGTCTCAGTTGAAACCAGATTATGAAAAACCTTTAGAAGAACAGTCACAGTTTCATTCATCACACTATCCTTTATCCAAGTACTCTTAAGTATCTGTTTTATTTAAGTATTTGTTAAATAATGTAGAAAACTCACATTGTATTAGAATTAGATATCATTATAATACAAATCCATTTGCTAATTAATAGGAATTTTTTCTCTTTTCTTTTGGCCAACTCCCCGAAAAAATTGCCCATCAGTCATAAACTATACATCGTACGATAAACATACCAAGGAACATTTTTATAAATAAAATTGATTTTGTTTAGTAGTAATAATAACTATTTTTACTATTAAACTAACTTGAGATATCAAACGAAAATCTAATTTTAGCGTGGTTTTCACATTGTTGCGGCAAGCGCAGACCTCGAATGAGGGGAAAAAATTAGTTTGTTAATTAAACCCTCAAAATAAAGCGATCAAAACTATTTTCGACATTCTATGATTTTTTCTGATTTAGGTACCTTTTTTTGCCCTGGTGCCTGGCCTAATTTAGAAATATTTGAAAAAAATAATAGTGTGAAAAGTTTTTTTTCCCCTTGGTTTGAATAAGATTTTAAAAATATAATAATAATTTACGATGGTAGAGCAGTTACGGAAATCTTCTTAACATAACAAGATGTCAAATAATGAAAACTATATTTAACTTGATTTGCGATATAGGTTAGTTTTACAAATGTTCTCGATTAAGGTAACTTATGGATCTCTTAACTTAACATGGTTTGATAAACAATAGTTAGCACTTAGTTACCTACCTTGCCATTATTTTGTTTTCTTATATATTACTAACAAATTTATTAGGAAGGAAAAGAGAATTACAGTTAACCGCTGTTAATTAAAACTCTGAAGTAGAGCTGGGCGATAAATTTCCAACATTGATTTTTTTTCAACGATACTGATTTATGAAAGCTGTGACAGTGACTGACAAAATATCTTTTCATGATATGGTGACCCACAGATGCAACCAGTAGCGGTCTCATGTCTTTTGCTCTCATGTTTTTATAAATCTTTATTGGATAAATAGCTGCTACTCAATAACTTGGTGGCGGCGAACTTTGACCCCTAAGAAACACTATTTAATAATAGAAACAGTGGCGGTAAGTGAAAGCTATCAGACGGTTGTAAAAATTGTTAAAAGAAAAATGTTAACGTAATCGAAAACAAATTGTTTCTTGTGAAAATTTGGTTGCCAAAAGTGACAGAAATTCAGTATAATAATGGTTTTTAAATCATATTATGATTTGGCAAATGGATACATAAGATTAGATATGCTAACTTTTGCCCTGTCTGGAACAGATGAGTAATTTTTAAATCTAATTAACTACTTAACTTCAAGATGAGAGTCGGGTACACTAGCCTTGTAATCAACTTTATCAACAAGGGGAGTCAGACATATAATCCTTTCAACCAAACCTACCTTCATAGTGAGAGTGAAGCCTCGTTTATTATGTAACAAGTTGGACCCAACATGTTGGGAAGCTGTGTTTATTGTCGGAAAATTGTTGGAACAACATCCTGGGTCCTCTGCCTTTTTTTAATCAGTCTACACATTTCTAGCCATGGATAACGACATATTACTTGCCGTTTCTCTTGCAGAAAAACCAAAACTTAAGAAATGGTAGGGCGTTCTAAGTTTTTTTTGGCTAAACATCAAATTGAAGGTGTGTACATGGGAATAATGAATTACCTATATTGGTAAAGTAGAGTTGATAGCTTTGTAAACATGTAACATCACAAAGAACAATACTTTTGATATAAATCAATTAAGAATCAAGTAGCCGAAGCTATAATTATTTATGCTTTTTAGTGAGGAATTTTCCATCTAGATATATTCTGGAAATTGAAAAGTTACACCTGGATACGGGAGTCGAACCCGGGACCCGTGTCCAGGTGTCATTTTTCAATTTTAAGAATATAAATTAATTAGTTTAACTGTATTAGCCTTGTTCCATTCCATGATCACGAAATTATGCAAGCCCCGATTTTAAAAGTTAAACTAATCTGAAAATAAAACACGTACTTCACCAAGATTAGAGACTCATTCAACTCGGTAGGAGAAATGCGATGTGATGGACCTGCAATGTATTTGTTCCCAAAACGCGATGTAATGGGGCCCATCCGTTGCTAACCTTCAATTTTAGCTTAAAATATGTTTCATAAATACATTTTGATAACATTAAACATTAAATCAATAATTGTAAAGAAAGTGAAACTATAGAACATTTAGCTCTAATGTTGTTCATAAACATCAACTGCAGTTGGAAATTTATAAAACACTCTGTTCCCAAACACAAAAGATGGTCGTTGGCTATTGCAATAATATCTATCCCAAGAACATTTTCAGTTAGAGTTGTTATTAAAAGGGTTCCACCTACCTTTCCACTGTGATATACGATTCCCAATGCCACGTCAAAAGTCACTTCCCAGGGCCACGTCAGATTTCTCACTCTTTTGCCTAGTTCACGTCATACTTGATACATTCTCAAGGCCACGATATACATGTCATAGGCTTTNGGTACATTGTGCTGGAGTGATTCTTGAGTGCAGATAGCTGGTACATTGTGCTGGAGTGATTCTGATAACGCACTAAAGCATTTGGTCATCACCTCCCCATTAGCTTCTCTCGAGTAAACAACAGTATGCAGTGATATCTGTTGTCATGATCCACCAAAGTGGAAGCTTTGAGTTTCTTCAGCATATTTTAAAAAGTCCATATGAACTAGAGCTTCATTTTCTGCAAGTTTTGTTTTCAATGTTACTATCTTATTGTATTGATGTAATGCTCTCCCTTCATGTTCTAAGAAACATGTTATATGCTTCTCAAATTCTTGCAACATATCATAAATTGTGGTTTCGATCAAACCTTTAGTCAGTTTTACAACAGTTTTTTCTTTTAGGATTTGTTGTGTAAAAGAAACTTTCTTTTTTTAGCATCCATTTGAAATACTGTCCAGCAGAATTGGCAATAAAGCCACTATATGAAGATTTATGACCCATATAAATGTCACATTCACGTACAAGACATTTATAAGTTTGGTCGACACAACAGAATTCTTCCACAATACCAGCAGTTGTATTTTTCCCTAAAACACCTACCTTGAACAATCCCTCGATCAATAGTTCCATGTTTCCATGTGTGATACTCTTACAAGTATCTCGATCACTCACTCTAATTGGTTTCACCCAAAATGAACGGTGTCTGCAGAAAAATTCATAACTAACCAATTTATCTGGATAGTACCTCAAAAACTTCTTATGAAGGTTTCTCAATGTGTCATTCAGATACCATTTTTGTTGTGTCATGAAGTCTTTCTTTCCAGGACAAATTCAACTATTGCTGTCCAATTCTAATTCTTTGTCTGAATCTACCTTCTTGTAGTTTTCATTAAGTTGATCTTTGATAGCTTCAGCAAACAGAAGTGTCTTAACAACTTGAGGACTTGGCCTTACATCTTTTATTAACATTTGTTTGACACAGGTGCTGAGAGTAGGTGGGCAGTGGCTTTTATTATTATGTAAATGCTCACATCTTTTCCTGTACTTTTGGACATCCCTTCTTAGTTTGTTTATAAACTCATCCTTTTTCTTAAACTCTCTATTGCATCTTTTTCTAAATCTCAATGATAGCTCTTTTCTTCCCAGATTTTGTTCTTTTTGTTGTTGAAGCACCTATTTCAGAAACAAAGTCTGGCTGATCTATATCTTGCATATCTTTATTTATGTTTAGTAAAATAGGTAAACATTAATAGAAACATGATAGTTTGAAAAATATTGTTTATAATACATGAAGTTATAGTAATCATTCCCCTGCCCAAAGAAAGTACAGGGGAATGATGATTATGAGGCTATAAGATTGAATTATCCATGTGGTTTATTCTGATATACTTAAAAATATGTCTATGGAACTATAATATTATGGTTTCTATTGTTGATAACATATAAACTTTATATTACAATAAATGAGTCATTTTAGACTCACCAGGGGAATGATGCTTTCATTAGTGACAGTGCAACATTTAAGAGCAACAATGAACACAGAATAGAATATGCACATATAAAGACAAGTATTAGAATAGAAATGTTAAGCGCACAACTTTTTTAATTTATTTCAAAAATAATGCAGCTAGCTATCTCTTAAATGGTAAATTAACTAATGATCTACCATATAAATCACAGATGAAAACTGGAAACAAGATATAAAGCTCATATTAAGATGTTTAAAAGTTTGTTTTAATAAACACTAATCATTTAAGATACATATAATGTAACAGAACTATTATACTTTCAAAAGTAAAAAAAAAAAAAGTTTGCTTTATTTATTTGAGTATTTAATTGATTAGTTACTGAATCTGTGGTTAGGACAATACAGGGGAATGATGTTTTACATATAAATTTTTTTAAATTTAAATGTAGAACTATGCGCATGTGCAAGAATTTGATTACATTCTTGGAAGAAGAAACTAAAAAAGAATGTGTCTCACAACAATTTTAAACTGTACTGGTGAACTCAATATGATCTCACTGAAATCTAACTTAGATCATACTATAAAATAGTTTATTGTTATAGACTGAAATTCTTTAACTGCTTCATAGAGTGACACAATTTCAGAGTGTGTATGTTTTTAGATATATTATTGCAGTGTTTAAGTTGAGATCTTAATAAAATAATGTTTGTAACATATAGCTACTGGAAAAAATTGGAAATTGGCTCTGGAAAATCTGGAAAAGTCAAGGTATTTTAAAATATAATTTGGCTGGACACCCTAAATAACAATGTTAATATCTGATGATACTTTTACAACCGTACAGCTGTAGAGGATGAAATCATCCTAAGCCAGTGAGGTTTATTATTAAGTTACTGTCCAACGTATTTTGAATTATTTGTCAACTTGGTCCATGCACACATTTAGTGTAGACTCTACTTGTCTGATCTCGAAACCTGTGTTGCCCTACAGAGAAGTAATTTATGTAAATAAAATAGTTAACAAGTTTTTTCATCATAATTATCACTTTATTGTTCCAGCGAACCGGGTACAATTTGTGAGTCTCTTCCATTTATTTCTATCTAAATACATTTCTTCATCATTTATGGCCCTCCAGTCCCCCCCAACCCCCCTCTTCTTGATGTCTTCCCTTAAAGCGGCCATCCATCTTCTTCTCGGTCTTATCCTCCATCCACTTACTTACCATTCTTCCAATCTCCATCCTCTTCACATGCCTGAACCATTTCATCCTTGAGCTGGTGTTTGTTTCACATAATCAAGCCTCTTTTACAGTGGATGCCTGCAGTTAGAAGTATCCGCTTTTGTACTATTACCCTTAACTTATACCTAAATTGGAATAACCTTAGCGATTTTTAAAATATTTGAAATTATTCCCACTTCAAAGGATTTATTTATAATCACAGTAGTAATTCATTCTTACTTTTTTTTTTAGCAGTTTATTAGAACACTGATTAAAAATGGCAGCCCCGAGATTTAATAAGCCCAGAGATGGATATATCAGTATTTATAAATTGTCTAATACCGGTAAACCCTAAGTTTAAAACCTAGAAACAATATTAAAATGGTTGGGAATAGTAAACAAAGAATTTTTTTTATCATAAATAAACACAACAAGAATAGCAAGTTTCCAATAATAGCCAAATAAAAATCGCAAGAAAAAATATATAATATTGACCTTTGAAATTAAAACAAAACTCGCCTAAATCATGCAAAAACATTCGTTCATAGTAAGTGTAGCCGACCCCTCAATCACAACTGGGAACCTCAACTAGTAATATATTTTAATAGTTTCAAGAGATATATGAGAATGTAATTATTTTGGTGCACAATAATTAATATGTTAAGGCCTATATAATTAAAACTATCCCAACCTAACTTAACCTAACCTTTCATACGTCGACAAAAAATAATTGATCAGTCTAAGTTGCTATCAGTAAAATTGTTAAACTAAGCAAACTAATATTTCTTAAAATATATTTTAAAGTGAGGAATGGAATATTAATCTAATAGGTCTAGGGCTACAATGGATCTACATGGTGTGTTTGTCAAAACATTATTTTAGTGCACGATAAAAATATGTTGTTGAAAGACACATGGAAGTTTAGTTTTTGTGGGTAGAAAATGTTTTAATTCTGATGGTTCCTTTTGAGAAAATAACTTAAAAAGAATCTTACCTCGCAATGTTATTCATCCCATAAGACACAAAACAATATTACCATTAAAATATTTGTATTGGTTGGCTAAATAATTAAGTAGGCCTAATGTCTGTTAGAATACACACATGGCAACTTTGCATCTAATAGCTTTTCTCTAAATGTATTGTATGATAATTGAATATTAATAGAATTTGAAGGTCAGGTTAAGCTTGGGTGATTAATTTTTTTTGGAAGGTCTAGTTACCATAAGCTTGATTAGTTCTTTAAATTTAAACACACCAAAGATTATTTTTATCTGATTATTAGTATTAAAATAATATAATAGGTGTTTTAGTGTACCTATTAGCGTTTTTGTAGTTACTTAATTGAGTTTTTATAAGGGAGTTAAATAAAGCCATGTGTATTTTTATTAGTGTTTTAATTCACTAAACGATTTACAATTTGTGTTTGATCAAGGGAATAAAGTGGTTCTGAAAAAATATTAATCAAAGAAGTTTAACCTAACCTTACAAAAAAAATTAGGCTCTAAAAGAGTATAAGATATACAGGTCTGGCTACTCTTTAATTCCAGTGATCAGATATTGAAGCCAAATGGCGATAGTGTCGTTGCGGAATATCGAGCGCGCAGTTTAAATTTTGAAGAAAAGTTTGAACTTCCAAGTTTACATTTTACTGTTAGACAGTAATTATTTTATTCCGAATGTGATAACTAGTGAATAAAAAGAATAGCTCACAACAAAGAATAACATACAAAGTACAATTAATCATTTGCTCATCAATTTAAGATAATTTAAATCTGAAATACTGTATTATAAATCACATGGTAATTATTTGTTTGGTAAAATGTTATCATATAAACATGGCTATAAATTATTATTT
>CABFWB010000437.1:122117-156325 GCA_902151455.1 Timema bartmani | reverse complement strand
ACTTTTTTGCTTTGGTATATAAATAATATCTAAAGTTAAGGCAGTAGAAAAATCAGTTATAATTTATAAATAAACATATTAGTAGCCAACTACATAGGAGTGGTGATAACTAATATCTAGCAAAAGTTTTTTTACTGCAAACATTGATCAACCAATGTGGAAATAATTAAGAGAAAAACTAATCTTTGATTATAAAAAGCACTCGCACACTTTCCTTTTGTAAAATTCTTTCATCCCTATCTGCTACAATCCACTCACTTAGAATATATTTTGGCCAAAAATGTTTTTCACAAAATCTATCATTAGATTTGTTTGTTTTTTCTAAAGTTCTTTTGACCAGAAATCTTTCTTGTATTTTTTTCTCACAATCATGTCTCTCGAAGTATAAGGGCATATAAACGTTGACACGTCAGTTTTAAAACAATCTGGAAACTTACATTTTTTTTTTTTTGACATGTGAAGCCATTTTCCAGGAATAAAATATTATAAATCTGAACATCTGTTGTTATAAAATGTCACAACTATCCGTAATGATCACAACGCTTTCTCATATAGTGGCAAATTGTGCAACTAAAAAGCTTCAAAGTCTGATCCACTTTTATATAGGGTTTTGAGTAGTGTCATAGGGGTGGGGTCTAATCAACCAAGGTTAACCTAACCTTCAAAGTCTCTAGGCTAATTAATACTATTTTAGATCAATTAACAAAATACATTTAGAGAATAGTTATTTCCATGCAATGTTGTCATGTGTGTATTATGATAGGCATTTTAATTAGTTAATTATCCAACCAATCAATCAAAATATTTAAAATGACGACACTTTTCTGTGCCCTAAGGAATAGCTAAATAACACTGCAAGCTAAGATTTTTTTTGTAAAAATATGTTTTCTCAAAAGGAACCATAAACGTTCTCTACCCGTTTTTGTTAACATAGGATAGTTGATAGTTCTAAAATTAATGTTAACTTACAGCAAATTAAAATATGCCTACTTTTGGTTTCATCTTGTGACAGTTACCTAATTTGTTTAGATATTTGCTCTTCTGTGAGTTTGGTAGCCTAAGTTTTTTTTAAATTTTATGTTTAACTTTATAACTATTAATTTTGATATCACTAAAGATTTGCTATTCTTCCTGTGCATATTGATGATTAAAATAATATATTTACTCTAATCTAGCAAAGAAAAAGTGTCAAGAATACCTACCACTCTGTGTACTATTACCGACAAATGAAAATATTTTCACAGAAGTATGATGCACGTTATACCAGTAGCTAAAAATCATAACAAACGAGTGTAGATTGATAAACACTACTATTCTATATTACATTTCATCAGCGTAACATTTTTCTCTGCCCCAAATATAACATATTAATTTTAATGTAAATTATACAACATAATAAATTGAATAATTTTATTTGTGTGCAAGTAAATATTTTTTTAATATTGCAACAAAATAATTATAAATGTACAGGTTATAACTTTTAATTGGCTTCTGAAACCCTTTTGGTAACAAAGGTAAACTTGTAATATGTAAGGTCAGATTGCGTCCATAACTTTATTTAAAACCTTCTTAAAATTACATTCTAAGAAATATATCTAGAACTAAAAGAGTAATTCTTTTAATTTAACTAGTTGACAATGTTTAAGTAATTTAAACTCACAAGCTAATACTTTATTTTGTTTGGAATACTTATGATAATATTAATTTTAAACAACTAATAGAAATCTAGTTCAAGGCCAATTTAGAAAATGTATTTGACTCCAGCAGTATATTTTCAATACGTCTACAGTGTTGCGTAGCTTAATGTTATATTAATTTATATTTCATGCGTTAAATAGTATGTTTGAATCATAATTATGAAAGAGAATTACTGTGGTTTGTCTGCACGATTAATAAACAAAATATAGGTTTAAAGTTCTTGCTCTACTTAATCAAGAACGTCTAAAATTGTAAATCGTGTAGTTGGCAACATTGATACTTGGGTTGGATTGCAGCCAAAGTCGACAGTCGAGTTCAGCAAAATGGAGTAGTGTTTATCAGTTTTAACATTAAGTGTTTGGAATTATTTTATTGTCATTTATTTTAGATTTATGTGTATTTAGTGTTTCGTGCTGTATTTTATTCGTAACTTCACCAAAATGGCTTTAAATTCTGACATGGATCAACACAAAGGAAACTTGGTTGTAAGAATGGATGACGACTCAGACTCGCAGTTGCAAGCTTTATTCGATACCGTTCTCAAACCAGATTCTAAGAAATCGTTGCAAGTGCCTTTCAGGATGCGTAAGTTGCCAAATTCATTTTTCAATCCACCCTCTACGGGCTCTAAATCACCGTCAGTCTCTTCAATATCTCACAGTCGTGAAAATTCGGGAGATTCGGCCTTGGGTGCGTCAGGTGCGTCGACCACCACGACAACTAGCGGCATACAAGTGAACCACGCGCGAGCCCACAGCTCCCCAGCCTCCTTGCAACAAACGTATGCTTCGGCCCCACCACATCAGCAACAAAACCCAGGTCAGCACATGAAACAACGCAGCTATGACATCACACCAGTTGGGGACTTGGGACCCCTTCCTCCAGGCTGGGAACAGGCTAGGACTCCAGATGGTCAAGTGTATTACATAAATCACCTCCATCGAACCACAACTTGGGAGGACCCGAGAAAGACACTGTCGGCCCAAGTTGCCCAGTACCAACGCCCGCCTTCGTCTCCACAGCCGTTGGGGAACAAGATAGAAGGAGTCCTAGGGCCCTTGCCGGACGGATGGGAACAGGCAACCACACCCGAGGGGGAGATTTATTTTGTTAACCATCAGACTCGCACCACCTCTTGGTTCGATCCTCGACTTCCCGTTCACTTGCAGAAGTCTCCGGGCGCAACCGGCAGCGTCTTGCCACCACACTCCGGGAATTGGATCCAGCAGTCGTCCCCTCAGGCCCTACAACAGAAACTACGCCTACAATCTCTACAAATGGAACGAGAGCGCCTGAAACTGCGCCAACAAGAGATTGCCCGCCAGCAAGAGCTAATGATGCGCGGAGGATCCACAGAGGGTCTCACAGGATCCAGCTCCGTGGGAATGGATCCATTCCTATCCAGACTGAACGACCACTCGAGGCAGGAGTCGGCAGATAGCGGGCTGGGCATGGGAAACAGCAGCAGTTATTCTCTGCCGCCCACTCCCGAAGACTTCCTCTCGCACATGGATGAGGACAACTCAGGAGACATGGGAGATATGCACGTTCCCGACATCAGTACACTCACCGATATCATCAACTCGACTGACGATCTTCTTCCGTCGCTTCAACAGGACGAAGATCTACCCGATGCATTTCTGGACGATGTCCAGTCATTGATCGACCCCAACAGTAAAACGGGAAATCCACTGACGTGGCTGTAAAAGATTTTTTATTTTTTAAACCAGGGCCTATTGTACCGACACATTTCCGTCCACTCTCGTCAAATGGAGAGAACAAATGCCTTAAGTTACAAAAGCAATAATAAAAAAAAAGTACTTTTTGTGCATTCTTGTTGGAAGAGTACTCAAATGCCTTAACCATTAGCAATAAACATTCTTTCGTCCACTCTCACTTTAAGAGAGGCTACTATATATCTATTACTTGCCTTAGTACACAGTGTTTTTCATTGTGCTAAAGTTTAAAGATTATCCTACTTAATGTTACACCTCTATAACAAGATATGACGCTTGACAGATGCTATCGGACAATCGAGAATATTTCAAATCTCTAGCTCCAGCCCAATATCTCGGTTACTAAAATATTGCGAGGGAATATCTGGCGAGGAATTAATAATTAGGCCTAATTGATACTACTTTACAACCCTTTTTTTATATCATGTCTTAACACTAATATCATAGAGATGAGGATATAATTTAGAGGAAATGTACAAGCATTTCCATGGCCAGGCAAAGTGGAAAACCACCCTCGGTGGCTGGGATTCAAACCCAACCACCTCATCACTGGCAAAACAGATCGGATGAGCTTTAAGCTTAGTCTGACATATCCAGCGATAAATGTTTCGAGTGTTTTAAATGGCAGCTATTCTTTCAAACTAGGTAGCTTTGAATTTACAGTAATCTTTACTGTCAATAAGTTAGGTATAAACATTGGTTTAATGTAAGTTAGCTATCCTAACTTAGACCGGGATCACGATCAACTTAACGTTCACTTTATATTAGCTTAACATAACTTAACGTAAAGGATCTCCTCGTGCATTTAAATGGAAGCGATCAAGATGCAATTAACTTAACGTTCACTTAACTTAATAGATGTCCTGGGAGGTCTTTCACGTTAAGTGAACGTTACATGAAGGCTATCACGTGATCTAGCCAGCTAATCATGCGGGTGACGTCTACAGGTCTATTTAGTAAGTCATTTGTTGGTTTTGTGGCCAAGGTGTACTCTTTAGATTGAACAGTTATAGTGATCGAACATTTAAACAAGAATAGTAAAGCTAAATTTATCAAAAAAGTTTAACGATAAGTATTTATTATATTGATAGAAAACAGTAAACATTCACAGATCATAAACACTTTACAAATAACAGATAGCCTACCTACCTACTCTAAAATGCATATGTTTGGATCAAAACACTTTACAAATAACAGATAGCCTACCTACCTACTCTAAAATGCATATGTTTGGATCAAGTTGTTACGTTAAGTTGATCGTGATCTCGGCATTATTGAAAACGCTATAGGGGCTAGCCTTTCGGCAAAAATAAACATTCACTTTATGCCTCAACAATTTTTGAAGCTTGTACACAACTACCTGGAGATAATATTTGTAATATTTTTAGTAAATCTTGTTTTGTTTTCAAATATGTAATTAATTTCTTTTATTAATCAATGGTTTCTATTAGAAAGCTTTCATTTAGATAAATAGGGTAAGATACAGCCCCTCATTTGATTTAATTATCTAGGATGCTAGTTTTACCTATCAGACATGATGTCTAGGTTACAGATTATTATTAAAGTTGTAATAGACATCAATTTAGATTGAATTCTAAATGTTATGAACTAAATTTGTTAGTCATGTTTAGTTGTCTAAAACTAACGCGCTAGTCGTGTTGAGCCCGACTTCCGAGGACGAGGAGATCGAGGTTCGAATCTCGGTCGGGTGAACTGGGGGTGGTTTTTCCTAAATGGTTTTCCACTCTCGCTCCATGCAAATGCGGGTTCACTTCCTCTATTCAACCTTCCCAATTCCTAATCCATTAGCGTAATTAGTACTAAAGCGTATAACCCTACTAAAGCGTATAACCCGAACGGGTATTAAGACGCGGTGCTAAAAAAAAAAAGTTGTCTAAAAGGATAATGAACCACCTCCATCCTCACTGTAAACAAGTTTAATCTCATAGTGTGTCCTCCCCTAGACACCAATTAGTAACATATTACTGAGAAATAAGCATCAGGGACATTTTTAGGAAATACGATAGTTAAGGTATAGGGCACAAACCATTTTTCCTGAGAAACATTAAAGAGACTCCAAAAAAGCTATCAAACCGTGTTATTGATCACACAGGTTACAACAAAACACCCGACCTTCTCACATAAAGACATACATTATTATAAATTATAGCCTATTTTCATTGGATGGGGAAGAGCTTCTAAATACCCCTTGGTTCGATTTACCCTACTTTACACCCTGTCTAAAGGCTTGTCCATTAGAGATCATAGTGGTTGGTCTTTTGTAACAAACCTTGAGAAATGTTGCACTTGGAGCAAAAATATGTTTTAAACAACCCTACCTATGTTCCTTTTTTTAGTATTTTTGTCATTTTTATTAACTGGAGAAGATGTTTTCTATTACTAGGTTCCTACTTAGGGATTGGAACCTATTGATTTTACCGAGTCTACCATCAACCATAACTTTTCTCAAATAAAAACAAAAAATAACTTTCTCAGTACAACAAAGTTTCTTTTCAGCCAATTATTAAATTATAATTTTCTTTGAATTCAGACAGTTGCCAAATAACCAAACTGAAGCAAAGCAGAAATGTGTTCACGAGATTTCAGCCCTGTCTGTGTTGTTAGCTCAGAGTGACTTGAAATAATTTCATCTTACTCTGTTCTGCACGGCTAACTGCGTGGAAGACCTACTCAGGGCGCATGCATCTGCAAAATGAGATACTAGTACACGGTTGCGTTTACTAATACTGTTAGCAGATTTGAAATATTGCGTTAAATATATTTGGCATGTGTGTAATACTTGTTCTCTTTGATTTGTTTAACTACACTACACAATACAATGCAATAATTTGAAACCATCCATTGTGACACTAATCTTAAGCTGTTTTCAAATATAAAAATATGATAATCAGCTGATTTAAATTTGTACAAAGCATCATGGAGGAAATAAACATTTGTGCTATCGTGTGAATTGCTACGACACTTAAGCCGATTCTGTTTTCAGCGAACGTGTGAATCAACCTTTAGTATGTAGTCTGGTTGTAAACTAAAGCTGATGTGAAAATATTAATTATAACTCCCCCTTATGATTATTTACGCCAATCTTGTTATAGAGGTGCAAGTTTATTAAAAAAAAAGAGACTGGCAATAATGTGTGCCTTAAAATTGTATCCAACCCATTAACGACATAAAGGTGTGTGTTTATAAAGGAACGAATTCCTGGGGGACTTATTGTGTAGCCAGCGATTTCAAGAGATTTTACATCGGTAGTTGTTAATATAGGCCTTACTTTGTGTACTGGTTTCTATGTGGTTTAAAAGATGTCGTCGCATAATCATATCAAATGCTGAAACTTTTAAAAGATTTTGTAATCAACTTTGCTCGCAAGGGTGTCAAACCACTTGCTGGCTTTTTGAAAATTTCGTAACAAAATCACAGAAAACTGCAATTACAGTTGAATCTCGATCGTCTAATTTGACACATGGGAGGATTTAAACAGATATTCTAAAAAAATAACAAATAAACTGATTTAATGTAATAGTGAATTTAATCTCTCATTACATCCTAAACTAATAAACACATTTATTTAGAAAAATAGTTAATTATCTTTGCCAAATTACAAGGTCAAAAGGGAACGTTCAAAACTCCGCAGTTTTCTAGTAACTCACACATAACCAAAAAATCAAAATTAAAAACAAACCAATGATGGGATGGATAGAGGTGCTGCAATCTGGGTAACTCTCATGCAAACAATTGAGAGAGATCTCTGTTTTTGCATAATCTATTCTCTAATTTATAGAGTAAGATAGCCTATATTTTTCTTGCCTTTTTAATTTAGTTATTTTATACCAATATGATGCTTGTTGAAATATCACCGAATTTTCAATCCCAATTTTAGACTAGGTAACATTTAAACTATTATTTTTAGGTTTAAAAAAATTGTTATTCCTGGGTTTTTTTCTCAAATTTATAATGAAAACCTTGTTTTCACTTTTTAGGCAGACATACTGATACGTAATTATATTTGCAAAGGAAAGTTACGGAAAGAGGTGTTAGATAAAGCACTAGTTACCTCTTTGTCCATTGGCAGCAGTGTAAAATATGAACTGTGTTTATCTTTTCACTTTAAAAGTTATGTTGTGTTTGACAATCAATTTAAAAAAATTCCTGTTCTGGCAAAAGTGTTGATAATTTATCATCCAGAATAGCCAGCAAACATGAATATGTAATACGGAACACTAAAATTAAGAATACTATTGAAAATATATTTTAAAAATAAATAGAATTGCATACTTATTAAGTATTTCATATAGGAATAGATACTATTGCTAAGCTTAGGTTAAAATATATAATCATATAATTGTCATAATTATATTATAATGTTGATCACTTGCTAACCAATTTATAAAGTTTCATGGTTTAGTGTGACAAATTACTTGCTAGAGCCGTTTTCAGTCTGCATGGTATGAGCTAGTAAGTGGTTTGTTTTATTACAAGGGTTGCTATTTGTTCAGCACTTGATATTTTGATATTAGCCAGGGGGGGAGGGGGTAGTTTTACCTCTAACATTAAATGACTAACCTGTATATTGATGTTGCATAGCTGCCAACGCGCCCACACTCACTCTATCATGGTCTATTTGATTGATCAAAAATAACTGCATATGATAGTAAAATATGTTTAAAAGTGTAAATGATATAATTTTATCTTAATCTGTTAAAGTTATGGACTATTCGTTTTCAATTACTGTGTTCTTTGTTTACAAAGATAATAGTTTGTCAAAAGTATGGTTTTTAGAAAGGATAAAAAAACATTCAATGCCTCCATGGCATCTTCCTCAGTTATTAGTAGACTGAACAGGAAGTTGCCTTCAGTGGCACCAACTTAGCTGTGGGGAATGAAAACTTCTCTGGTTTCAACTAAACGGCTTCATTATCTTGAGGCTCCACTCATGTTTATGGAAGTTTTGAAATATTCAAGTTTTTGTAATAGTGTTTTTAATTTCATTTGTTCTTAATTTTTCTAAAATTCTTTCATATCTTTATTACTTATTACAATTTGTTTAATACATTTTATTTCATATGTGGTGCATTTTTTAGAAATATTTTATAGAAAGTGTGTTAAATCATTTAAGCTGGCTTATATTTAATTTTATGCCACCAGTATTTGGAAATTTGGCAGCTTTACAAATCTTTTACTATTTTTAGTGACTATTCTTCTTCTTTTTTTTACTTGAGGTGTTGGCAGCTATGATATTGGTTTTTTGGTATTGAACCACATAGAAAATTCATTATATTTGAATAGTTAATGTTGACATTTAGACAAGAAGTTTTTATCTGATAAAATGTTTTAAATGTTTTTTTTTCATGGTTTGTCATATTTACATTTGTGCTCTAAGGTTGAATTCGTACAGTTTTTTAAATGTTTATATATAATGTTTTTTAATATTGTTATGCTTGAACAGTTTTGATATAGCCTAGGTTAATTAACACAGGCAGCTCATTGGGTTTGTTAAGTTGTTATATAATTAAATTTAAATATATATATATCTACACACATGGTATGTGAAACGGACGCTGATCATACATAGATTGCTCGTCCTAAAACCATTGGTTACTTTTTAACCAAAGTAACCTGTTGGCTATTTGACACCTTACATTGGGCTATGTATCACCTTGCAGTATTTTTCATTACAGTATTACAATACTGTATCGTATTATTGCTAATATCCTACAGTTTTATTTCATGTAAAATTGTAGAGATTGAAAACTGTTCTCTATATGGCTCGTTACAATACAAAGTGATTTATATAAATGTCAACAATTTAATAATATTGGGCTTACTGTTGTATCGATTTAAAATGTGATTGCAGTTAGTAACATATCCTTACGGTTCCTAACGCGCTTTTAATATATTTACCCAACTTTCTTGATAAATAAGTATTGATTACTAAAGTAAAATTGACCAATATATATACCTAAATACCACTTTAAGCCAGCCACCTTTAATGGTTGGCTGTAATCCCATTTACCACGCACTTTGTATCACAATAAAAGTTTGCAGACTATTTTATTTGTTCTCTTATAGGTCTGGCATTTAAGAATTTAATAAGAAAAATGTCAAAAAACGATTATCACTTTAATATTTATTCACAGTCAAGTCGTTTGATCTGCTGTCAAATTTGATGGATAGTATTAAAACATAGCGTTATTGATATTAACTGCAAAAAAAGTTTGTATTTTTTAAATTGTCTTTTATACCGCATTCTTAATGTATACTGTATTGTTAGTAATTTATTTTAATGGTGGTTTTTTGAATGTGCACTTTTACTAGAAATTGTAAGAATGGAACTTGATATTTTACTGCACTCATACTTTTAATTGATTTCTAATAAATTGAATATTCATATTACTTAAGTTTGGATTGTATTTTTTTCCCCCAAAAAAAAAGATTATAGTGTGTCCCATAAAATATTTTTCAAGGGAAGGTATTGTCTTGTGAGCTGTTGCCTGATAAGAATCCTAAAAGTGTTTGCCACCTCACAAGTAATGTAGTTCAGTTTGATTGGTGTAGCTTCCTGCATTAGTTACTGGAAGGAAAACTAATGGTTGCTGCATAATTTTTTTTTATTTAAAATAATATGTTTGACAAATAATTAAAAGAGATATTCAAAACTTACTTTAATTTTACACCTTATTCATAAAAATAATGTATAAAACTACACTTTTGAGACAATATTGGTTATATAATTAATTTGTTTCAAAGTTAACAGCTAACTATAAAAACGCAATCCATTTGCTTTAACATTTGCCTCAGAAGTGAACAGTGCCTTTGATATTGTTTGTGTGGCATTATTTATCTTGATAATAGGATTGAGATCCTCGATTCTTTAAGGATTACCAACATTTGAGGATTCGAGAATTAATATATTTCTCTTTCAAGTTTTGAATTAGAATTTGTTTTATATCTATAATCCTCTAACAATTGGGTATCTGTTACACACCTAATTAGTGGGTGAACTTGTGCCTATAACCTGAACAGATAGTAAGAAAAAACTTGAGGACAAACTTAGCAACCAGACCCCAGACCAGTAATTTAACACTTAGCTTAATGATATGCAATCCCGTACAGTTATAATAATTGTACAAACGGCAGCAATAAGTCAACTACCGAGTTTAAGATGGCTGCGTTATCTGATAGTTCGTGATATTAATATAATCACATATTTGTAGGCGACGATTTCCGCTAAGTCCATCATAGACTCTGCCTTAAAATATGAGTGAAGAATGACCCTGGGCACGGGATGAATCCTGGATAGCTCAGTGGTTAGAGCATTGGCGTACTAAGCCAAAGGTCCCGGGTTCGATTCCCATGTCCAGGTGTCATTTTTCAATTTTCAGAACTTAGCTTAATGTTTAGTAACCAGACCAGTAATTTATAAATGAATGAATTATTAGAAATAATGTTAACATTTAGTTACTATTTTTTTAGTTTATATTCCATTAAATCTATATTTTATCTTAATAATTTTTTCTGGGATTCAGATTAAAATTCGAGATTATGGATTCATAAGTAAAATAATTCATGTTCAAAAATCTGGATTTGTAAAATAGTGCATTTGAGTCAATTCTACTTAAAATTTATTTTATTATCCTAATCGGGGAAATACCTGAAACTTTGCCTTTTATATAAATAAATGTGATATTGTTTCAAGACTCTGGTCTACCAGACAAATCTATCCATCCTACCAACCTGCAAAGACAAAAACATAATCATTGGTGTATAAAATGTATCTAAAACTGATGAAAATGTAAGTACTAGAAACTTGATTAGCAGATTTGATAGCGTGTAAACAAATGTGTTATGTCCTATAAAAGTATTCTATCAGGGGCACAGCTCCTGGTGGTAAAAGGCAAGACATATCCTCCTCCGGCTCACTGTGGTATCTTATTGACAAGATAGATTGAAGCAATATACGGTGTTACCATGCACTGAGAAAAAACAGATTTCTTTTTGCGTTTGAAGAAAATTTGGCAACAGTATAATATAAAATAGTGTAATATTTGTGAATTTGCTATATTAACTGAAAGCTTTAAATAAACCTTATTTACGTACTCGATATTGCATTAGGAACTTGAAAGTTCATTTCGACTCTTGCGAAAGTACACCACCTATCACCACCTTGAACTAGTTCTATCCAGTCCACCTCATTACACGCCATCGCTTTCAGGTCCATTCTAATGTTACCCTCCCATCTGCATCTAGGTCTTCCCAATGGTCTCTTCCCATTGATTTTTCTAGTCAATAACTTTGACATTGTTTTAGATTCTTCCATTTGCGCTGCATGTCCTACCTGCCATGATAATCTAGATTTGACTACTCTAAGTTATAAGTACACGGTATAAGTTATTATGTAACCACTTCCACACTAAGTATCTTTAACCCCTTTTGGATCTAATATATTCCGAAGCACCTTGTTTTCTAACACCCAAAATTTGTTTTTGTCATGTAAGGTAAGAGACCTCATTTCACACCCACAGAGAACAACCAGTAAAATTATTGTTTTGTATATTCAGGTGAGATGTTAACATATTATTGATCGAGTAATAAATTGCATTTCTCGACTCTCTCATTTTCCTAATTTCTACTCTATTATCATTATTATTGCTAGTTAAGATTGTACCTAAATATTTAAACTCGGTAACCCTGTCAAATGGTATGTTGTTGGCAGTAATCTCTAAATTACCATCCTCAATCTGTGTTTTTTTGTGTGTAATCATATACTTATTTTCAGCATTCACTTCTAAACCACTTTCCTCACTATCCTCTAGTAAAATGTTCGCATTTATTGCAACAACCTCCTTACTACTACCCAACAAAGCTAAATCATCTCCATATCATAATAGTTGCATTGTACCGTTTAGTGTCGAACCTTCTCTACTTGCACTATCCTAATAGCATACTCTAAGGCTAGTTTAAAGAGTAATGGGGAAAGTGAATCGCCTTGTTTCAATCCACTATGTATTTAGAAAGTGTCTGATAAGTGACATTCTATATGGATTAAATAAGGCGAACTGAACTAAGCACGCTGATTTGAAGATACGTCTCACTCCCGCTCTCATAAAACATTGGGTTGTGTGATTTTCTTTTGTCACTGCAACTATATGCATATAAACTAATCACACGTGTGTGTTAAGGAAGCAACAGGTTGCATTTATAGAAAGAGTAGCTGCATTTGCATGAAGGAAGTGAAAAAAAGCACTCTCGTTAGACCTGACCAATATTCAAACCCCAATCTTGTCATCGACAGTCCACTCTATTGCGACAGTGACACTTTAATCTGTTTGACCACCAAAGCGGGTGGCTGCGTATAACTGTCTATATTTCCCCATTACTAGTAGTTCTTGAATGCTTGTCTCACCCTATAGATCAGCGATTCTTAACCGGGGGGCATGAAAGGTTTTTTGGGGGGCCTCGAAAAAAATAATTAAAAATGTTATTTTCTTATTACTGAAGTCAATTATCATAGATTCTACATTTTGGAGTAAGGAATTTGATGATCGTAAGTGCAGTAGACTCCAGATTTTCCGGGTAATTCAGGGTAGGGGAGCACAGATAATATAAATCACGGATAATACAAATAATCCACATCTGTTTACCATCACCATTCAAAATTTGCTGCCCTTTGTTTCTACTTATTTATGTGAAGAGGGATTTTCCACGATGGTAAATATTAAAATGAAGCAGTGAAATATACTCCGAATCAACTCCTGCATGCAAATAGCATTTAGTAATTCAATAGAAATAAGAATAAACAAATTAGTAGAAAGTGTTCAAAAGCAGAGATCCCATTAAATACATTTAGCTAAGCTAACTTATGTTTTTTATTTGTTTGTTATTATTACCAGTAAATAAAGCCACTATTTTAGAATCAATCTTATTGATTGATATGTTAGTAAGAACTAGGGAGCCGCGAGAATATTTTAGATTATTTAGGGGGCCACGAGTAATAAAAGGTTAAGAGCCACTGCTCTAGATAATACAAACAGATTGTACCATCATAATGTGGTAACTTAGGGGCTCGTTTAGAAAACACTGGAATTGAGACCCGTAGAAACATTTTAACATATTTGAAATAATACAATATATTTTAAAATAAATGTTTTAAAGTTAAAAATCTGTCACTGATACAAATTTCACTGTTGTCTAAGTAAGAATGTATAAAACTACACTTTGAGGAGATTCCTTGTTCAAACATCATCATGTGACTTAACATCCTGGTTAATTGGTGGTGAAATGGGCTTCCATTCCCGATATCCTCAGCCATCAATCGGAGCAGGATTCGCAAACTCGCGGGCCGACCTGCTTGTCTGAAACACTATTACACTCCAGCCCTGCAATCATATATGCAAACAAAATATAGTTCGATTCTTGTTTCAAAACAAGAGTTTAGTGAACCCTTATCATTTCAAAAAGAATCAACCTTCCCTTTGTTACTAAGATGTATTGTTGAGCAGGGTTAAAAGCAATTGTAGTAATTGACAGCTTTTAACAAACACAAACTTCCCTCTTCAGTTAACAGCTAACAATATTTTCATTGGGACTTAGCGACATTATTGCTCTTAGTATTTTCTTGGTTCTCCAACCATACTAATGGATATATAATTAACCTCTAATTTTATGTGTACATAATTTTAAATAGCTTACTAAAAACAATTATAACTATTTTAAACAGTGCCATACTTTATCATCACTTTACGCACCTAATTGTGTGAATTTTTGTTCAAATAAATTAATAAAAATACTACTTAAGAGTATTTCTCTGGCCCACATAAACATATTGGGATGGTTTTAAAATAAATAATGTGTGCAGTTAATGATATTAATTATATTGTATCAAATAGCAAATATATACCCATATCGGTGGGCATACAGTCTAAACGTCCGGTTCATCTGGTCTGGTTTGCCTGTGACGAGATCCAAGCTCGAATCCTACCTGGGTGGCTCTACCTAACTGGTTTCCCACTCTTCCTCCATACAAATGTTGGTACATATTCTTTCAATTCTATCATCAATATCCCCTAACCAAGTAGTGTGATTAAAATGTGTATAGTCCAGACGGGTAGTAAGACGTGCTGCAAAAATGAAAGTTAAAACTAAGCAAACCGGTTTCTAAAGGTTTGGCCCTCGACAAGAGTGAGTGGTTTAATCTCATTTTGCGCTCGTTTCTTCACCCCCCCCCCCACCATACGCCACTTTCCCCCTCTTGCTACTCCATGAACAAGAGTTTGAGGATACGCCTCTTGTGTTCCGAGACCTAACAAAGCCAAGTTGAATCATTCCTTTGAAATGAATGGTCAGCTTGTGTGTCACATAACGCTGTCAAGCTTCATTCACAGTTCATATCGCATCAGAAATGGATACTATCATTAAATTAGATGACGCACACTCTTGGAATAGTTTCAAATTAAATTTGATTGCACAATATTGGAACCACTAAATTAAATCGGATCTCGCATTGTTTGAACCAATGTAAATTAAATCGAATTTCGCATAATAAAAAATCGATTTCACATTGCTAGAACACCTAGACATTAAATCAATTTTCAAAAATTTTGGAATAGCTGTAAATTAAATTTGATTTCACATATTCAGGACAGCTGTAAATTATATCTGCACTGTTAATACTATGTAGTGTTTTTATGTATATATTTATATATTTTTTTACATTTCAGTTAGTGATATATTTTAAGATTTTATTTTAATTATGTTTTTGTTGGTACTACTTATGTAAAGGAAACAATACTAACTTGTTTTTGTTTTAAGGTGTTTATTATTTTGAAAAGAGGGGAGGGGAAAATATATTTTACAATCACTAAAAGTAGATTAACGGTGCACTAAACTATTCCATCCTCTTGGTCTAGCACTGACTTAACAACTTTTTAAAAAATCAAATTTGTGTGGTGAGTACTGATATTAATGTAGTTTCCACAAGACAGAATATGGATGGCAATTATTATTGTGTTAAAATGTGAGTCTGTTTGTTTACAACATTACTTGTACTTTTAAAATAAAAACGCTGGAAATAAATTGTATATTATTAATTTTACATATTAGGATGAATTAATTTCCTTATCTTGGTCTTAACATGTTTTATTAGTGTGTGGAATTTTGAAAATCTGAATGGTGCATTTAAGTGTCGACTTAATGTTCCAGAGTTGCCAACACACACACACACACAAACAAACACCATGATTTTTACAGACTTGAATATAGTTTATGTATGAACCTCCATTTTGTAAAGAAATTCCATGATTTTTACATACTAGAATTTAGTTTATGGATGAACCTCCATTTTATGTAGATGTTCCATGATGTTTCCAAACCTTTAATATAGTTTACGGACATACCTTGACATAAAGTCATGTACCTACTTGGTTATATCTAGATCTAATTCAAACCTATTTCTTTCTACAATTATTTTGGAAGAAAGTATATTTAATTTAGATTAATGTAAACTTAGCTTACAAATAATAATTCTATAGGGCAGTGTTTAAACATAATACTTGCAATTTTTCAGTTAATAACATCAATAATCTTGGAACATCAAATGTATATTTAAAAGGTTACAGTTTAAATATACCTTCAATGAAAGTTTTATGCTAGTTAATTCGAATAGATGTATTTGTACACACAATTACATTTCATTACAAACCAAACTTGCATACTGAAAAGTCAGTCATTTTGGAATATGACTCTTTTACATTAAGGTGTTTAATTGTAAAAAAAAAATATATATTATTATTGTTTCTCGAATTAACAGATTTGGGGAGTATATTCATCTCATTTTAACAAAACTTTACATACAATATTTACTTGAGTCATCATTAATATAAAGGTTTTTACCAACTAGTCATATCAACTTGGTTAATTTTATTCTGAAAATTGAAAAATGACACCGAGACACGAGAATCAAGCCTGGGGCCTTGTCAATAATTTAACCAAGCCTTGTGTAGTTTTTCCTGAGGCATTTGATTGCTGAAACTGCTTTTGTTCTTACAACACATTTTACCGATGACATGAAGGGAGGGAGGTCTATGGTTCAGAGAACTACTAGTAAGACTGTAGTAACGATAATAACATGAAAATATCTAGGTCTATTGTTTACCGCCTCTTAATTGAAACTTCAATAATGGCACACAAATAGACAAAAAATAAATGGAGAGAGTGGAGGATGTTAGATAGTGAAAGTTACATAACCTGTAATCATCTTAAGACAATGTTTGGATAATCATATCTTAGATTATGGTGGGCAGGACAAGTGGCGCAAACGGAAGATTCTAGAAAGGTATTCAGGCTATTTACTTTTAAACCTAATGGGACAAGACCTTTGGGAAGACCTAAATACAGACCTGAGGATTACATTAGACTGGACCTGAAAGAAATAGGGTGTAATTAGTTGGACCAAATAGAACTATCTCAAGATAGGTATAGGGTGTAATGAGGTGGACTGGATAGAACTAGCTCAGGATAATGATAGGGTGTAATGAAGTTGACTGGGTAGTACTAGCTCAAGATAGAGATAAGATGTAATGAGGTTGATTGGATAGAACTAGCTCAAGATAGTGACAGATGGCATACTTTTGTGAGACATAATTAATACTCTATGGAATCGTCATGTCTTTTATTGAGGGAAGTAGAGTTTGCAGAAAGAAAGACTGAATAGGAAATAAATGGCAAGACACAATTCTACTTACTTTATCAGCTAGCTTATTATAGTTTGTGAAAAAATGTTCAAAAATCAGTTATAAGTAAACTACTCTCAAATATTTTTTAACACACATTATTATTAATCATTACAACAACATTTGAGCCATTTAAAAATTAGTCAATAAACTACACTTAAATGATTTCTCCCTCCAAAAAACAATACAGTGTTATTTCTCATGTAAAACACTCCCTGGATATACATGTTGAACAAAATCATCAGAGTTATTTTTGGAAAACTTTTAATCAAATAAAAATAAGGAAAACCTACTTCAGTGACTGAATGGTCTAAGGCGTCACTCTCATTTAAGACTTGCTTACTAATGACGGGGAGATTTGTTTTTGAATTCCAGTCGGGTGTACTGACTATGTTTTTTTTTCTAAATGTTTTCCCATTCTCCTTCCACACAAATGCGAGTATATTACCACTAAAATGCTTCTTTCCTTATTCCTACCCCATTAGAGAAATTATAATGTATGCGTATAACCTGAACAAGTAGTAAGACGCTGTGATAGAAAAACTCTGCCCAGTATTACCTTGTAATTTATATGAATAAAACATTTGAGTAAAATCCATCCAATTGTTTTGGTTGTAGCCCCAGGAACAGTAAGAATTGCTAGACCCACTTTTTTGGTGTTTGAGGGCACAAAAAGTCAAGATTCGTCATATTCTCTATGTAATAAATTTTCATTAGTACAATGCTTTCTCTAAATTTGGGGGAGGGTTATGATTATCAGGGTAGACTATATTCTGGTTGAATTAGTGTTTATTTGACAAATAATCAGCCATTCCTGTCCAGTTTCATTGGCTATATCAATGAGTCAAATGTTTTATTACAGATGTAAAAAGGTGTATGACGGTGTTTCTCATGCTGCTAAACTCTATCCCAATGCATACATCATCATGATTCTCATCGGAACATTAAAAGGTAGGTGTATCTTTAAATAATAATTAAATACTAAGTAGATTTTAGTGGAAATATATCATTCCATTTTTATTCCTTCTTTATTCGCTTCCATTCCTCTCCTCGCGCTTGCAAATTTTTGTTATCTACTCCTCCTATCTCTTTATTTACCTCCCCTGCAGTCTTTTTCCTACCTACTTCATTTCCAACATTTTATTCGGCATTCTGTCTTTTTCCATCCTCATTAGATGCCCATACCATCTCAGTCTTGCTTCCTCTACTATCTCATGTACTCCACATCCTCATTACATGACCACACCATCTCAGTCTTGCTTCCTCTACTATCTCATGTACTCCAACATCCTCCATACATGCCCATACCATCTCAGTCTTGCTTCCTCTACTACCTCATGTACTCCACATCCTCATTACATGCCCATACCATCTCAGTCTTGCTTCCTCTACTATCTCATGTACTCCCTGTATCACCAGTATTTCCTGGATAACTTCATTCCTAATCTTGTTTATCCTCGTGACAGCTAACATGCTCCTCACAAACCTCATTCCCATGGCCTCCTCTTTCCTAGACTCTCTTACATTCACTGTCCATGTTTCTGATGTATATGTGACAATGGGTACAAAGTACTCCCTGTACAACACTTCCTTACACTTCAAGAGCACTTCATTTCTCCTGTACTAGTTATAAAATAAAGTTTTTCCTCAACGACTGCGAGACTAGCACGCCAGTCCTTGCCCAATTCAAGCTCAGGGTGAGTTAATATGTGTACACCACCAATTTAGAGTTCAAATTTCATTAGAAGGGTCTTGTAAAATACAATCTCTTTTTTGCGGTCAAAATTGATAATATATTTTATATTTATTATTGATCTACTAAAAACGACACCTTATAAGAACACATGACTTAACATATGAATACGTGAAAGTGGTTCTAGTAACCTTTCTAGCTGTACAGAAAGGGACTTGTTAAGAAGATTGGACTGTACACTTACTAGACACTCAAACATTTATCAACATTTGAAGGTGAACATTACTCGCTACATTAAAGAGCCTGGCCAATCCCATTGATGACACCAATTTTGATTTTAATATTAAAAATAGTTACTAAATCTATTTTCATATATAAAGTCGTGTGATCTGCAGCCATCACTTTTTATAGATATTAAGATATTATAGATATTTTCTATAAGGCTGTTCCTATGAAAATTGGACTGTAACTTGGGTAGGTAATACACCTTGCCCCAGATGTCAGACCCTGGTGCAGTTTTACATAGTATTAATCAGAAAACAGCGAATATTGAGAAAATCTTTGTTGCTGTCAAGTCAAGAATGCAGAAAGCCGGACTTTAATACATTTTCTGGTTTGAGCGTGAACGTGTATCTAATATCTCGATGAACCACCTATGAGTTGGGCAGGTACAGGTGAAAACGGGGGAGAGTCCAATTTAAATTCAAACTAACCCTCTTTGCGGTTGAGCCTCGTCTATCAACCTTTTTACAACACTAGTTGGTTTATTATCAGAGATAAATTGACCATCTGGTTGAATACCAACATATACCTCCATTTTCAATGTGTTAAACATCCACGAATCTACCAATGAAAATATATTGAGCCCATATTTTGCTGGCTTTTTAGGCATGTACTGCCTAAAACTACACTTTCCATTAAATGACTCCAACATCTCATCAATTGTGACATATTCTCCAACTAAATAATAGTCTGTACAGCGCTGAACAAAACTCTCGAATAATTCCCTGTTAGGAGCTAATTTATCGATGGCTTTTCTTGTCGCTCTTGTTTTTATGTTATCAAAATGAAGAGCCCTTAGCAACAAATAAAATCTTCTGTACGACATCTCAAGACGAAAAATTTCAGGGGCTGTCGGGTCATTCCCCCATAAATCTTCTACAATACGATGAGATGACTTCATTTTCCCAGCCAAGTATAGCAAACCCATTAGAGCTTTAGTTTAGTCAATGTTGCTGTCCACTACATCTTTTTCTCCTGTATAGTTAGTTCTTACTTTACGTAGCTGATCATTTGTGTAACACACTATGTTTTCTAACACATTATCTGGAAAAAAAGACACCAAGATTCATAAATAGTTTTAGCGCGTTGTTCTCTTAGCTCCAGGAGGATGTGTGATGATGTTTCTTTGTCTCCAGCATTTGCTGGGAGGAGGGGGATGAACGTTCCACAAAGTAGCATTATCACACCCAAAATAATGCGACCCGGAACCTTCGGGTTGATATTGACCTATGTAATTCCCAGACACTTCAGAATTACTGTCATGTTCACTGTTGGCTGGTTGCTCTACGTCTGAATCTTCGGAGTCGTTTTCATCAAGTGAAATATCGAGGTCTTCGACCAAGTCCTCTAATAGCCATGGATTAATTTGACATTCCTGATCCATTTTCAATAGTAAAATCACCGTAAATAAAAAATAAATAAAAAACATACAGTAAGATTTTAAGTTTAAATAATAACACGATCTGTCGAGGGTGAGCACCGCGCTCACTAATAAGACAACCTTCACACAATGACAGTATGACACAGACTGAAGGTCTCACGTCATCTTTTCTTAACCATTCCCCCACTCTAAACATTCCAACGAGCAGCTATACTGAGATTCATTGTTCCTATGCTGTTTCATCGCAAATGCCAGACGGATAAAAAAGTAGTGAGCACTGCGCTCACCCCTAGACCAACGAAGGGTTAAGTAAGTGCTGCCATTTGTTAGACAATCATGAGACCTTTCTAATACACTTTAGATTATGGCTAAAAGAGATCTCTGTCATATTTAAATTTAAAAAAGTATTTGCTCCGATTATTTGTGGGGTTTGAGACATAAAAGTTGTTGTCCTAAAAATTTGTGTAATATGAATTTACCCTTATTTCCCCTGTATCCTTCAATTGTCTAATGTGGGGCATTGACCCCTCCTAAACTCAACTAGACGGTTTCACTGTCATTATTTTGGATTGTTCCTATTCCAAATTTTCAGAATTTTACCTTTTTGAAATCTATTTAAAGTTGTCCTTCCTCCTTTTTTTAAAATTCCTATAAGTTATTTGGAGTAGTCCTTTGGGAAATTTTTGAAATTTGGAAACTTTTAGAAGAAATTTTAAATGGTCCTTAGTTAGATCTGTTTTTAATTTAGATTTCCTAAAAGCTATTTGAAGAGGTCTTCACCCAGAAATTTTTGGAAATTCTGATGCTTGTAGAAGATATTTAGATTGCTTTTTGCCTGAATCGTTACCAAAAATTAGATTTTTGTGGTGCTCTTCCACCAATAAACTTTTGAAGATTAAATATGCTCAGAAATTATTTTGAGTGGTCCTTGCGTGAAAATTCTTCAAAATTGCATGCAACTCGAAGTTATTTGGAGTTTTACTTAAATCCATTCTTCTATTTTATATTCAAATATCAGAGGATTAGAAATGTATTCCGGGGGAGGGATGAATATATCCTAGGAAATGGCAAATTATTTCCAAGGGGATGCTGCCTCCCAGTTCTGCCGCCACTGTTATTAAGACTTATAAAATAATAAAATGTGATCTATGTTAACAGCAAAAAGTTTGTATTTCCTAAAAGGCTCTTCCTACAAAATCAATCATAGACCAGATGGTTTTGTTTGTTTATTGGAATTCATAGTGTTAATGTAGAAAACAAAAGTTGGCATTCGAAATATGTATACAACACACTAATTGACTAATTAACACTAGTCTACACGGCACACTAAATAAGCAAAACTAAAAATGTTTAAATGTTACAGTATTTATAACATGTTCTTATCTCCAGGTAGGTTGTTTATATTTTGGCAAACTGCAACAAGTTGGGTGTTCATAAAGTACATTCCCCACTCGAGTTTACTTGAATGACAGCTCACAAAGTTACTAGAAATAGTCCCTAATGTATCCTTATGCCAACAGCTGACATCTGTCATTTTAGATAACTGTAATGAAAACATATGGTGATGTATGAATATGATAGTAAGTCACAGTAATTTAGGTCAATATAATTTATATTAATTTGAGGTCAGGCATAAAGCTTATTTACCGTTTTATTCCACTCACAAAAATTATGTATTGACAGCACTTTCACAAAAGGTCTAACGAATATAGCTTCAAAATGGCGACTGACGAATTAAAACAATGTGATTGATCATGACACAAACAAGCTATTTACAATGGTGCACCCACACAGTGGTTAAAAATATTTTATTCAATTAAATATTTTGAAATACAATAAAATAATAAAATAATTTATTATATATTTAAAAAATGACAAGCATTTTCTCTTTTCCAAGTAAAAACGATGTCTGTATTAAAAGGTATTAATGTATGCACTATATACACATAATAGATAACATTCCAAAACAAAGAATAAGTACTAATTATGTTTAAAATAATTTAAGAAAACTTAAGTCTACATTATTTTAAATGTATAATATAACATGTAATTAAAAAGCTTATCATTTATAGCAAAACAGTGATCTTTTACAAGTGTTGGCAACCCAAAACCTAAACATATGATTTTTGAACTGTCATTCAGATAAAAAGTTATGGTGAATATACTGGACATCTTACACTACCCCCCCTTCTTTTTCTATCGGAACCTTTTCATTCTTTTCTTCGCATTCTTGGAAGTACCATTCTAAAGATGCTTTGATGTTTCCGAATCTCAAAAACCTTCTTTCCTCCACAGTTCCTCCCACTTTCATTAATACTTTCTTTTTCCTTTGTCATATATATTTGTAAGAAGGTACAGGAAAGGTGGATATAAAACATAAAAAAGGGGACAAACACAATATGTCTTTTACAATGAAAAGAGGAACACAGTTCACACTTTACAATGCTGCCACTGGACAAAGAGGTGTTGGCTGTCTCTTGAAGAAAATCGATTGTCACTGCCCAATCCCCGACCTAGGTTTCATTCTATCAGAACTCATCAGGGAGAAGTGTGAAACGCGCAACGCAACTTACTAAAAGAGGAAACCAAAAAACACAAAAGAGAAAAAAAAGGAAATTGATAAATGATGATATGATACTTGGATAGGAACAAGTAAAAGGTAAAACATTAAGGACATAACACAGGAAAAGGACATTGGATGTGAATATATAATATATCCTTTGTCAATATTTTGTCTTAGTCTGCTCTCCCTTGTTGTCTGACTAATGAACAGTATAATATACACACTAGAATGAATGGTGGTGACAAGCTATATAATCATATATTTTTTTATTTTGTCAAATCTGTAAATTAGGCAACTTTTTTTGTAAACTTTAGGGGAGGGAGTTTAACCCCCAAACCCCCTCACCTTTTGGCTACGGCCTTAACTGACATTATTCACCAATTTATTCTATAAAAAAAAAGCGGCAAACTGGTAGTGATTACAGGTGTGAACATGAATAAAATTTACATTTTATACAATTGATTGCATTACCTGGTTCATTTGTAATTTTTTTGCACACAAAGCTTCCCATCTATAAAACGCCCAAAGAATTTCACCCAAAAAAAACCCCATCAAAAAGCATTGAAATATTTGGGACATTTAACTGCAATCTTTGAATAGTATGCCTGTGCTTTGAAGACAAATTGAACTGAATAATTAAGCACGCTGATTCAAACACACCTATTTCCCAATCAGAATCATATCATCCAGACCATACATTAACTACATGACCTCGCAATAAGCACTCGATAAAAGAAAACCATTCCTCTGTTTAACTTCATATCTGGTAAAAAGAGAAATCTTTGAGGAAAACCTGGATTAAAACAGAGAATTCTAATATCAGTAAAAGGGTTGCAAGCCTAGTAATTCATGTTTTTGTTGATTTTAACAGGAAATGGAGCAGGATTTACAAAACTGTTTGAGAGACTCATCCGGGGAGTTTGGACTACCAACAGCAATGGAGTTCATGCAGCCCAGTTTGTGAGTAATATTTACATTTTCACTAACATTTTAATGTTATTTTAAGTTAAGTTTGGTCTATAAATACCCTTAGTTATATGTTTGGTACTGGAAATACTTGGGGGGGGGAAACCTTCATTCGGATTGGATACTGGAAAAATATTCAGCTTATTCACAATGAATTAAATGTTGGTTATGGCAGTTTGCATCACTTTATTTATATTAAAATTGACCTATAGTATTTTAAAGTTAATATGAGAATATGTTCCAAACTCTGTTAATACTATTTCTCTTTTACTTAAACCTCAAGACCTTTGTAGTTTCTCTTGAACTAATGTAAACAGGGTATTAAAAATGTTTGTCTTCTCAGGACCTCATGTACTAATTAAACTGGAGAGGATAATGGTTGTACCTAATAAAACATTTATTTTTGTATGTGTGTGTTTGGAAGTTATCAAGATTTTTTTTTTAACATTGAACCCCTCATTGGCGAGGAATACACAATCACATTAACAATCATACTTTTAGAGAAAAACTGGTGATTGAATCCCTGCTTCACTCCTTCGCCTGAACTATATACATGTATCTGGTTGGTACCTTCATATTCCCAAGGAGCAAGTTGTAACATGAATGGCATTGCATAATTACAGGAAAAATAAAAATATATTTCATGACTTTTTGTTCTGACTGCTGAGTATATTGCATATACAGTTTCATGTATACTGAATTTAAAATAAAAACATACTAGCCTAGATACCCTGAAAATATTACTGAAATTCCAAAAATGTTGTCTATTAGACATCCTGTGAGAGTGAGTTGTCTATTAGACATGCTGTGAGTGTGAATTGTTCATTAGACATCCTGTGAGAGTGAGTAGACCATTATACATCCTGTGAGAGTGAGTTGTCTATTAGACATGCTGTGAGAGTGAGTTGTCCATTAGAGATCCTCTGAGAGTGAGTTGTCTATTAGACATGCTGTGAGAGTGAGTTGTTCATTAGAAATCCTCTTAGAGTGAGTTGACTATTAGACATCCTGTGAGTGAGTTGTTCATTAGACATCCTGTGAGAGTGAGTTGTCCATTAGGTATCATGTGAGAGTGAGTTGTCCATTAGGCATCCTGTGAGAGTGAGTTGTCCATTAGACATCCTCTGAGAGTGAGTTGTCTATTTGATATGCTGTGAGTGTGAGTTGTCCATTAGACATCCTGTGAGAGTGAGTTGTCCATTAAGCATCCTGTGAGAGTGAGTTGTCCATTAGACATCCTCTGAGAGTGAGTTGTCTATTAGATATGCTGTGAGTGTGAGTTGTCCATTAGACATCCTCTGAGAGTGAGTTGTCTATTAGACATGCTGTGAGAGTGAGTTGTTCATTAGACATCCTGTGAGAGTGAGTTGTCTATTATACATGCTGTGAGAGTGAGTTGTCCATTAGACATGCTTTGAGAGTGAGTTGTCCATTATACATGCTGTGAGTGTGAGTTATTCATTAGAAATCCTCTGAGAGTGAGTTGTCTATTAGACATCCTGTGAATGAGTTGTTCATTAGACATCCTGTGAGAGTGAGTTGTTCATTAGACATCCTGTGAGAGTGAGTTGTCCATTAGACATCCTGTGAGAGTGAGTTGTTCATTAGACATCCTGTGAGAGTGAGTTGTTCATTAGGCATCCTGTGAGAGTGAGTTGTCCATTAGACATCCTGTGAGAGTGAGTTGTCTATTAGACATCCTCTGAGAGTGAGTTGTCCATTAGACATCCTCTGAGAGTGAGTTGTCTATTAGACATGTTGTGAGAGTTAGTTGTTCATTAGAAATCCTCTGAGAGTGAGTTGTCTATTAGACATCCTGTGAGTGAGTTGTTCATTAGACATCCTGTGAGAGTGAGTTGTCTATTAGACATGCTATGAGATTGAGTTGTCTATTAGACATCCTGTGAGAGTGAGTTTATTTCCTCAAGGAACTCTAGAATCAGTTTGCTAAACTTAAGTTTATTCTAAAGATAGTGAAACCAAATATAAGATCTATGAAGCTACTATAATATTTAGATATTCAAGGCTAAAATTGTATTAATTTTATGGATGGACCCTTTGAATCCAAGAATCTCTTGTATCCTTAAAAATATTCAAAACTCCAGGATTAAAAAAAAGTGTTATGTTTGATATTAAAAAATAAATCAATAAAATCTAAATATTTACACCAAGCCAGAGTGCTGTCGGAATTGCAAACCCTCATTTTCAGTCGCAGGTGCCGTTAAAAGACCTCAAACCACGGTGTTACTCCCTATACCTACAACAGAACAGCTTGTGACGATTTTTAGGTAGTTCCAAGTCTCCCTAAAGAGGGCTGTAAAAGGAAAGTCATGAATGATGCTACATAATTTTAAAAATAAGTAATTATATTGACTATTTACTGTAAATATATATATTGATTCATTTCGCACAGAGACGAATCAACTTCAATCACTTTTATCAAACACTGACTGGCTTTGAAAAGTGGCATTTTTTTTGCATACGTGACCTTCCATATGAATCAATTGGATTGAAACAAATTGTATTTGTGATCTGTTCGCACATGTCAAGGCATTCAGGTAAAAAATGTTGCTACTTGAAGAATGAGTGAACGTTACTTTGGCTCGTGAAAATATGTAAAATATGTCAAATATGTTATGGTTCCTGCATACTCGAGGTGTGCGAAACTTCGACTTGGCTCCAAAACAAACATTAGCTTTGACTTCGCTTTGAAACAAACATCAGCTTCGACTTCACTTCGAAACAAATTCTGGCTTCGAAGCTTCGCCAGTTAAAACATAGACAGCTAAAATACTCCATTTATGTTCAGTTATTGCCATTTGAGCTGTTTTGTACGTGACATATTAATATTTATATGGAATAAATCTGAAGAAATTGAATTGTATGTTGGGATAGTAACTTTATTTGTCAGAGTAACACGAAATATCACAAACAATTGTACAATAAAACATTTTCCAAGTAATTTCACTGCATAAAGTAATATAAGTAACCACAATATGATATTTTTTCAAGCATAAAACAACTAAATGAAAATATTAAAACTTAGATTCGGCTTTGAGAATATTCTATTTATTCAATTAGATTTCGCTTCGAATTGAAAAAGTGGACTTTGCACACCCTTATTGCATACCAAAAAGTTTAGAGACCCCTGCTCTAGATCATTAATTCACAACTTTAAAAAAAACTTCATGGCATCAGCCCAAAATCAAGTCATAATGTCAACTTCTTTGGATAGAGGTTCTCATGTAGTCAGCACAACGAACCCTCCAACCATTAATCTCAGTTTTCTAGAGGAAAGCTGCTACTTTTTCATCCATGTAGTTCCTAAATTGTCCTCACGGGGCTGAGTTGACCCTGTTCCAGACCCAGTGCTTTATAGAAAATCTGGAAGTTCCGGGGATCGAACCCGGAACCTGTGACCAGAAACTCTGACCACTAGACCACATAGGCAATCAGAATTTAAGAAAAAGTATACCAATGTCGGCAAGCCAACACTTATGTTTATCATGTTTTTTTTAAGATTTGGTTCCCTAATTCTGATTTAATTAAAAGTGGAGTCAACCCATCTCTAGTTAATAATTTAAGTTCTTATTGATTCACAGAAACCAAATTATATGTTTCAGCCCAACAAAGGCGTGTATTGTTGCGTCCATCATCTTTGTCCTGGACAAAAAAACCGACATCATCTCGGCCCCTCACGCTCTTGTGTACTTTGGTATTGTCATCTTCTTTGTTTACTTCAAGGTAAGTTATAGTGGTAATTAAACATGAGATTTTCTTTATCTTTCAAGCTGTTTACTTATCGAGGTTTCACACAGCCATGTTCAATACCTGTGACATGTCTACCACGCTGTAATGTTTGGTTCATAGTAGAACTCAGAAAAGAGAAAAAAAAAACATGGCGACCGAATATCTCGCGAGACCAGACTTGAGTGTCGTCAGGGACGCGTACACAAAACAAACAAAAAACCACGAATAAAGAATGCGCATGTGTGACGGAGAAAACTATCTCCGCCACGAATTCTAGCGGAGATTGAAGACCTCCCGCTTGATTCAAATTTACAACAAAGTGAATATTAATCATATCATAGATAAACTAATAAATATGTGAATCATATTTATTAGTTAATAGAGGGAGAGTAACCATAATCTATGGGTTTACAAAAGTATACATTACAACGCATTTTGATTCTTGAGTACTTTCAAACAAACAATTTCTACTGCTGCGCTGTTTGACGATGGTTACTACGACTCATCTCACAAAGCATAAATTCGATTCTTCAGCTTTTCTTTTCTTACAGCATCTTAGTACCTATAGTAGCTATACGCATACATGGTAATGTACAAGAGATGAAGAAAGAACATGTACCCGCATTTTTGTGGAGGGAAAGTGGAAAACAATTTAGGAAAAAACCACTTGCAGTAAGTACCCCAATCACCCTGCCATCGGCAATACAATCTAACACAAGATTGATGTGTTAGGCCATGTTACCATCGACACAGGTGTCAGTTGCTAGTATTCTTCACACATTGGAGGTGAAGAGAATTAAAACATATGCAGGGTATACATTAGACCCATTCTTTAGACTGTAGGATACAACAGAAAAACAAAAAGAAACAAATACATGTTTGGGTTCACTCCCTGGACAGTGTGTGGTCGACTGAGGGTGCATTTCACTTCTCATTCAATACATCAAGGGAGCATTCATCTACATTTTTCAATCACTTCAAATGATTATCCCTTCTATTGTTCACAACTCACCTCCAAAGGCAAGGGTGAAGAGTTGGGTGACAGTGACTCGGACATTAACTTACGCCAGATACGGGTCGCAGATAACACTCTTGTGAAGGTTTTCCTTATCTTTCTTTGATGACAACCACCATCCTTCAAGAAACCATAGAGGAGGCGCATTCAAATCAAAAGTCGCATTTCAAGACTAACACTAATTAATTGTGTAAAAAGACTTAATTTAACCGATGTTTTCTGATTTGTGACCAAATGCGTGGTAGATTAGTCGTGCGGTTGTCCTAAAGCACATTTTGAAAATGGCACTTAATGTATGTATATTAGGATTCTGATAGTAAGAAACCTCTTAAAAAAATGTCAACATATTCTTTTGACGTAAACATTGATACATTTTAATGGATTCATCATCATTGTCTAGAAATGTTTCTGTCCTCTGGCAGGGTCAGTTTGATAAAGTGCCTCCATCTTCCTCTATATCTCGACAATCTTCCTCTGTCCCTCCGCTATTCTCCCTCTATTATCTCATTAAATCTTTTTACTTCTGGTATTTCTTGTACCTCATTTCTTAACCTATCTCTCCTTGTGACATTCCACATACTTCTCATAAACTTCGCACCATCATCATCTTGACCGTTCTTTCATCTCTTTTATCCATTTTACTATATTAATAATGATATTTTATAGGTATTGATAATATCTATCAAAAGTAACATAACTTTGTTTATGTATATATTTAAGTATTTTTAGTAACATTTGTAATAATTTGTCAGATAAGGTCCTTTCTACCAGAATATACTATGAATTAACAGAACCAGTTTTAAACCACACATATAATTAATAAAGATGGGTAGGCCCATATAGTTTTATTTTTCTTAAAACTAAGTCCAATATTTTATTTCAAAACTCAAATTCAAATTTATATTCTCAAATATATAACAAAATAAAATAAAGACCTATAGAAATAATTTGAATTTTACTGAATGTTTAACCATGTATCAAACAATCAATGTTATGTGACTGGCTATCATGTCTGACTGAGGCTCTATCCGAATAGTCTTCTTCACGCGCCATCGACCCTTGACGTTCACTTGATAGTTACATTGGCAATAACGTGATCAAGTGTAGATCCACCCGAATAGTCATGAAGTGTTCTAATGCACCCCTCACACACCCTTGAGGCCAAGGACGACTGCAAGTCACCCTTGACACGCCCTTGATGCAGTGTTTGACTGGAAATTGTTTATTTTTTCGTCTGCTAGAGAAAGAGCTCATAGAGTAATGTGATCTGTGAAAATGTGTTGATAAATGGCATTTAAAATAGTTTCTAACCTGATTGGTAGGAAGCAACACTGCGGACTCAATGGTGTGGAAAATATAGTTTGCCATCTATATAGTCTGTTGGAGTCTTAGATTTCAAGTGCGTGATAAGTGTACATTCATCAAGTCAAGTGTACTTGACTAATCGGATACAGCCTGAGTCATACCTTAATNGATAGGGTGCAAGGAGGTGGACCAGATATGACTAGTTCAGGATAGGGATAGGATGTAATGAACTGGACTGGATGTAACTAGCTCAAGATAGGGATAGGTGGCTTACTTTTGTAAGTGCGTTAATGAACTTTCAAGTTCCTAATGTCATAGAGTAAGTAAGTATTACAAGCATTTTATTTCCTATGGTGGTTCATTGTATACTTTTCTTTAATTATTTTTTAAAAAGGAGTCTTTGAGCTCAAGAGTTTGCTCGTTTGACTCCAACTTGAGTGAGCTTCATAAAAATCTCCTGAATATTGAGTCAGATCGAATTTGAGTTCAATAAATTATATAATAGATTATTAAAAATTAATATATTTTTTAAATACATTAACATTAATGCATTAAGAATGAAAATAACATGGTTTGAAAATTAAAATAGCTGGTTTTGTTTTTTAATACAAATTTAATTTGAGCTGCGGTAGTTACTATTCAATTTGATATTATTACTCTTAGAGCAGTCCTGAACAAACGACTGACGTAAAATTGACACCACACATGCTTCAACATTCAGTACAGTCGGTAGATTTTTTTTACTATTCTCGTCTTTCATTGGCCAAAATACTATGCGGCGGTTAGAGGCATTTCAAATTTTGCTTATTTTCCCTCTACAGTTCGGCCTTGCTTGCGCCTTACCCTCCTCCTCTCCCTCCCTGTCGTCATTCTCATGCCATTTTGAATACTTTAGAAGAAAGTTTGAGTTGGCTTCTAGCAGGGCCTTGTGGCGGTAACACGCCCACATCCACACTTGAAAAATACGAAGCTCAAACAAAGATGTTGCAAAAATTATAAAATATATTAGGTTTGTAATCTAAAATATATTTGATAACATAAAATAAGGTCTCATTTCACTTAAAGAAGGCAATCAAGCTGTGATTTCAATGCTTATGTGGACTGATCATGCCTGATATATATGTTTACACACACACACACACACACTCACACATATTTAATATTGTGTATATTGAAACAAAATAATATTGGGAATTAATTAAAACATGTTAATAACAATAGCTTTAACAGCAATTGCTTGAATATATATATTTATAAATTAGGACTGGACCAATGCTGATAGCTGATCCGATTTATCGACCAATATTGACACAATCGGCCAAGGATAGTTGGTTTTTAATCATGCAGCTATTTTATGCCGATAATTCAAAATCTATAGATATATTTTAAATTTTCAAGTCATGAAAATATAATCCATAGTTCAAACAAAAATATTTAAATACAGTCTCTTGCATGTAAACACAAATTCTTTAACTCTGCGTTAGCTATTTTATTTTATAATAAACAGCAAAACTAACATTCTAAATTAAATAAACCATCCAATTTTATTTATCTTAAGGCTTATTTCAAATTATGAAATACTTGATAAATATATTAGCGATAAAGATTTCCTCAAGTAATAAAGTTAAATATTATCAAAAACAAAATTAGATGGGCCAGTATGATTTTATTTGTTGTGAATTTATAAAACAAAAATTAAAAAGACATCATATTATGGTGCGCGATGTCGGCTGCATGCCAGTTACTGAGCGCTGTCCGAGATCAGTTCTTATAGCGCGTTCAAGCGTAATGCCGAAGTACCAATTTACCGATGTTGTAAATGGGTGTTTAGTTATTTTATCATTTAACTGAGTGATCATTTAAAAAACAACTAAATCGTCATTGGTTACCGGCAATATCGGTAGCAAAATATCGCCATTGGCAGTATCTGCCAAAGGTCTTACCGGCCCAGCCCTAATATGAATATAAAAAACACACAAATAGTATTGTAATTGTGTGTGTTACTGTTCGTAGCTCTCCTCAGTGTTGCTGGGAATCCACGACCCCTTTGTGCCGTTTGAGAACCTGTTTTGTGCTCTGTTCCTGGGAGGCATCTGGGACTCCTTGGCCAAGCTGTTGGGCCGAGGTGGGAACAAGGATGAGAAGGTCGATGCTAAGAAGAAAGACTAAGATGCAAACAAAGCTGATGAAACTGATTGTAAGTCACCTCACGCTAAGGTTCTCACTTCACTGCTCTGGTGGGTTGTTTGTATTGTTACAAACTATTAGCAGACATTTAACTCAAAATTGTAATCAGGGTCATTATATACGGCCTCATTTCTCCGTCATGGCCGTGGCCTACTTTTCACAGAGTATGTCATATTTTTGTGATCATCAACAACAACTGTTTCCGCTATATTCCACCATTCTCCTCTCACTTGCATATTTCTGTTATCTACTCTTCCCATCTATTTCTTGGTCTCCTTTGAGGGTTTTTTTCCTACATACCTCATCTCCATCATTCATTTTTAGATGTAAAATATAAAATTCGCACGCTGGCAAGAAAAGGGACTTAACTAAAAAAACACAAATGGTTCAGGAGCATTCCTATGACACTTCTCACGCACAGTTCCAGTGATCAGACATTGAAACCAAAAAGCGCAAATATCTTAGTGTATTAGAACATGCGCAATTCAAATATTGTAAAAAATTATGAATTACTAAGTTTTCATTCTATGGTATTAGGTAATATAGGGAGTAAAGAAAATATAGTTAATATTATCCAAAGAAAAAAAGAACTTATTAGTTTTTATCAACTATAATAATTGATTGCTCATGATTTTAAAAGCATATATACATTTTTGCTTGATCATACAATAAATATATTTCTTAGATCAAATTTAGCTTGGTACCTTGCCTCAGTCAGATACGTGTCTGCGTACTGATTTAAGGGTCCTGGATTTGATTCCTGGCATAGGTGAAAATTTATCATTGAAGAAAATACGGTTTTATCCTTTAACATCGATAAATTGATGACCAGGGGCTGGATGTTTTGCCTGTCCTAGTATGAAGTTAGATAATAAGGCATATGAAGCTACAAAAAGGCCTAGTCAGCCGGTAGTGGAAAATATATGGCTTTGATAAAAAAAAGTGACACAGGCCAAAAGCTGGAAACAGTAATGGAAGTGACTGTAGCTTAGTACAGTGTGTGTGACTGGGGGGAGGGGTGGAAGCAGTTTGAGTTATTGGCGCTGATAAAAACCCAAAATACATGCTGGGTTGGATGATTCTCTTTAATGACAACTTAGTCACTTTTGTATAGTCATTATTATAAAGCAATTTATAGTAATCAAAACAAGTATCGGTGGACATGTGGGCTTAACTTCGCGCTCGTTTTGTTTGGATTTTTGGTGACCAGGGAGGCAGGTATTCAAATTTTGTCCTGGTGTATAGGGGGTGATATTTCCTAAGTGGTCTCCACTTCTCTCTCCAAGCAAATACTTGTACATTTCCTATAAGTCTACTTACCCAACAAATAATTAAATTTGCTCAATTACAGGTGCAGTGAATAAAATAATTATAAACTAGGATTTGAACATTTGTTGGTGATCAAAATGTCGGCGATATTCCCAGTGACAAAAATTGGCGTCATACTGTGCAAAATATTGGAAACAATTGATTTAATATATTTATAGTAATACTTCCAAAATTTCAATATACATAGTACAATGTGTATAAAGTCTGGCCCACCATTCCTGTGTACAGAGCTAGTTTATACAAAGAGAATGTATATTTAGCATTACTAAGCAACTTTAAATATGTTTTATATTCATTAACAAACAATTATTGTAGTTGACATGTTTGTTAATAATAACATTCTGTTTTATAAGATATCAATAAATTATTTTGATTAATTAGCCAAGCTAATATGTTTGTCAGCTGCATCTAAATATCATGTTCTTTAAATTTAGAAATTAAACATTGAAAGGGGTATAGAAGGGCAAGACCTACACATCAGAAAACTCTATGCCTCAAAGTCCACAGCTAAAACACAGACAGGACTATGGCAGCATGGCTAGAGGTTGATCATGGTCA
>CABFWB010000437.1:96214-119350 GCA_902151455.1 Timema bartmani | reverse complement strand
AAACATTTATTACTTTAATAACTTATAAACTTTTTTTTAATATGTGATATGTGTAGTAAATGTAAAAATTGTTGTTTTCTTAGGAAAACTGTAAAAGGATTAATTAAGTCAGTAAATATTAGAAAATATTTTTTGGAAACCCTGGAAAAGTCAGGTAACATTATAAAATAAGTTTTGTAATCACCCTAATTCAACTGCAACAGTATTTACTTTGTTTTGGCCAGTGCCGATTTATTGTTATAAAACCTACAAGGCTTGAGTTTCCCTCCCTAAACATTTGATTTATTATTGATGTTGTTATGTTTATATTTTCAGCAGAAGATGGAACTCGAGAAACGTGTTAAAGGGAACCAAAACACTTGACTAGTCATTTTTTTAAATAAGTTTTTATGAAGGGAAATTACCAACATGGCTTCATATGGAACAAAGTGTAAAGTAGTTTAAAGTCTCCACTAAAAGAAAGTTGACCAAAGAAAATTTTTTAACTTTTTAAATTTAAAATTTGCTAAATATTTGAGATCCAAGGTTTTATTTGAAATATATTTTTATAAAACCAATAGTTGCTGAAATATTGGCAAATATATTAATACAATTTTGTGAGCTTTACAAATAAGACATATTTGTATATTCTCTTTTATCGTGTTTACAGTATTTATAATCTATTATAATAATGTCATAAATTTATATGTATTTATTTGTATCATTAAAAACAAATTTGTTAGAAGAACAGTGGTATTCAGGTGGTCAGACGAAATATATTACATTTATTGTAAATGATTGTAATTGTAACACATTGACTGTAAAACTAAACTGGTTTATTTCTTATCATCTTCATCAGCTAAATTCAAGTGGGTGCTAATTTAGCTATGAAATGATTTGATCAGACCGTTTTGTGATTGCAATGTGCCAATAATGTTGATATGTCAGTTGACACATTAACTATGTGCTATGTATTTGTTAGTCAGCACATAAAGTAAAATACTTGTTACTTAACAGTAAGCTTCAACTATTACAGAGTGCCTTCACTTAGGGCAGTGATTCATTGTTGTTGTTATAGTGACAATTTTTATGTATGACATTCTGTTGTGTACAAAACCTTAAATTAATTCTTAATAAAGTTAACTCAACCAAATAAATTTAACAAAATTGACATATTTTCTTAGTAAAACTCATTTTGACTGCATATGCCATTTGAGATCACATTTAAATTTCATTAAAAAAATTGTAATATATTTATATTATATCTATGCATGCAAATAGTTTTGACACCTGGCAATTTTACTGAAAGAGGTTTATCTTTTATATACCTTTTACTGTCTAGCTATTTTACAGGTAGAGAAACTGTTGTGATCGTCAGAAAAAATCGAACTCTAGATTTTGGATTTTGATCAATTTTGACATTTTATGACCCATCTAATCAGAAAAAGTTGTTTTTGAATTTCCGTCTGTCTTTACCTCAGAGTGGAGCCTAAACTATTTGACGAATTGGGTTAAAACTTGGTATCTAGGGTTTTAATCAGTTTGCCCTGAGGGATTTTTGGAATTGAATATCCAACCCTAAAATGAAGGGTAGTTTACTGAAGGGCAAAAAGAGAAAAAATCAACTGTATCAAAATCGGCTCTAACGATTTTGATTAAATTTCATTTATAAGTATTTATCAATATTACAAACAAAATGGCTACTCTCAATTGCTCGTCATAATGACAAAAAAAACTCTAATGAGTAGGAAAGAGGAAGGTGATCTACCTGCATTTGTGTGGAAGGAGAGTGGGAAAAACATTCTTGATAGACCCGACCGGGCTTTTAACCCCAATATCGGCTTCATCAATGGCCCAGTCTAACACGAGACCATTCAGCCACTGAAGAGGTTTGTAATAAATTAAGGCCTTTTTAGTTGATTTTATAAATATCATGTAACGCTCCTTGTAAATATGTAGTGCTTAGCTGTCTTCTATAGTGACGCAGTAACGAGGGTGGGTTTGGAGTACTGAAACTTCACCCCTCCTTTCCTCAGAAGCTAGAAAAATATGTTGTTTAAAATTATTTTTGGCATGCCAACCTGATTAATTTACTGTATTTATTTGATAATTTTGTTCTATATTGTGATAAACGAAAATAATATTTACACACATAAGGTAATATATCAATCTCACTTTGGATGTAAAAGCAAAACAAAAACAGTCTTAACTGCATACCCTAAGGATAGCCCTAACTTGTTAACTAAAGTTTAAAATTTCTTGGTTGAACTGAAAGATATATTTCCCAGTAATCATGGGTCTAAGGCAGAGGTCCCCAACCTTTTTGTACCTTAGAGCACATTCAAAACTAACGGCAATGCGGCGGGCACCAATTACTTTTCCAAGGCAAATTTATAGCCGAACATAATTCATAATGCAAATAACACACACAAAAAAATACATATTACTAAAAAGAATTGTGAGTTTAAAATTTAAAAATTATTTTTTAAATTCGTATATAAAATATTGCAAATGGTACACAGCCAAAGTTAATCCAAAACCAGTTTAAGCAAGTGAAATAATTTTAACAAACCAAAAGTCAATGTCAATAAATAAGAAAAATTCTCCTTTATTTACGGTTTTAACAAGATCAAAATAAAGACACTAGGAAATATTTAACTAATTTCAATTTTGATGCTTAGGTACATTTTTAAAATATATATTTATTCTGTGTTTATTCGGGCAACAAAGATGGGTAGACCAATGTCAAGATATTTACAAAGGAAATAGGAAGTATTAGCATGGTATTAGTGAGTGTGGGGAGAATGATGGAAGGGGGTAGGTCTTCGAGATTAGGAAAAAGCAGAACCATTCAGCTTGAAACTATTAGAATGGTAGTTCCTAGTAAAAGTACACTTTGTAAACGAGCCGGCAAAGAAAGGGAAGAGAAGGAGGGATTGGAAAGAGGGGGGGGCTTTCAATCACCAACTTCTTGAGAAAAGCATACCTGGAGATAAGCACAAACTTGATTTTTGTCGGAAAAGTGACAGATTAAAATTATTAGTCAATAACTTTTCAGCTGTGGTGAAAAAGTGGCGGGCAGATGCAAAAGGCTCGGCGGGCACCATGGCGCCCGCGGGCATAGGGTTGGAGAGCCCTGGTCTAAGGTATTTTCATTCAACCTTTTTTGTTCGTGTACCCCCAAAGTTATTGGTGCATAATGCAAGTTATACATATTCTATAATCAGAATTTAAAATAAAATATTAAAATTATTGAAAATTTTAAGTAGCCTAATCCCCCAAGATGTCTTTGCACACCACAGTTTGAATAACACTGGTTTAAGGCATCGGACTACACATAATAGTTTTTAAAAACATGCCCAAACTAGACACCCTGAGGATTAATGAAAAGTGTCACCTTTTTATTTCTCTTGGTTTTGGAATGACACACCACTGGTCACAATGTCCGAAATTCACCAAAACTGAAGACCACAAACAGAATCAATTAAGTGGAAATATGTTTATTGATATTTAAGGTTATTTGGAATAGAGCACTAGGCTAAGTCATGGTTTAAATTAGGCAGGATAGCCAGCACACTTACCTTGGTGATACTGGAGTAGAAATTGTTTAGTTAGAACACTAAAAAACACATTTTTAAGGACAAGCTTTCACTGTCACAGACAACTTCATCAGGTCAAGAGAGTAGACTGATGCTCTTGGTTGAATAAATAGATAGATAGAAAAAATAAAAATTGTTTTATATACTGTATTATTATTATTATTGTGGCATTGAATGTAATAATAAGTGTGCTGGTAGGAAGGAGAGGAATTATCTGAGGTTGAGGTTAGGGGCTTGTCTGGATTTGATGATATATTGATGGGCCAGTTCCCATATCCTTAGTTGTGAAGGGTTGCATATTTATTTGTTCAAGGATTTAACCACCTTGGTTGTGTAACAGTGATTAAAGTCCAGATTATGGGTTTCGGCATGTGATGCTACAGGCTTATCTTTATTTTTCATTTTTGTGTCATGTCGATGACCATTCATTCTCCTTCTTAGTGTTTCTGTTGTGAGACCAATGTACTGTGCTTGGCACTGGTTGCATTCCAGTTGGTAGATGGGGTTTTCAGAATCAAAAGTATGGTGGCCTTTTATAGGATAATTTATTTTAGTTATGTTGCTGGAGAATAAATTTGTTGGTTTATGTATGATGCAGGTTTTGCAGGGGGTGCGGTTGCAGGGAAATGAACCTGATATTTGTTTGGGTTCGGGTTGAATAATAGGGTCTGGCAATTTGGGTTTTACAAGTAAGTTGCGTAGATTGGCTGGTTGTTTATAGGTTATTTTTGGAGGCTCCTTGAAGATACGTTGTGTAGTGGTGGAGGATTGCAGTATGGGGAAACCTGTTTTCAAGAGATTGTTGAGTTTGTTGAGTCCAGGGTGGTATGTAGTGACCAGAGGGATGATGTTGTTTGTTTCTGTTGATGTTGTGGGCCAGCTGTTGTGAGCTCTTTCTATTTGACTACACACCAGTGCTTTGGGGTAGCCTCTGTTCGTAAAAGCATGTTGTAGTATTATAAAAGGTCATTGTGGGGTGGCTCAAGATAAGTTTTGCGCCCGGCCGGGATTGCTTTTTGGGGTGCCCCCTTGTATTTCAGGGATATTATAGGAAAATACGAAAATTATACCCAAAATTAGAAATCCCAAAATTAACGTAGCCTTGGCGTGATATAAAGATTGCCCCCTTCCTCCCTCCCCCCCCCCACCCCCCCAACATAAAATAATCTCGAAATCTAACAAATCCAAACCTAGCATAGGCTAGGTACATTTTACATCTTTCTAAGAATGTCTACAATATCTTATGTATTCGCCTATTAAAAAATTAAATTTTATTACATATTACATGCTATATTTAAATTTATAATACAATGTATACAATTATTATAGGCCTATATCAAAACTGCAGTTTCCAATTGACGACATTATTGTCAGTCCTACTAGATGTTCCTGTGACATACTGGATCTCAAGTAGTTCTTAATTTTTTTACATCCATTACTGTTTCCAGCCTGTGGTCACTTTTTTTATTCAAGCCATATATTTTCAACTACCGGCTGGCTAGGCCTGTTGTAGCTTCATATGTCTTATAATCTAACTTAATGTTAGGACAGGCACAACATCCAGTCCCTCAGCCGTTAATTCATCACTGTGAAAGGTTATACCCGCACTTCAACAATGATAACTTTTTGGTCATGCTGAGAGTCGAACCCGACACCCTTAGCTCAGTAGACAGAGACACGCTACCGACTGAGCTAAGGTGTCAGATAGTTCTTAATGAGTTCTAATTTTGACAAGCTACTTTCTCCTGAAGCAATGGTCGCTGGAAGGGTGGATATAATTCAGAGCGCTACTGTTATATCTGGTAACTATATTTGGAAAATTTGGATTGTTAGTAATGATAAGCTATAATACATTCAATGGGTCATTTACATCTTTATCATATAGCAAAAAAATTAGCACACATTATTGATGTAATTGCATACCATTAACTTCACTATGTTCTTTATCAGGTAGTGCTATCTGCAAGCTCGTACACTTTAGTAACTGTTCATCACTTTCCTGACTTTTAATCTCATACATAAAACTATGTCTTTATCAATGTTAATTTGGACAAAGCTTTCATTTACTGACTTGATGGCATGTTTCAATACATAGAAAAACAAGTTATCTTTGAATACCATTTTAGGACACACAGTTAGTTTGTCTTGTGACTTAGAGTCAAATTGACAATTATTTTTTCCTGGGCGAAATTGTGATTCAGCTGGAAACTGTTTCAATTTTAAGGATTTCAGCCCTTTTATTTACATCAACCATTGTCGCTTGAAAACCTCTTTCTGACCGTATTTATTTCAAGATCATTTTTATGTTTACGGTTTGCTCAGCTCCCTTTGAAACGTTTATATTTTCTCTTTTAAGTATTTTGCTGACTAGATTGATCATGAGAGTTGCATGCCAAATAATTAGACAACACACAAACTTGAAACTATTTATCTTTCTAGCCAAACTTAACGCAGTGTTCTTACCAAACACATCAGTTCTCAGATCAGCTGATATAAAGTATCGTAAGTTTCACCAGCCTGATAGCGAAAAGGAGTTATAGCATCAATACGACTTTCCCAGTGAGTCTCACTAAAGGGGTTTGTGGTCAAAGATGACACATGTTCTGTTACACAAACTATTGATGAATAGAGGCATAAAAATAATAATTATTATATAACGTAAGGTTACATTATTTTTACAGTACGAGAAATAAGAATATATTGTAGATTTAACAAATCAGTTTATTAATATTGAAACATGTCACTAAGAAGTACATAGAAAAACAGTTAGAAATTTTACACACAATCCATTGTTTAGACATAGGAATATGAAAGGAAACAATTAGAAATATATGTAGATCGACAAAGGAGCATCAGGTGTGAAGCACCTATGAGTGTCCTATTACCCACACTTATAAGTAATAGGTGTTGTTATGAAAGCTAGTAACTTGTTAAAGCAGGGCATATACAGATTAATCCTATGGAATAAAGGCAGCGGCTCCACGCTACTATAAACTAGTGGTGGCAATCAAATCTATATACATACATACTAATCATTATATAACATTAGTTAATTGACTGATACTGGCAGCTACTGCTCTCAACAAAATATACTAAACTTAGCCACACAACATTAGTCATACTTTAATGAGCTACGAGGGAGGTAATTAGCAAGAACTAATTAGCGAGAGTTAACTCCGTTGTGAGTTAAAACAGTACGGCATTATAACATTATAACCTCCTAGAAAAACTACAATATATCTATCAGTACTAGGCGAACTACCAGGAAAACTAGATCCTACTGATACTATGGCCGGACTCTTCCTAATAAGTACTGCCTGAGCAATTAATACTATCAATAAATGTGTTACCCAGCTAATGGGACAACTTTACTATCCATAATAGAGATAAGATTTACTGACGTCAAAGGATCCATAAGAGGACCAAACACAATAGACAAAACCCCGCGGGCCACTACTATGGACTGGTAGCACTTCCCCGGGTTGCGTACCACAAATCGGTACACAGTTAGACTCATAAAAGATAAATGTCAGTAACAGACCCAATTAGGTCGTGAAACATAGCAATAGATAACCTGGTCTCGTCCAATATTAAATTCTGTTCTTCAAGCTAGCCGCAGCGTGGTCATATAGTCTGAGTAGTCTAATCATAACCCCAATATTTGCGACTAAGCCTAATAGACATAGAATGGTATTGTCTAACGTTATAAACTATGCCATATGGTCACAGGGAAACAAGTCAGTAATACTGACATACAAAAACTATGCCATAAGGACATTGAAGAATAGAGCTCAACGCTCAATAACATAAACTATGCCTGAAGGGCACAGGGAAAGTAGTCAGAAATACTGACATACAAAACTTTCAAAGATTCCTCTATACTTATAATATCTGTCGTAGCTTAGCTCTGCGGCGAGGAGGTGACTCAGACGCCTCAAACATTGTGGCCTTCCATACTTCTTCCTGGTTAAATCTTGTGAAGCTCTTCCCGCAGTTCCTCCTTTAAGTTATTACAAAGTAATAGTTGTATGTGAACCGCGGAAAGGCCCATTTATACCAGCGGTACTAATAAAATTTGGCAATGTACGAAAAGGGGGAAGGGGGGTTAATGAGAGATCACGCTAGCCGACAACTAGCGCTAGTCAATTTCTGGTGGAAACCTCTGGACTGATGCCTCTCTCACGTCCTTGACGACTGGCTCAGGTGATGGAACTATAGATCGTGTTGTTCTTACAATTCGTGCTGCCTCGTTCGCTGGGGCAACTTTTGCGGAGAACTGGGCATCTCCCACTTGTGATGCCGCAGTGAATTCATATCTGCCACACATTATTAGGACTTTTTTGATTTGGTAGTAACAGTATTAACCTTTTACAGGGTTTCGTTGTATTAACGTGTTGAAAGTTAAACAACACACTTCTTGCACAGTGCTGAAAAAGGCCACAGCTTTGTTGAAGAATAGAGAAGCATCAATTACCCCCACATCTATCTGGATCTAATAGTCCCCAGATCGGCGAGAGCCCCAGCGGGGACGGACATCTCCCTCCACGCCGTCTGGGGAGGCGCCCTACCAGATATTTCGCTCCACTTACTACCCACAATATCACCACCTATGGACTTACAACTAACTTAACCTAAGGATTTATAAAAATGCTTAGTGCTAACTTAACCTAAAAACAAGTCCTTCTTATAATTGGCTGCAGGGTATTTCGGTGACATTCGCCGATCCATTTTCTGAACTGAAAGCAGCCATCCGATGGATTGGTAGACGGACCAGATGCCCTCCAGCCCAGCATCACACACTTCTCACCAAGTGGGCTGGACCCTATGAGTGAGGGGTTGATTCTCCCGTCTGAAGATATTGTTATCTTTTACTCCCTAGCTGGTATCAAGGCGCCCTCCAGTTAATCAGTAGTTCACACTAATGGAATCCAGAGAGCACTCCTTCCCTCAGCTAGGCTCCGGTTTTCCTGGAGATCCCCACCATATTATACCCAGCCAGCCGATAATCCAATTTGTCTTTGTCACACATATTGACTTATTCACGTCGTACCGTTATGTGTCATCCATATCTGTTGAAACGTCACTGTCTACTGTCATGTCACTGTCGCTCTCCATCCTGTACCCTTGTCTTAAGTTGACCAGTCTATTTTGTCCTCTATTTTTCATTGCAGTTAAGTACTTATCTCTTTCGTATTTGGACACATTATCCGCGATTGCATCCAGGAGACTCCATCGGTCCACGTCACGCAGTATGTGATAAACCGTGCTCGCTTGCAACGGTATCTGTAGGTTCATTCTATCTTCAAACGTCTCAATGCACTCCAGCACGACGTGTTCCGGCGTTGCCTCCCTACCACAATCGCAAATTCCTGTATCCGTCAGTCGTCTAGCGAAGAGAGCGGCCTTATATGGACCATGCCCAGTAATAAAATGTACTAAACCTGGAGAGGGCTGCAGGTACTCCATTCCCAACCGTTCAGCAACGCTTGGAAATATCTTATGCGTTCTTCTACCTGTTTGGCTCCGCTCCCACTCGTCTTGCCACTCCTCTTCCAGATATTTCCTGACCTGAAGTCCCGTTGTTATCCCTGCTCTCGTAAGATTAGCCACTTTCTCCATATCCCCCTTCCTTATCCAATACAATGCCGCTCTCCTCCTCACCTCTAAGTCCAAGGGCCAGATACCCAAGGCTACACACAAAGCGTCTGTGGCAACAGTCTTGTACGCTCCAGATAGCCTCAAAAGTACACTTCTCTAAAGGCTTCTGATTTTCCTTCTGATTCTTACCTGTCTGAGCCGATGAGCCCACGCGCCAGCTCCATAACCCACAATGGAGACCAACATAGCCTGGTGATACAATCTGATCAACCTCATAGACAGTTTAAATCTGCCCTGCCCTATGCTGATGATCTTAATCATGGCTCTCAAAGCTTTTTCCCATGCGTTCTCCACGTGCGTCATGAAGTCGCGCCTCTCATCCAGCATCACGCCCAGGTATCTGGTATCCTTGCTTCATCTTATCATCTGTCCGTCAATCTTAACCCTCGGGTTTCTCTTGAGTACCCCCCTGAATAGCACGTAAGTTGTCTTTGCAGGAGCTAAACTCAGTTTTACCTTTTTACACCAAGAGTTCAGCCCAGTGAGAACTGCGTCACTCTTGGCTTCTAATTCTCTTCTAAATGTTGCTTCAACTATTATGAGTATATCTTCCGCAAAGGCAACCACCCCCGCCGTTTCAGGGAGTGACTCAATCTCCACTAAACCAGGTTCGAGTGCTACGTCCCAAAAGATCGGCCCACAGACCGACTCCTGAGGACATCCTTTTGTAAGTTTTTTGCTTACTGTCATTCCTGGACATCTCAGGTTCGCGTATCTTCCCCTACAGTAGTCCATAAGACTCCTATAGAGGTTCCCCGGACATCTAATTTCTCCCAGCCTCCGGAATAGCACTGGCCACCACAAGTTGTCAAACGCTCCCGAAATGTCCAGAAATATCCCCATTACGTATTTGTCTCTAGCCTTATCTACAAGATTCATGGCCTCACAGATAGGGTTCTCCGTAGACCTACCCCTCCTGAAACCGTACTGCTGTTGATGCAGCCCCACAGCCCCTCTATGTTTTTGCAATCTATTGTACAGGATCTTTTCTTGCAATTTCCCGCATACATTTTAGAGACATATTGGTCTGTACGATTTCGGGAGTTTAGGATCCTTATCCTCTCCCTTACTCGGGATAGCTACCTTACTTTTCTTCCATACATTTGGTACGCCACGCACTCATTCATCAATCAAACTAAGAATGGCACTACCTGCTCGCTGATCTGTTGAAGGACCTCCACCCTGATTCCATCTGGTCCAGGTGCCTTCTTCTTTTTCATTTCAGCCACAAGTCTTATTATCTCATCCTGGGTTACTGGATCTGTCACCTCATAATTGTCGTAACTACTCGTCATATCCTGTCTAACTATTCACTTGTCCTTCGTCGTCTTCTCCGTCTTCGTCTGGAAGTAGGGTGTCTATCAGCAGCCTCGCTGATTCTTCCCAGTTTGATGTAAATCCTCCACCCGGCTTCCTTAGTGTCGAGATAATTGTTGGGGGCTTTACCTTTCCTGTAGCTATCTGGAACGGTATTCCCCATGCGTTACTTCTCAATTCCTCCTGTAGATATCGTTCCCAGCTTTCTCTCTTTACCGTCACCAGGGTGGATTCAAACTCTTCTTTTTTCCGTCTATACCCATTGAGGAGCAGTCCACGACTAGCAGGATTTATAGACCTCTGATATCTCCTTCATGCTACCCTCATCTCCTTTCGGAGTCTACCAAGTCGTTCGTTCCATGGTCGATGTATCCTTCACCATTGGGATGGATGCCCTCATAGTTCTCTTAACTGACCTGGTAAACTCCTTGGCGGCGATATTGACATTTCCTCCTTCAGCCACCTCAGGCGGCAGCACCAGCAGCCCCCTTAGTCTGTCCCAGTTTGCCTTCCTTATGTTGTATCTTATCCTTTTCTCCATGTCTATCTTATCTTGCCTTTTACCTTCTATTTCTATTTTAAATGTGATCAAATTATGGTCACTGATCGTCACTCTGTCCAGCACTTTCCAGTTAGCAACCATTTCCCCAGCTTCTTGATTTGAAATGTCAGGTCTATGTTGGAACTCGTCCCAGCTCTCCCTTGGTATGTTGGTGGATTCCCTGGTAGGTTCGCCACTCTAAGTTTCCTCGCCGCAATTATCTCCTCCAATTTATCTCCCCTCTTATAGGCACGATGTCCTCCTTTCCTTCCATCCGCTCTCCTCCACACATTGCCGAACCACAGGGGTGGCCTAGAATTCGTATCAGCTAAGTAAATAACAGAAGTCCCTCCATATACGTCATCTACTGCCCCAATCATTCCTAAATATGGTTCTATATCGTCTCTATACTGTAAATACATATTGACAAGAATGACTGCCTATACTCGATCTTACCTCAACACAAGTGACTCTCTCGTTGCATAATTGATCAACCCTTGTGATCGTCAGATGCTTATTAAAGACCACTACTGCACTCATGGGTGACTTCCCAGATACCACTATTCTCGCATTCCCCGGCATCTGTGGTATCTTCCCACCTCGCGTACTATACGGTTCCTGCAGACAGACTATGCCTAACTGCAGGTCCTCCGCCACCTTGTTATCCATCCCTTCGGCTTCGGGGGTAACTGGTTGATGTCACGACGACGGTGACGTCGTGGTCAGACACGTGCGGGTAAGAGTAAAAAAAAAGGTTGGCGAGTGTGTTCCGGCAACGTTAGTCACGGTGAAACAGAAGGATGCTCCGGCAATCGTTAGTCACGGTGGAACAGAAGGATGCTCCGGCAACGTTAGTCACGGTGGAACAGAAGGATGCTCCGGCAACGTTAGTCGTGGTGGAACGGAAGGATGTTCCGGCAACGTTAGTCGCGGTGGAACGGAAGGAAGTTCCGGCAACGTGAGTCGTGGTGGAACATGAGGAAGTCCCGGCGACGTGAGTCGTGGTGGGAGGTAGGGTGATGGTGGGAAGAGAGAGAGAGGGTTAAACAAATTGCTCTTTCGTAACATAAGACAATTTAATAAGCTCTTTCGTATAGGTGGCGCACCCAGGTGAGTCACCACTGATTGGCCGAGGCTGACTGGCCTCCCTGACCGAGGAATCACCGTATTAAATACCCTCCACTGCTGCCTGGCCTTGTCTAATGGGAGAAACAGGGGCTTTCCCATTGGTGCGTGCAAACTTGAGAGACAGTGCCCATTACGCGAGCCAATAGAGACAGGAGTTCTCTTTGGCGCTGAGTACAGAGGTGAACTCGTCACAGACGGCTTAGAGAACATGGACTGTGGAGCGGTCCAGGCAGTAGAGAGGGTGGGATGCGCGGCCTGTGCAAGTGCGGAGGAAAGAGACAAGGGCCGACTGAACAGTGAGGCAAAACAACCTTCCTGATCTCATCCATTACCGTCGCACTCCGCATAGCATTCAACTGCCCAATCTTTAATTTTTCAACTATAGCCATTATGGGTTATGCGTAAAAACATAACATGGGCCAAGCTTCCTTCGAGTCAAATGCTATGCGACCGTTTGCTTTTACAAAATGCCGGTAAAGTTCCTCTATATCGAGCTTTTCGTCCCTTCTTTCAAAAACCTTGTGTATTCATTCCAGTAGTTGTCTCGCCTCCGTAGGTAGGTTCATGGCCTTAAGTTGTATTCTGTCCAAGGCCTCGGGGGTGGCGAAAGCAACAGAATTACCTTTCTCGTGGCCAGTTCTTATTACGTGTCTTATGGCCAGGTGGAGGGTTTGCTGCTCTTCCAGCCTTGACACCTGTAGAGTCTCCTCAAAGTTATTGTATGTCTAACCAGGATCGACCACATCCTTCAACCTATTCCTACTCCTTCTTGAGGGGGAATTCTTCTTTTTATTATCAGACCTACCTTTGCTTCCCCTATTGTGTCTGTCCACGTCCATCTCATTTAATCTGTCCAGTATTTTCCGTAACACCGTCATTAAAGCTCTTATGTCGTTACTCGTCATAGTCTGTACTCTGTATCTGTCTATCTAAAAGCAGTTGGTATGTAGAGCACTCTCTGGTGTTAGGATGCTTACACTTATCTTTTCCTCTATCACCACATGGTATGCACGTCTGAGTTCTCACCTTACATTCCTTGACTTCATGTCCCACCTTCCCACAGTGACCACATACCGACTCCTTTTTAGGGCAGAATTTCACCCTGTGCCCTAAATTCCTACACCTGTTGCATCTCGTAATGACTAAGTAGTCCTTCACAGAGACGCTACTGAAACGTAAGTAGACACGGCACCCAGCCAGTAGGTTCCGGACCCTTGCGGATACCTCCACCACATGGTTGGTGAACCGTCTCTCTCTCTCAATCCTGTTTTGAACCTAGGTTCAAATCCCTCTAAAAACTCCTTCAGGGTGATTCTGCCCTCTAGGTTTTATTTATAAACTGTCTCTCCCAGCTCCTCCACTGTCATGCCCAATGGTACGTCAAATATAGTAACGAGTGGTCGTCTTTTCCTCGGATCTTCACACTTGAGGCCCTCAAGTAATTGGATCCCCTTTTTTTTTAATCCTTTCTGTGTCCTCCCTGTCCTCAGTCTCTATTACAACCATCTTCCCTGCTGGCCGAATAGACCTGATCCGGATCTTATCCTTGGCAGGATTGAACTTGGACATTATCTTTAATTGTATATCCTTCGTATTTTCCCCTTTGCTGGATGACATGAAAACTTTGGCTGTTTTGTTTCCCATCTCTCTGTTGATCCTCTGTGCCGGAGCCATCTTGGCACCCAGTCCGCCTGTTGCCCCAGCGTTGACGATCTGGGCGAACGTTGGTCTTCTTTCTTCAACTCCTGCTCTGCTCTTCTTCTCTAAGTCTTGTATTCTCCAATGTCAGCTGCCGGACCTGCCCCTATAGGTTCGCGATGACCAACAACAAGTTGTTAACCTCCGCGCTCATCTTTCTGTCCTGGTTAAGCTCATTAATGAACTCATTCATCGCTATCATCCACCGGCTTGCGTCCTTCTTTTCTTCTGTCACCACACCTTGTACTTCTTCCTCGGACTCAGAGGAAGAAAGCTCCTCCATGACCTTAACTGGTTTTTTCTTTTTTTACTTCCTTAGACATCTTCGTTTGCGAGTGAAACAATCAGCCTACCGCATTTCTTGTTCACTCTACGTACTTAAATGTCACTTTAAGTCTTTAGGATGACCACCCGCAAATACCGATTCACTTATTCTATTTATTCCCTTAATCTCCCTTACCTCTATTTTAGAACCAGAAGTTTTACCAACCCCTGGTTTCTTGGCAACTGAAGGTTCTTGATGACCTATAGGTGCTCTAAACTTAACCGGTGGCTATTACTGGATCGGTTAGTGAGCTATTAGTTAATTGCCCTGACTCGTTCCTTCACTATCTCACTACGTGTGTTGCAGTTGCAATGGAAATTTCCACCAAGGTCGCAATGACCTTAGCTTCCGATACCTTTGAAATTATATTGTTTAGTAACTTTTGAACCCTTTGGGTTACGGAGTCCATACTTTTACCAAAATTAGCGGAAAATTTAGCTGTTTTTTATGATATAAGAATAATTGTTATATTTTTATTATAATTGTTTAGTAATAGGAAAACATGAATAACTCACCCCGGTTTTAAGTTACATTTTACGCAATCTTATCTTCATTTCTTCCTGATAAGTCAAAGGGGTGTGTTAGAGTGTCTCCTGTTGAACTATTTATTGGGACAAATCCCAAAGAATGCCCTTGTATGTATGTCTCTTCTTACGATGCAGGACACAAATTGAATAACTAACATCATTTGTTTGGTGTGGCTTACGTCAAGTTTGCAGTCTAAAATAATTGAGTAATATTTCAATTTTGATACTTCACTCAAAATCTTTTGCTTATTCTTTTGAGCCAATCAGTCAAATTACTTCTTTCTGGATGATTCACCCTAAATAATGAACATAAGATCATTTTAATTCTACTTTTAGTTTTGCTTTCTATCATGCAAAATTAAAAATGTATTAAAAAGTATTAGCTAGATGCATTACGTTCAATGTAAAATAAACTATAAAAAACTGGCTCCGTCTCCACGACGGTACCACGATTCAATTTATGGGTAACGTATAGTAGTAATAACTTGATAACAATTTTTGTAAGGTTAATGTTGTAATAGGCGAATATATAACATTACATTCTTATAAAGATGAAATAGATGTAGATATTTTCATGCTTTAGACTGAAAGTTGAAAGGTTTGGGCATTATTTTCCTATCACGCCCAGGTTACTCTAAATTAGGTTGGTGTTTTGTTTGGCATCCCTTCGAGCTGGCGCCCCGGGCAGCCGCCCCTGTAAAATATTATTATTATTAATAGTATCACAAACTGGCCCCGTGGTGTAGTAGTCAGTGCACCGAGCTACAAACTAAGGGATCCGGGGTTCGATTCCCAGCTAGTGCCTCGGGTATTTCTCCTGAAAGAAGGATTATCCCAACGGTCACCAAGGTTTGGTTAGTTAGGCTTAGTTAGGTTTAAGTATTTCCATTGGCTCCACCCCTCATACTCTCTATCACCATTACCTCATCTCATCAGGACATGAGAAAAACCTCCACGGAAAGGATGTAGGATTAGTACATTTGGACATCTTCTGGGCAACGGTACATTAGTACTGACCAATCTTTCCACTACTGGGCTACGAGTGATGTAGCCCAGATAAGCGCATATATATATTTAAAAAACTGTTAACGTAATGAATTAGTTATTATGCTAAATAACCGGTTATTTTCCAAAGTAACCGATATTAGTGGTTAATGTGATTAAATAAATCTATTATTTTAACCAGTTATTTTACATAACAACAAAACTGGTTTGGCTGAAATGATAGATTTTAAAAGTTATGAAAATCTAATTTATTATTTTAATCGGCTATTTTATATAACAACAAAACCTGTATGGCCAAAGTGAAAAATTTTAATATTCTGAAGGCTAGGTTAGGATAGGTTAGGTTAGATATCACCAACACGTCCACACTAAATGAAAGATTGACCTCAATTGATACGCACATCAGACTCAGACAGGGAATCAAACAGGTTTAAACTTGCACAAGCGTGAGATTTATCACTTTAACCAGAAAGTGCTGGTTATTATACATAATAACATGTTAATGTGAATAATTTGACTACAACATGAAAAATGTATCACATTCACCAGGAGTGTTGGTCACTATTCATTATGTAGTATCACTATCTACTATTATTTAAATTCCAGACAACATTTTGGACACTCGTGTTGTATTCTCCTCTCATGGGAAGTGCAGATATGATAAGGTTTTGTCGGTGAAGAGGACAGCGACTGATCTACGAGTAATACACCCGGAAAACTTGGCTGGGTGTGGCTCTCCCTAGAAGTCGTGTTGCTGATACCACGGCAGTGTTTTGTTTCTAATCTCACCAAGCAGCAATATAACCTGTGCACAACTCTTCTGACAAAACACGCCTTTCCTTTATCTTGTAGCACTTCTCATGAAACCATTACGTCGCAATCAGACTAGTCCCGCTATCGAACTTTAAGAAAGGTGTGACATATCTATTCTGTCTATATCATGACGACATGGTCCAGTGTTACATTACGTCATACACTCATCGAGCTATTGACAAGTTGCGTCTAAAGTGTGTAGAGCTGAAACAGAGATGCATCCAGCGACCCTCGTCAAGGCTAAAAGGGGCAAAGAATACTTGTTGGATTCTTATCAGCGTCCTTATCAATGTAAGTGTTCACAATATTCCAATTTTATTATAAAGAAACATACTATATGACAGCAAGAAATGTTACTCGATCTACTTTCACGAATTCATACGTCGGGTCATGTGATTTGCGGGTGATACTTTTGGTAGATATTTTCAATTCAAAATAATACTTATAGTAAAGTACAATGCTATCAATGTTGACAGCAAAATTATATTATGTTTGTATTGTCCAAAAGGGGCTCCAAATGTAAATTAATAAGAAAATCCCCCGCCTCGGGGGCGTAGTTATCTCACGCGCTAGTTTCATGTTGAACTTGAATGCTGAGGTTGGGGAGATCAAGGTTCGAATCTCGGTCGGGTGAACTAGGGGTGGTTTTCCACTCTCCCTCCACGCAAATACTGGTTCACTTCCTCTAAAATTCAACCTTCCCAATTCCAAACCCATTAGTGTAATTAGTACTTAAGTGTATAACCCGAACGGGTAGTAAGAGTAGGTGCTAAATAAATAAAATAAATAAGAAAATCTTGGTACATAATACTTTACAGCTCTTCATGAGGACGAGAATAGCTCCCTTCCATTGATCCAGTCACGACAGCCATTTTGGCGGAAATGTGTCAACGTGGCTGCAGTTTCCTTGCTTCTGGTTAGTGTGGTTGGAATCATCGCCTGGGTCTTGGTTGGCATTTACTGTAAGTAAGCTTTCTAATTTATTTATTATCAAATCATGGCATAAATGATTACCAGTGGTTAAATAATTAATAAGTATTAAATCATTATGGTAATTACTTAAAATAAAATATTTTTTTCAAATCGACTTATAGCTTAGATCCCTGTTTTTTGGTAAAAAAAAAGGGAGGTAGTTTAGTTTAGTTTAGTTTTAGTATATCCATTTATAGATTATTATAGCTCTTTAAACTCTCTAGGGGGGGAAAAATGAAAATAATACTGTGCAAGTTATTTATAGTACATAGAATACAATCGATCGTTACATATTTTAAGAGAGTTTTAGTAGTAAGCTAAACAAAGACATGACAGAAGGAAGGAATGGCTTAATAAATTACATGACATCAGATCATAATCTGATACATTTTTTTGTTAGACCTACTATTATAAAAAAAAATATCAATAATAATAATAATAATAATAATAATTCAATTTCATTTATTATTTATCAATATCAAAATCAATTATTTCATTTTTAATAATAATAATAATAATAGTTTCACCAGTTGTTATATATGGTTGTGAAATAGGGTATCTTACCTTACATGATAAAAACAAATTTAAGGTGTCATAAAACAATGTACTTGAGAAAATATTCGGTCCAAAAAGGGATGAATATAATGGATAGTAGAGGAGGTTACATAATAATGAGCTACATACCCCGTACTGTACTCACCCTTAGCCCTTGTTAGGGTAATCAAATCTCATAAGCTATACCCCCAAAACCAAGATTTACCATCTTCAAATTTATCTATGGCATTAATTATTTTAGGAGCGCACCACTGGAGTATATGCCTCAAATTGTTGCAGAAACTCCTATCCACATCGGTGGGCAAGTGGACCTGGGAATAGTTCTTAATTGATTGGATTTGCCAGTGATGGGGCGCTTGGTTTTTTCGAAGTCTGAGGGTGATTTTCCTAAAAGGTTTCCCACTCTCCCTACACTCAAATGCAGGTAAATTTCTTCTACGCTATAGCTTTCTCATTTCTACTCAATTAATATAAATATGCAGATAGCCAGAATTGATAATTTGACGCCGTGCAAAAATTAAAGGAAAAACCAAGCAAAATATATCTAATGTTGTTTCACAGTGAACCAGTATTTTAAGAAACTATGGTAATATTATATACATAAATGACTAACTTAAGAACCAAACTTCAGAAAAACATTGAAAATATCCACTATCTACCAAAGATAATGGATGTATCCAAGGGTGGCTAAAGTGGAGGAACGAGGGGTGCCTGCCCCTTCATTTCCCTCTAAATACGGAGTTTTAATACAGGATGTCTATAAAAGTACTCTGGGGTTTCAAAACAAGTTTTATCAATGAAACAATATCATGAAAGGTCATATTTGTAGAGGTTTTTTTGTGATTAATACACTTCGATGTGTGCCCCATTCGTGGCCCTGCACATGTCCAGACGATAATCGGCCATGTCGGGTCGAACGGTTGCTATTGCTGCGGCAATCCTCTGCCATAGATGGTTGATGTCACGTATCTTTTCAGCATACACCATGTTCTTGAAATGTTTACACACAACAAAATCTATGTTGGTAAGGTCTGGGCTTTGTGGTGGCCGCGCAGCGGGGCCTTCCCTTCCAATCCACCTGTCTGGAAATCGAGTGTCTAGCTCTCCACAGACACATTGTGCTACTATGATAGTAACTTTTTGGGCTAAGAGCACAGGAAACTTGGATTATTTCCACATTATCTTCTTAAATGGACAGCCTCCTTGGCGACTTCCCTTTTAAAACACTTCCCGTTTCCTTAAAATGTTTCATTCAAAGGTGAATAGGCTTATTTGAAGGTGCGTTACTATCATACTTACGCGGAAAATTCCGCTGAACAGTAAAAACAGATCGAGTTTCAACAAACCAAATAACGCATTGTACTTTTTGCTGTAGTGTTGCCACGGCACTGCCACTTCCATCCTGCCAGCCTTTGACAAATAAATTTCAAATCCCAATGAACAAAACTTGGTAATTTACTGAATTCGAACGAGGAAACCCAATTAATCCACCGCACTTGATGGATTTAATATGAATTTTCAAAACCCCCCGAGTTATTTTATAAACACCCTGTATACATAATTAAAATCTTAATTCTACAGCAGTAACGTTTAAAAGGCCCAGTGAAATGCCATTTTTTACTCACCCTACCTGGTGTAAGGGATTTGTAATTTTAGTATATTACATTTTTATCTTACCGTTACATAGAAATATTTTCTCAGGAGTTTTAAACGCAACGTTGCCAAACAAAAACAAATTTCACAAAATATTGCATATAAATTAAATAAATTAATATTTACAAGTTTAAAATAATTACTATAGTATGGATTAATATATAACTGTTTGGGATTAATTATTGTAGCTTGCATTCAAACAATCTAATAACGATTTAACCCCGCATTTAAACACCGATTCAATCTGTCAACTTTTTGAGACTAGCTTCTTGAGGTTAATAAAGCCCTAAGTAGGGGAACATAGGCGGGAATCTCGAAGGAGTGAGGACAGCTAGAGACAAATAAATTTGCTACAAAGTAGTGAGGGTCTAATTATTAGGGGAAGTGAAGGGGAAAAATATTACTTTTTCTTGACAGTAAGCACTTAAGTCAATTGTATCATTTTGGGAGTTGTTTTTAAACTTACAATAGCTTATAATCGTTTGGTATTTATTTTTATAACTGTCCAGTAGTAGGTTCTGGGAGAACTAATCTAAAGACGTGTGTCGTGTCACAGAGTATTTCCAGAGTAAGCAGAGATTGTTAAAACTGTACCTGTGATTTGTTATTTCCCGCTCTGTCCCCGTTTGCTCAGTCTTACATTTACTTTATTCTACACAACTCTCATGAGAATGTATTCCAGTTTATACTCAACCAATGAGGGTTCTAACGAGTGATGAGAACATACCACAGGCACAATTTCAACTAAAGCTGCCTAGCCTGGCAACGAGTAGCTGCACGCCACTGTTAGTTTCATAGTAGACCCTGCCACTACACCCCTGCAGTCTGTATCATCTCAACATTTTGACCAAAAATCAATTATGTTGCAATTATTAGACCTATATTATTAGGTGTTACGTATTTTGATATGTCTGTTACTTTATCCCAATTAGATTCTCCAGCTTGTCCAATCAACATCTTCCTTTTTTAGATCCTGAAACTTCATTTTCTTGTCTTGTTTGAGGTCATCAATCAGTTTCCCTCGAGGTCTTTCTGGTCCCCTTCTACCTTTTATATTACCTTCTATACATGGCATCACTCAATAATACATTTCTTCTCATAATGTGACACATCGAGTTGTTATTTCTTAGTATAATCACCTGCCTAGTGATTCTCTTCTCATTTACTTTTTTTTTTTAGAACTTCTTCATTAGCCACCCAACCTGTTCACTTTATCCTCCCTATTTTTCTTTAACATCACATTTCCAAACTTTCAAAATATTTATTCTTCCTCCTCTCCTCCCCCTCAGGATCTATCTATATCTCAGCTCTATACAAAGCCATCCCCCATATGTAACACTTTGCCAAATTCTTCCTCGTCTGCATGTTTAGTTTGCAAGTCAGTAACATCCTCTTCTTGTTGAAAGCAGCCTTAGCCATTTCTAATAATTTTGACTTTATTTATCGTACACACTGCACGTCTATTGCAATTTAACTTCCATAATACAGTGAGGTCTCTTCATTGCGGACACCTTATGGGATCTAACTATTAAGAGGTGTCCGTTATTTGGAAAAATATATATTTTTAAATCATACTTCTTGAACACAATTTATTCTTTATGAACTTATGTATATATTTAGAATATTAGTTACAACAATATAATAATTGCTCTATACAGTATTGTATACAGGATAATTAAGTTATGACTTATGATTAAATACTGTAGTATTGTACGTAGCTTACTAAACATCTTGCATAATATACAGAACAGTACGCAAATGAAATTATTAAATGTGAACAAGCCTTGTGTACTGTATGTGCAAAAAAGCACCGACAACTGCTGAAACAGCCCCCACTGATGGCTCGGAAGGGGTGGGAGGTAAGACCATGAAGTACTCTAGTTAATTTTATGTAGGCTATTTAATGCTTTCTGGGAGAGGGGGGGGGGTCATTGGGAATCATTTTTTACGAAAACATAACAATGTATTTAAAATAAAACAAATCTATATTGGATCAATAATTATATATTTTAAATGTGTCTATATCACAATAAATTACAAATATAATAAACGGCAAAAGAAAATTCTTTGTCCATGGTAGGAGAAACAATTTAGAGTTTTACTCACCTATGTTGTAGCATAATAGTTTCTATAATTGTATCAATGTCTATTGGTTTCCTATGTATCGACATCACTGTTAATCATGTAAGTCCTTCTTGTCCCTTTCGGTTTCAAAGATAAGTCTTCACACGTTTCAGTGTAGAAAAGGACCGTTCAGCAGAAGCTGTTGTCGCCGAAAGAGTTGCCAAGATCCTCAATAATGCATGAATATTTGGGAAGAGGGCTTCACATATTGCTACCATTTGTAAAATTATTAAATTGTATGGGATTGCATATTAAGAATTAATAGCCAGAGCTATTATTTATGCTTTTAGTGGGAAATTACTCCATCTAGATTCCCGTGTCCAGGTGTCATTTTTCAATTTTCAGAATATGATATCTAGATGGAGTAATTTCCCACCAAAAGCATAAATAATAGCTCTGGATATTAATTCTCAATTATTTGTTCTAAAAATTCAACTTTCTGTGAAACTACCTGAGCTACAGCCTCATGACTTTCAACCCATCTTGTTTTGCAATAAACTGTTCTGTATTAGTATTGTCTGAAGTCTTGTCAGCTAAAATTGAGAAGAATAAACTTTGCTCACAATTTGTTATTGAATTTGTTTCCCAATAATTAAAGTTATTTCGTTCTGTATGAATGGACTTGTATATCATGCATTTCCTCCAGTGGTCTTGATGTGACCCACAAGTGCGCTGTATCCTCCTCGAGTACAATGACTCAATAAAGTTCTAAAATTACCGTCATTTGTTTCTGGTTCATCAATAGTCAACCGGCCACTGCAAACATCCCCTTTAGGGACAATATCTTGCCTTCCACATAAAATTATCGTCTCTACTATGGTACAGAGTTTCACTCCATTTAGTTCAGCTTTTTCTTTTGCTTGTTTATTAATCCTCAAATGAATGCTTTCCTGACTGCCTTCATTAACACCAATGAGGTCTTGTGCACATATTATAAAATCTTTATAGTAATGTGTAACACAATGGTTAATGAAAATCTTTCACATCCTTCCATTTTGAGAACGTAGTTTTGCGTGATCTCTTACCTGAACCAGACTTATTTGCAAATAAGATGCCAGTTTTACAAATGGCACCTTTAGCAAAGGCTGAATATGCTAGCCCCTTAAAACGTACTAGCCACTGCAACTGGAAATATCTTCTTGCCGTCTATAGAGATCTGAACTTCAGAGGAAAAATTACTACTTGGAATCCAAGTCTCTTTACAATCCCCCTCCCCCAAGGCCGTAGTCAGGGGGGGGGGTC
>CABFWB010000437.1:67953-96194 GCA_902151455.1 Timema bartmani | reverse complement strand
GGGGGTTCGGGGTTCAAACCCCCCCGAAATTTTATGTACAAAATATATATGGCTTTATTTATGGTTCAAACAATATCAAAATTAAGGTACAAGTACAAATTAGGGGGCTGTGTTACCATAAAAAGCACTTCAGAAAGCTTCCAGAGGTGTTTATTATTTAGAATTTTTTCTAGCCTTCAGCAGTTATGGTGTTATGTTGTCATAAAAAAAAATTCAGATAGCTTCTAGAGGTGTTTAATATTTAGAATTTGTCCTAGCCTCCGATAGTTAGGGGGTAGTGTTACCATAAAAAACACTTCAGATAGCTTCTAGAACAGTTTTTTATTTAGAATTTTTTCTAACCTCCGTCAATTGGGGGATGAGCCCTCCAAACCCCCCCTGAAATTACTGGCTGGCTACGGCCTTGCCCTCCCCGAGTCATAGCCACAAGTTTTATTAGAAGGGAATTATTATTTTGAGTGTGTCATTAAACACTGCCATGTTGTATAGACAAATATTAGTAATTAATATAATACTGGTGAAACAATCAGTTCGAGCTAATACATAAGAAATAAGGTACCGGGCCAAACAATCATAATTATTGTCAGTCTCCTCCTTCTTCATGACGTTAGCTACACCACAACCTTTTTATACATTTCAAAAATTTTTAAGTTCTATACGCACTAAAAGAGTGAAAATTCTTAAATTGAATAAGCGATTCCCAAGTGTGTTAAATGAAAATGAATTTTATGGACATTGCATATTTTCGCATTTCTTGGCGATTTCAAATCGTTGCTTAGCTTTATTGGTAAATTTTAATCGATGAAGTAAATCAACCAGAAGCCCATTAATACTTTTCAAATATTTTTTAAAATATACTTATTAAATGTTTTTAATAGCCTTTTTAAATTTGTTTTAGTTTTATAGTTATATGTTCTTTGATTTTATTGTAAACCTGACGATTCTCACATATTATCAGATAAAACTTACCTCTGGTATTTTAACTAAGAATTTACCAAGCCTTTTTAATTTTAATTATGTTTATGGACCATAAATAAAACTCACTGTTCAATTATATTCTTAATTTATTGTAGATATAGACTAAACAACACACTACTGTACAAAGTAATTCACCAAGTTATTTAAAATATGCAACTATGCAGAGAAAACAAACCAGCACTGTTATACCAGACGATTGCTGAAATACGAATGAACTAAACTGGTGACTCTGTGATGGTTCCACCTCTTCCCTTACCCTATGAATGTCACAACTTACAGCCACTAACAATTTCCACCCCCTTCCCTTTCACCAACATTCCAACACATGAGGTAAATATGTTTAATTTTTATTATGGGCCATTTATTGTTAATACATATTTAATGAAATATAGAGGACCTAAATTTCAGGGGCGTGGGAGGCACCCCCTCCCCTGGCTACATCCCTGTATTGCTATGCATACATATGCTTCTTTAAAGATGTATGTTTCTGTTAATGAGAAAGTCTATTATTGGTTTTACCGTCAGAGCTCATGTTATTTTGTCGGGGAAATTTAAACTGTCCGTTATAAAGAAGAATCCGCTATTCATAATTGTATGTTAGTGGAAATTTCACAGTACTATAAAATGTTTCATACTGTTGCCAATATTTCTCCACTATTTTTTACTAATAAGCCTGGACTGTATGTTACCAGCAGAAAAGAAGTGCTGTTCAAGCTCAACAAATGGTTTATCAGAGTCTTTTCTTCCCCGACTCTACTTATCGAGACAACAATTCCTACTGGTGAATCGCTCTACCTGGGAGGCCCGTCCTGCGTACCGTGCCATGGAGGCCAACTTGACAGCCCCTGCCAATCACGTGATAGTGGCCCACACAGGCTCTGCCCCATGCGTCACTCTGAGTGAATGCTCCAAGATTACACGCGTCATTCAGGGGTTTCAGATGGATGACCTGGGGTACGCAGATATCGCCTACAACTTCTTGGTTGGAGGAGACAGTCAGGTGTACGAGGGCAGAGGCTGGGATACACAAGGGGCCCTTACAGCCCATTACAACAACGTGTCTCTTGGAGTAGCTTTCATTGGTGAGTCTCCTGGGGCTAGTTTCCAGAACATTCCAGATAGGATTTTCATAAAAATAAATAAGCTAGATTTTTTTTATGAAAATAATATCCGGATTTAAAAAAATTAAGTTATAGCTTTTGGAAAAACAAAAAAGTTAAATATTTTTGGTATGGTGAGCAGACAATTTTCAAGATGGTATACCTCTGGCAAAGTTCTGTTCCAACAGAGCGGCTAGTAAAATACACACATGGCGACCGAACAGGATATTGCATCTCTCAGAGTCAAAAATCTCGATTACAATAACTATACAATAACCCATATAACTTGCCAGTGCCCCCTCAGGAAATCCCAAAGGCCCTGGAATGATCTCACCACAGCCACACCAGAAGCAGTTTGCTGGTCACTCTTGTTGGAAATTGATCTGTGATCATTATTCTAGACCTTAAGGTGTAATATAAACATGAATTTATTGTATTGACTGTATACCATTGTATCACATTGACCATGTAACTTATATATTCTATGTTATGTCATACTTTATCATTGTACATCCTCTGCAGATAAGCCATACAGTAAATAAATAAATAAACTTTCAACAATATATTGCAAATGTTTGTTGCTGGGAAAGTTTTTTAGACTCTTCTCAATAATTAAGTCTTCATTTTTCACACACTCTAGAGCAAGCATTGAGTGTAAATGATACAATTATGTTGGTAGGCCTACAGTAATAATAGTTATATTAACGTTACAGGTATTTTCGAGAAAACTGCTCCATTGATGCAACAGTTGGAAGAGTTTCAAACCTTCCTAAATGTGTCCGTTGAGAAGGGTAAGCTAAGTGCAGATTATAAACTTATCGGACATCGTCAAGTGTCCATCACAGATAGCCCCGGTCAAGCTCTTCACGACATTATACGAACGTGGCCTCATTGGGAGGATTGTTACATGAAGACTTGTTTATAGCATTAGGGATAGACATTTACATTGTTGGTTGTGTGGTTACCTATATCATGTTACACTTCCCATAAGTTTAACAATTACATAGTTAGTTGTAATGTTACCAAATGTGTGCTACAGTTTCTACCATTCTAAACATTGCTACTATTAACTACTTTGAATATTTATTTACTAATAAAAATCACTACAACATATTTTATGGTAATACATTTTTATTTACCATGAAATGAAGGAGTGTTTCCCTCTAATAAAGTTATTAATTGTAGTTTTTAGTTACAATAAGAAACAAACAACATATAAAATCAAGCGCAGTCTGCTAAACCTTATTTTAAATTCCACTCAATCAGGAGCACCATAAATGAACTAAGAGATATGGTTTAAATTCTGATACTAACCAGAAGTATCAACTCTATACAAATTAATTAACTTGAAAAGAGACAGTTTTACTTGGTCAGTATTGTTTTGAATGCTTATTAAAATTATATTAAATCATTTGTCATTCAATAGATAGCTAATTCATGCGTAACGTTTTGAAAATAAACCAAATAAATTATCATTAACATATTTATAACCATCCATAATTCAAAATAAACAACAAATAACAAAGACGGATGTGGGTATTACGATCACCTTAACGTTCAAGTTAAGTAACATGCACTTAATGTTCACTTAACTTAACGAAACATTGTGTGCTCTCAGGATTCACATAACGTAAAGTAAAAACTCAGCCAGGATAGATAGAAAGGTTTTGAACCGGGTCCCAAATTTGATTCCCGGCATGGCCAAAAAATGTATCATTGGTGAAATGTGGGCTTACCCTTTCACAGTGATGAATTAATGGCCTGGGGCTGGGTGTTGTGCTTTTCCTAATCTTAAGTTAGATTATAAAGTGTATGAAGGTATGACAGACCTAACAAGCAGATGGTGGGAAATATATGGCTTGAATAAAAAACTGACCCAGGTCATAGGTTGTAAACAGTAATGGATCTAAAAAAATTCATAACAAACCGGGAACAGAATCAGTCACATTTTGGGCTATGTTTCCAAAAGTCAAGCGTCACTTTAACTTAAAGAAAGCAGGAAACCTCCCAATAGGAAAGTGGCAGAAAAACACAAGCTTCTTGTAACCAACGATGCTGATGAAGATTCGGACTGCATCTAATGTTTTTACTTATTGTTTATAAAGAAAATTGTCTGTGTAGCTACAGCTTGATGGTAATACAGTGTACATTGCATATGTAACAACTTGATGCTTCTCTCTAAGTGCAGAGAACATTGTATTTGTAGCAACAACTTGATGTTAATATAAGTACAGATAATACTTACTATAGTAACAACTTGATATAAAAAAGATAAACTATTGAGGTAAAAATGTGACTTACTTTGGTATGAGTTCCGGCGTGTCAGACGTGCATAGATTTCGCAAAACCCTCTGTGGCAACAATCCTCAAAACAGCCACGACACATTTTGTTGTTATTCTTCTATTAAATTAATTTTCTTTTTAACAACCACAAAAAAAAAGTTTGATATGGTGCTCCACAAAGACAGCATTAAACTTTCACTTGCTATGCAACACCAATAATAATATCAACAAATAAATGATGGAATAGTGTGCTGTAAGACGTGGTGGTAGGATGAACCAAAAATGTTATGACTAGGAAAAAGGTTTTTTCTTTTTCTTTTCTTAACTTATATATGCTAATGACAAGCTTTCATTATGGAAGAGGAACAACATTTTGTCCACGGTGTAGATTTGTTCCATTGTTCTCTTAAGGCTACAGCCATTCCTGTGACAGCAACAAATTTGTAAATGCTTTTGTGTTTTCAGGTCGCAGCAACAAATAAGCTCACCTTTATGGCTTATTTTATTTATTCTAAATCCCTGACAGCCTAGGCCATCTTCTGAGTCTATTTTGAAACAGTGTAGCGGATGCTTACAGTATACATGAAATTTAGTTAATTATGTAAGTACAATTAATTTTACAAAAATAAATTTTTACAAGATAAAGACATAGTAAAAGATGTATAACAAGACATAAAAATTATACATGACAGTTATTGTAAAAGAGAAAATCATTCAAACAAATCAAATTATATAAAAAAAAGAATATTAAATTGTAACTATTGCACAAATAAAGGTTAAATTGTTTTTATAAAGTACACATTTTATACACAAAAAGAAAGAGGCAAAGTAAGTAGCCTAATAATTATAATACATAAGGGAAATTAAAGTTAGTAATTATGTGATTTTATTTTTCAAAGGATTTTATATTGAAATAAAAAATAATTAAAAAGAAAACTAAACTTCTTTTTTATATCGAGGTGGCCACACTTGAATTTGTGCCACAACCCTTTGCAAGGAAAGCCCTAAATATATTTTTTAAATGACTTAATTATTTTCAAACATTCTAAAAGTTTTATTTGCTCGGAGTGGTCTGCTTGGGAGAATGTTGAAATATTTTGCCATCTTTGTATGTGAAGTATTTCTTCTTTCGGATTTCTAGTAGGCTTCCGAGATAGTAATTTTAGTACTGCACATTAGGTGTTGTATTTTAATTATTTTATTTTTTGCTTATTAAGTGTGTACAGTAGATAATAAAATTGATATTTTACCATTATAAGATGCTGTTTTGACATTTATAGTCAGCTTCAGACCAACAGCCACTGTTTCATCGTTGACCTAACTCGCTATGATTTGGTTGGGGAAAGCCACAATAAATACGGAGAAGAAAAAAACTGTTACAGATTTCTGAAAATACAGAGAAAACGTAATCTTTAGTCTCCTTTTTTCTGTTGAAAAGTCAATATTATCATTTATTTTGTGCATATGCTAACCAGAGCCAAACAATGACTTTCAACCAATTGTCACTTCTCCAGCGACAAGTAATCTCAATAATTCCAACACAAGCCCTAACAAGAGCGTTCACCAACATCTGACCGTGAGAGTGAGTCAAGTGTATTTAGTGTGTTTCGTGATCCTGTTAACAATTAGCACATTATTACAGTATTTAAAACTTGTCTTTTTTTATAACTAATTTCAAGTAAATTTTACAATAAAGGCATTTCTACTGTAAAAAAGGGTTTAATCACTTCTTAATATATTGCTGCACAACAATGTAATTTGTTTCTACACTATAATTTGAGTCTCATATTACCGCAACTCTATCCGACATATGAGCAAAGTTTGTCAAATGAAGCTACTCTTATTCTAAAATAGAGAAAAACCTATCTTCATAATTTCTAAGTTCATAAAATAAAGTGTGAAAGTGTCCATCTCTTCAAATTAATGGTATGGGCACCATAGTTTATAGATTTACGTTTCTTATTCCGATACCTAGATACAGTTTTGGTTAACACCACATCATCAAGCCCTGGTGCCATAATAATTGGTCATGAAATGCAAATACCAGGTCGCAAGACGTTAGTGTGGTCATAGCCTAACAGTTTATTTTGGTAGCCTATGGTATCCATCTTATCTTTATAACCTAGGCATGATGAGCGAACCTCCTAAAGTTACTTTTAATATTCTCATAACATCTTTGGTTTGCTATCATTAGCTTTGGTGTATGGTATGTAATCTTCCTGATGTTTTAAAATAATATATATTATGTTATTTAAGATGCACAAATTTGATTATAAATCCAGATGAAAACTTAAATTATTATTCTTAAATAGTTTATTAGAACTAATTAAAATGACAACCCTAAAAAACTAATTCATTTCTCTGTATTTATAACTTCCAAGTCCTTTTGCAGGTAGTAAAAAGATTTATCTAAATAACATTTTATTTAATATTTATCTCTTTAAGGAAAACCTCTTTTCGCTTTTTGAGGTAATTGTATTATATTTTCCAGAAGGAACGGTAAAGGTGGATAGAAACATATAAAAGAAACAAACACAATATGGCTTTTAAAATGAAAAGAACACAGTTCACACTTTACATCGCTGTCATTGGACAAAGAGGTATTTATTGGCTGCTCGAGGGATTGGGTGTTGACGATTGATTTTTCTTAAAGAGGCAGCTAAAATTTTTTTGTCCAGTGGCAGAAATGTAAAGTGTGAACTGTGTTCTTCTTTTCATTGTAAAATACATTTTTTGTGTTCGTCCCTTTTATGTGTTCCTATCCACCTTTCCTATACTGACAGAAGCTTGTAATAGTTGTGTAACCTGTGACGAAGGAGACTAGTGAGCTGATAAAGATGGACGTCTGTGGTCAGCAGACATCCAGTACCGTCAAGAATTCAAATCAAAGGACGTCCAGTAGAAAGTGTAACAACATAGATGTAATAGCAGAACATTTATAGTTTATTTTAGTTTGGTTTTAGTTTAGCTTAATATCTAGCCTTAGAGTTGGTTTCATGAGATAATAGACAGAGCATTATCTCCGATAGGCACTTACGCTAATGTGTAATGGTAGGGTGATTGTGAGATGAAATGGAGGACCTACAGTTTAACGTGGAATCCGAACCACTGCGGAGGCCTGGCATTCCTCACATTCACAAGTTGTGATTAATACACGTCTTGTCAGAGGTGAAGGAAGGGTTTGGCAATCATATAAATCTGTGCTGGGACCGAGGATTGAACCCTGGACCCCCATCACAGTAGTCTGACACCTTACCCCTAAACCTACAAGTCACCAACAGTTACTAATAAACCTAAAATTTGGAACAGAATGTAGTGTAACATCCGAGAAGATATTATAACACAGAATATTAAACAATTAACCGTGATAAAGGTGATAGATAATATTACCAACCTCGTCATCTACTAACATGTTCGAGACTCGTGGGAAAAGATGTAGAGCCTTACTCCATTTTGGGAGGAATATAAAAAAAGCAGCATTAATATTTTTTGGAATGCTGTGGGTGCTTTTTCTGTTAAATGACTTGGAGGGTAGGTCTACTTTCCAAAAGCGAATATCTTAAATGTTGTTCGCTATGCTCCAACGCTGGGGAATAAAATCCCATTATCTTCTAGAAACTAATGATGGATACGAACTGGACACAAAAAACTGGAGTGTGTACAAAAAGTATTAATTTAGACCAAACAGACAAATACATATATAAATTGATTGTCATGTAACAAGATCTCTAGTATTGGTTTCTCAAGAAATTAACAGCTTTTATTTACGAAAATTAAAAAGTTCGATTGCTTTCCTCACATACATAGAAGAAAACCACCAAATTCCAAAATTGGAAATGGACCACATCTTCATCAAATAATCCTGTGAATTATCCGTTACAGTGTACTGCATCTCAAACATCTCTAAACTCTTGTGAAGAAGATAGAATTCGCAGCTCAATCATCTCTAAACTCTTGTGAAGAAGATAGAATCGCAGCTCAATCATCTCTAAACTCTTGTGAAGAAGATAAAATCACAGCTCAATCATCTCTAAACTCTTGTGAAGAAGATAGAATCGCAGCTCAAATGTGGGTTATGGTCGAGAAGCTCACCAATAATAGCCATGCTGCAGTCCTGAACAGACAAAATTAAAGTAGTAATAAAATTAAGTGGCCAATGCAAATTATTTTTTTTAATCATAAATAATTTTTCGGCGAACAGGCGAAGTAAGCAAAATTCCAAATTAATTTTATAGTAAAAATGATCTTTTGGTTTAGATTTTTAGTAAAATTACTTCAAAGTGTAGTCTTTTTTTATATAATTTTAAATCATAAATAATATTTCGGCCAACAGGAGAAGTAAACAAAATTCAAAATTGGTATAGTAAAAATTATTTGTATTTAAATTTTTAGTAAAATTCCTTAAAAGGGTGGTGTGTTTGTTTCAGAATCTTCACTATAATCAAAAAAATATATTTCAACCTTTTTAGTTAAAACCATCCATCTTTAATAATATATAACAATTTATAAAATTCACCTTACAATATGAACCCTAACAAACTAACAGTTTAATGAGCTCTGCCTTTAGAACCAATATTTGACGAAACCAACTATGAGATAGACTGAGTACTCCAACTTACTAACACACATGAGAAATACTGGTCTGAATTGAGCTGACAGGAGTAGTTTGTGTTTAGAGCCACAATTTCACCAAGAAGAACTAGAGTGAACACTTCAACCAACCTAACAAGACTGAACTGTATCAATCCGCTATAAAATAACAGAAGTAATGTGTTAGTAGAGCCAGCATGTCATCGAGCAGAAAATGAGTTGAAAAGATCACTCCAACTGAACCAACACAAGTGAGCTGTAGAGGTAAGCTTTGTGCTGACTGGAATAATGTGTATAGAGCCATGATGCCACTAAGCAGACAATAAGCTAGAGAGAGAACTCTATAGTCCCTCTAGCTTATGTCTGTTCAGTGGTCATGTTAGCTCTACACACAATATTCCTGTCAGCTCATAGATAACCAGTACATTTCTCTCGTGTTAGTAAGTTGGAGTGCTGACGCTAGATCATGGTCCTAAATTCTGGCTGAGCTACTGGATATTTCAAGATCCAAATTTATATTCATGTGGTTAATCATCTTATCTAAATTACTTTATAATTTTATTACAAATATCATACTATTTTGGTGAAAGGAAAAAATTTACACAAAGTCATGCTCAATTAAGTTACTGTTTTAATAAGGTTCAATAGAGTACATTTCAATATTATGGATTTCCAAATTTACAATTTTTTTCCAGACAGAAAACATAATCCCTGATAGTTCCCTGAGTTCCATTTTGATTTTAAATTTTCTGCTATTTTCATGTCTTCAACATTTTCTCTGACTCTTTGACTCAAGTGAAGATTCTGAAACAAACACACTAAAATTTCCATTAAATTGAAACATAGTTATATTATTAAATTTCATCTAAATTCACGTGTTTTTCTAAATTAAATATTGGCCCACTGTTAAACAGACACACGTCTGGAGCTTAACTAGTATAAACTAATATCTAAATTAATACAATCACAACAAGTTATAATTTCTGACATTAACCACACTTCATGAAAGTTAATAAAATACATTATAATAGATTTAATATAACCAACTAAATTCTCTTTCTTACATAAAATTTAATACCTCCAAAGCCATTTTCGAGAATTTATTTAAAATACGTTAACTAAATATTAATTTTAAATTTTGAAAATAGTTTTTATAATGATGTTAAGACTGTACACTTCAAAAGATATAAATACCTTAAACATCTGAAGAAAATAAGCTTCTCCGATCAAATCCACAGCATAAATTTTATCTCTCTCCAAGAATTGAAGAAGAAACACAAACATCAACAAAGAAAATTTCGAGGACACCACAACAAATTATTTGGAAACTACCACCAATCAAAGTTTTTAACCCCTCATTATCTTAAATTATATTAATTCAAATTAAAAATATTTTACAAGATACTCTTTTTTATACTCTGTAATTTTTTTTATTTACATTAAAAAATTGTTAAATATATAATATAAATGAGGTAATTGAGTGTGTGGACTAATTTCTACTAGGCCGGCACAAAATTTAACCATGTTCGGAGATTATTATTTGTAATTGATTAATTTTGTTTAAGAATAGATGAACAATAATTTTTTTTGTAAGATTAGAAATGTATTTGTTCGGAATTCCATGGGTAGGATTGGGATGTGGCAACAATGAAATAATAATAACCCACAAAAGTTTCAATATATTTTTTTTATTGTAGTTTAAATTAGTACATTTCATTCAGTGATCCATTTTATTTCAATTGTTCATGTTTTATAAGTATTTTCCTTCAACTCCTGTAGAGATTTACAGCACACCATTGTTGTAGGTAAGGTAGTGTCATTATTATTAACATTGCAACATCCAGAACACGTTCCTGAGCACACCTTGTTGTCTCGAGTGTTAAAGAGTCGTCATGACACTGTCAGAGTTAGTCGAGCTAAAGGTTTCTTTTTTCTCCTAGTTCCTAGGAGTGGCGCCCACCAACTATAATCTAAACACATAATACATATATAATTTTAATCATCTCGACGTTACCTTTTTGTTGTGTAATATTTGGGAGAAAAGTTATTTTTATTAGACTACTTTCATTTAATTAATGAGTCACTAAAGTGGGGGCGCTAAGGTAATTTTCACCTGCACCGGGACACTCTAATAACGGTTCAATATTTATATGCTGCAGAAACTTGTAATAAATTAACTTTACAAATAAATTAGTTGCTATATTTTCAATTATGAATTCATTTGGTGGGTTGAATAAAATACAACGTATAGTTATAAACTATATCAATAATCTTTGTGTCAATAGATTTCAAAACAATAAGTGAAAAAATAGGTCAAGTGTCCCCATCTAGAATTTAAACACGCACCTTCCATCTGTTTGTTTAGCTTCTTCAAGCATAACTAGTGGCTTTAACCTGTAAAGATAGGGGTGAATGTTAACGGTACTATCCTTGTTTAAATGATTCATTTATCTCTCTTTCCCCATCACACTTTGCAACCGGCGTTTCCTGCCTCATAGAAGATAATTTTTACTCATAGAGTGTGCTAAAAGGACTCAAATAACTATTTTTCTTACCAAGTGGCAGGTTTTAAGCAGACGAGTTTTTTTATAGTTCTTAGCCCTGGAAAGACTTAAAGCGGTATGCAAGAACGTTAGTGAATGTTTAGTGGACCGATATTGTGGTCCCGAGCACTATAGCGCTCCACCTTTTAACCCAGGGGTTGGCAACCTTTTAAGCACTAAGAACTATTTTCCAAAATGTGTTTTACTCTGGGGGCACCAAGAAAAATGTAGATTTTTATATTTGAATTTTCGATTTTTATTTGTGTATTTAGTAACAAGTTGAGAATATACATATTTTAAATGTAATAAACAAAACACAAACTATAATATTATCATTCTTTCGATTTAAATAATTGAGCCTCAAATTTTGAGGCATGTTACAAAGTGGGCTTAATGTTAAAAACTTATTTATGAGGCTATTAATGAAATAATAAACAATTGAAATCAGCATGGATATCAACACTTTGCAAATTGAGAACTTTATTTGAGTACTTTAATCATTAATGTGAAACTTGGCAGAGCATACTGTCAGCCAACTTGATGTAGTCAGGAATATAACAGATATCGTTGTAGCTAATCAGTTATCAAGATGAAAATCAGTTAATCTTGATCTATATTTTGACTTAAGATGCTTCATGATTTAGAACACAGATTCACATGTGTAAGTTGATTCACAATAGGAGTGGAGTTTCAAGGTGCATGTTCTCAACTTTTGATAAAAGTTTTTATCTGCCAAGTTCAAACAAAACAAACATATTTAGCAAAAAATGTACAAAATTACAAAATATAAGGTGGGCGCCTAAAATCACCTAAAAATCTGTCAAGAGAACACCACGGCCCCCGCGTTGCCGACCCCTGTTTTAACCTATGATGATGAAAGTAAACCCCTAGTGTCCACTTAGCATTCACTTAGTGACGTTCTTGCATACAGCCCTTACTCCCAAGTGAGTTCTTAAGAGCCAAAGCTCATATATTTCAGTGTTTTAGGAGTGGAAGGGTTTCTTGTAGAGCATCATTTTATCATATTTACTCATTTGGAACTCATTTCGGCTTATGACCAATTTATAACGTGCATGATTCCCCTTAAGGGTCGGTTGAGGAATGCAGTTGTCCCGGGTAATAATTAGGTGACCCAGTTCACCATAAATATAATCGGTGGAACTTGTAATAAATACTTTCAAACAAATGGGTTATTATTATTATTATTATTTAGTCTTACTACCCGTTCGGATTATACGCTTAAGTACTGTTAGGAATTGGGAAGGTTGAACCCACATTTGTGTGGAGGGAGAGTGGAAAACCATTTAGGGAAAACCACCCCCAGTTCACCCAACTTAGATTCGAACCTCAATCTCCCCGTCCTCTGAAGTCTAGTTAAACACTAGCATGCTAGCTAACTACACCACCGAGGCGGGTAAATGGGTTGTTGCTATATTACCCCAGTTTAGTTAATTATACATAAAAGAAGAATTATTTTAAGTTAATATGCTAATTTATAGGTAAAAAAAATCATGGATAGCTAGAGTTGAAAATTTTCTGGGAAATTTGCTGCAGTGGCGGCTTGTGTTGGAGGTGTTAAATTGTAGAGGTGGCACCTAAAGCCTATTATACTTCAAAATACAGTGTGTTAAGAGACGAGTGGGCTTTAAGAAGGTGGCATGTGGGAAGAGAAGGGGGAGGGCTTTAAGGAAGCATGAAGGATTGGGCGTGGGGGAGACAAATGTCGAGCCAACCTTAAAATTATTTTAACTAACTTATTCATAATAAAAAATTGAGTATGATTTATGAACATAACGTGTCTACAAAGGCTCTCATTCATTTATTTTTTTACTACTTTTTTTTAGGACCGAGTCATACTACCCGCCTGGGTTATGCCTATGTACTAATTAAGGTAATGTGTTAGGGACGAGGATAATTGAATTTACACTTTAGAGGAATTGCACCCGTGAGAGTGGAAAACTATTAAGGAAAAACCGCTCACAGTGCATTCGACTGAGATCGAACACCGATCTCCCTGTCATTGGCAGTATAATCTTTTGCGAGAGTGGCGTGTTAGACCGTGCGGCCACCGAAACTCGTTTGATGTTTCTGGTGTTAACGCCCTCAGGAAAAATTAATATAATGTACAAACGTTGACATTTGGGATATTTATATCTTGATTAAATTAGTTTAGTTTCAATCAGTTGAAATTATTTCACAGAAATAATTATTTAAAAAAAATCTGTTTTGGAAAATCTTCTGGAAAAAATATAGGGAAAATTTTCCTTCTCACATCTTTAAGGATAGCTGGCAGGGAAAAGTTTGAACGTAACACTAAGACTTACAACCAACATTTTGTAAAATAAACCCTGTACAGACGGATGAAAAGTAAACTCGAGTAAAGGTCAATATTTTTTTAAGTTTTATACCAAATTTTGTTTTTGGACACAGTAAATAGATAATTGTTTGAGAAGATAAGTATAGTTTAGTATTCTAAATATAGTTAAATCATCAGTTCTTGAATATTTACTTTTTCATCAGGGAATTTGATGATAATTTTTTTCTTTTCATTTAAAAAGTTTATCATCAAATGCCATTATACTCATGACAAATATTCAAGCGCTGTTTAGATTATTATGTGTATAATTTAAATCAAACATAAAGTTATGAAGCAATATTTTAGTTATTCTGGCAAAAAAAAAAAGTATGGAAAAACTGCAAAAATAATGACCGCTACTCACGTACAATTCTATCCCACTTTAAGTCGCTTCAAGAGAGATGCAGTTTCGAAAAATTCCTTGTATATCCTTTTAGGGGACTTCTCAACAATCCCTCACAGGTAGTATATATCCCCAAATAAATCTCTGGGTAGGCCTAAGGCCCAGATTTTTATAATAAGTTCGAAAACCAATCACAGTGAGTCCTCTATTTTGATAACGTTATAAAATATGATAGATCCAAATTTGCACTAAAATATTTTCTGAGGGTTGAAGAAGAGACCCTTAGACAGAGTGAAAGGTGTATCAGGCCATGTTGAAATAAACATTTTCTAAAGTGATCAATGAATCTTAAAATAAACAATGTGAACAATGTTTAAAATTATTTAAATATTATTAGAGCTTATAATTTTGTAAAAAATTAATTGATATTTTTATTATGTCTTAAAAGTGTAGGCCTACAATGTGTTTATCAATTTTAGTTTAAAAAAAGTTTATATTTAAATATGTTATAATGTTCATAATATATTTTATTGTTATATTCCAATTTTCACTTTAGGCCTATATTTATAATACGAATAGATTTTAAAACTGACACCTTGACATGGAATTTGAACTTCACAGGACCTTTGGCTTAGCACGCCAATGCTCTACCACCGAGCTATCCAGGAATCATCCTGTTATCAGGGTTATTAAAAATGTGCAGAGGTAATATCTGTATAAAATCTATATTTTATCATGTTTGAACAAGATCCATCAAACCTTTTCAAATTTGTGGACAGGGACAGACAGAAAAGTAGAATCCATGTTTTTGGGTTCTGGGAGATACAAATCTTAAAAAATTTGTGATAATATTAAGGTGAAAAAATGTTCACATTACAATACTTTCTCTTTAGATTATGAAGTTAAATAGACTTATAAAAGGTATTTGACATCATATACCAACGCTTTCTTTACATAGACTCCATATCCGTAGGTCCATAGTCCGTACTCCGTGTTCCTGGTCCATAAGAAATGCTATTCGCGATTACAGAGTCAATATTTGTGAATGTTTCAACCAATGAGATAGTAAGAGACTTCTTCCAATCAAAATGTTCGAAAGAAAATCGTCTACAGCATGGAGCGAGCGTCAGCAGTCAGCTGATCATGATATAAGAATTAAAGAAACCAAAAACAACTTTGTTGAGAAAACTTCCAGTATATTCTAAAATGTAAGTTAAGTACAATCACAAAAAGTATATTTATAGCTCGATTTTAACTATCAAACTTAAAATAATAAGGGTTTGCAATAGCCTGAAAATGCTAAACAGATGTAGCCCTACTAATATTTTGGATGAAAACAAAACAAGAACTTTTAATTATTTTTTTATTAAGCACTGCGTCTTACCACAAATTACTAATTACGCTAATGGATTAGGAATTGGAAAGGTTGAATTTAGAGGAAGTGAACCCGTATTTGCATGGAGGGAGAGTGGAAAACTATCTAGGAAAAACCACCCCAGTTCACCTGACCGAGATTCGAACCTCGATCTCCCTATCCTTGGTAGTCTAGCTCAACACAAAACTAGTGTGTTAACTAATTACACCACTGAGGCGGGTATTTGACAAAATGCTTCTACTTGCTAAAAATGCAGGATTATTAAAAAAACAACTTTGGGCCTGACATATTAGGTAGCCCCTATGAGTGGTGCTGCCCAGTACGGCTATCATAAACTTGCACGCTCCTATTTCAAGATTAATTACATGTGCCAATGTACCCCAGGGGAAAGAATGCCACCCAATCTGGATAGAGTGGTTTAGATTCCACTCGTGCAAAAATGTTCCTAGTTCAGGTGGATTTTCTAAGTGCCTAAAAAGGACTAGGCATAGTAAAATATATGAACAGATAATTTATGCATTTAGAGCCTGAAGACGGGTAAATCGTCGTTCGAATTCGGTCGGGTGCAGTGAGGGTGGGTTTTCCACTCTCAATTGCACACAAATGCGGGTGCACTTCTTCAGAATTCAACCTTCCTGATCACTTCCTCTGAATTCAATCTTTCTGATCTCTAAGGACAGATAACAATTTATTTAAATGGCCTATTTTTTTCTAGCATCCATGGTTAACTCCAATATAAACACAAAATGGAAATAGAAAGGTCCACTATTACAAATATGTTTCTAACTCAGGTGGATTTTCTAAACGCCTAAAAAGGAGTAGGCTTGGTAAAAAAAAACGAGCAGAAACTATTTATGCATGCATATCTTTTTTTTCTTCCTAGTTTTCATAAGTAAACGTAACATTGTAAAAAAGGGCTTCCAAAGTAAAATTAGGCCTACTTGTAGCCAAAACTTTACATGGTATCCCAATGATTTCTGAAATACTTAGCTACGCATTTTCCTTTATTAGAGCGTCTTTAAAGTCTCTAAGTTTTTTATTAAACAAAAGAGGCCTTTTGCAGAACACAATCAATAAGTAGAGAATCCATTTCAAAATCCCTAGTATCCATAATTTATCAATTACAAAAAATTAAATGCCGCTAGTAAATGGACTATAAACCAAATAATATGGGTGTTGAACCTACAAAAGCAAAGCCAATATTTCTGAGAGCTTGGTATTTCTCATAAAACATTTTCCTAAAAGCCGCTCTTCCCGGAGTGTTTAGATTTTTAGAAAAATGTTTCTGAAATAGGTCCACGTGCAGCCATCTTTTCATTTTGTAGATGTTTCCATAGCGACGGATTCTATCACAGCCATTCTTTCTTTATTTCAAGGCGCATGCGCATATTTACTCGGCTGTGATTGGTAGTCCGTAGAAAGTTGAATTTGGGCAACTTCTACGGAGTAAGGACTTACGGATAAGGACTCTGTGGCCAGAGCAATCTGATATTGTATCATCGATTTCTTACGGACCTACGGATACGGAGTTTGTGTCAGGGCCTTTAACACTCGGTGTTTGAGCACGTGATCAAACAGCAATGCCACTAAAACCGCTCTAGTGTTGAGTCATGACTCATGAATCATTCTTGTTTAAAATGGCGTAAAACGTAAGTTGGTGCTCTAGCAGACGAAACGATAATAATAAAATAATTGCCAGTCAAACACCGCATCAACGCGGCGAGAAAACCGCATGGCTCATATAGCTTTCCGTATCCATGGTTACCAAAACCTCGAGAAGACTGAATCGGTCTCGTTCGCGACTATTCGGACAGAACTACACTTGGTCACGTGATTGCACATGCAGCTATCAATGCCACGAGCCAACGCGACGCCGCCTAAGTAGACTATTCGGATACAGCCATTGTCTTCGGACATTTTGTTAACCTCAAAGTAGTATGCAATATGTTCGTAAATGACTAAAGTACGTATATAAATTTAACACAAAGTGACTAGTTTATGATTCAATTTTTAAAATGCAGCAATCGTATCAAAACGAAAGTACTCATCGTAAAGCAGGGTTGGCGTAATGAGCACGGATGATTTGACTTAATCAGTAAATTTTTTCTCGGCTGGAACATTACCAAGGATTCACCATAAGTCCAGACCCTAAGAACATGGAAGGAAACTACGTGATGGCGCTAGATGTCGGAACGACAACCATTCGATGTCACCTTATCGACAAATCGACCTATGTGATTGGAATGGCTTCCGACCAGGTAAACGAAAGCAGAAAATGTCTATAGCCTACTAAATAAAATAATTATTGTTCTGTCAAATATATTCATAAGCAATAATACAAGAAAACACATACACAGTAATTAATTTATTTTAATGCGATATGGGAATCTCCAGCTAATTAGGGTGAAATAAAAGGCCTAGTTTCAATTTCCAATTTGATACTAAAGCTAGCAAGTTGCCCACAAACAAATTTTTAACAGCTAAAAATAAATTAAAAATGTATAAGCGTATGAGAACGTAGTTCCGAACCTCTCACTATCCACCCAATTCTTATTCCTGGATTCAAATATCAAATACCTAGGTCGGGGGGATTGGAAATATTTGAGTGAGGCAATGAACCTTTAACATTCACAGATCACATTACTCTAAATTCTAGAATAACTAACGATCTTGCTCACTGTAGCAATCCACTTTACTCAAGTGTAGGGCTAACAGCTACAACAATAATTTTACAAGTTAAGACCAAAGAGACTATAAAGGAAAAGATGAAACATGTAAAGTAGGCTAAAGTAAAATATATAGTGAAGCCGCCATGATGTGTATGGAATAAACAGGGTGTCTATTATTTTTCTACTGAGATTGTTTTATATCAGTACACAAATCTTATGTTTGTTATTGCACCTAGCTCTGAGCTATAAAACTGTTGCTCCTAAAATGCTGCACGGATAGTATACCTGATTATGACATAGGAGAGTAGGGTTAAATTATACTTCTTCCCCGGCCTGCACAGTGCAAAGTGATTTCTAATTATTTCCCATCCTTGTCAATGTAGATTAAATCACATTTAGTCCTATCCTTCAAAACGTAAATAATATTATATTTATTTTATACCCAACCTTTTAAATGTAAAGTATATGATAATTTATCCACAAATTTCATAGTGCAACTTACATTATAACTCACCCCAAACATTTGCAAAGCATGCTAAAATATAATTTTTACCCAACTTTCAAAAGTTAAAGTAAACTATTAATCTTCCCCAACTTTATCAGCGTAAAAAGGTCCTAAACTTAAAAGTTTCACCTCAAAGAGGGATGTGACACGAGGGGCGAAACACTATTCCAGGGACTGCTCTGATTGTAGGTTTACCCCTTAGTGTGTGTTTACAACTCTCCTTGCAGGCAAATATTTAGTCTAGTGTTTGCTTTTACATCAATTAGCGTCAGAAACGAATGTTTCAGAGCATGATATAAATTAATTTTGTGCTTGCTTTTAGAGTTATAAAATGAATAAATTGAGTTACGTTAACGTTAAGACCCTTACCTATTTATTTCTTGTCTTTATATATTTTAAAGAATTAAAAATTATTCTAAATGTTAAACGTTAAAATCCTAGTTCAATTTAATATTTATAATGTTTATATATAAAGTTACTTTAAATCTTGGGAATGATCGCCCAGGTAACTTTATGCTTAGGACTACACCACTGTTATATAGAACACACTGCAGCCACTAGACTATTACTTGTTTATTAAACCGTTTGTTCTCTTACCTAATAGAGTAATAGGCTATTACGGGTCTTGTGTACGACTATAAGTTACATCCATGGTTAGATTGTACAAACCTGCTTCTACTAAACTGTCGATGGGGGTGGGGCATCGGGGTTTGAATTCTGGTCGGGTAAACCTATACTGAGGGTGGTTTGCCTGAAGAGCGTTCATCGTTCTCGCATCTGCGTTTGTGTGTCAGCGCGCGCGAGGTATGGGAATTAAAGGGAAAAGAAAAACCTACGATATGCCAGAAATACATGCACTGCATCCGTATTTGAATGATTACTCGACATTATCCGCGGTGACGGTGGGGGAAAAAATGACAAAGTTTTCCGTTAATACTACAGTATGTACCTATTACGACAGAATGAACATTTGTGCAGTGTGCACAGTGCTTATCTGTGAAGCCATTCTAAAATGGTCAAAAACTGTATTTTCAATGAAGTTTTTTTTAAATCCAAATATCCTTTAATATTTCAACAATGTTCAGTATTAGGAACTTCTATTAACTTTTTATCTCCATGAATGTTACTCATATGTAAATGATCCACGTGCATTCGTGTTCGTGTAAATTTACGATTTCTAGCTGACTGTATCACAGAGTTGATTGGCATGTGATGCACGCTCTTAAATATTTTTACACTATCCCTCCATGCAAATTCGGGTACACTTTCTCTAAATTGAACCTACCACATTTTTAACATATTAGCATAATTAGTAGATAGGCGTGTTACCTGAACAGATAGTGAAACGCGGTTATATATATATATATATAAATCGTGTGTTGATATAATCAACTGGTTCAGAAAGTGTAAAAGCAAAAAATTATGTTATACATTGCAAAATCAAACTTAGTTATGTAAACAAACAAGTTCTGTAACCTTGGCTACAGGCTTGGGCTGTATCCGAATAGCCTATAGTTATGCGCTGTCTCCTTGCTACGTGGCCTTGAGAGTTGCATCGGCAATGACGTGACCAAGTGAAGATCTGTCCGAATAGTCATGAAGGTTGCCGATGCACCCCACACACGCCTTTGAGCTCAAGGATGAAAGCAATTCACCGTCGACACGCTGTCGGTGCGGTTTTTGATCGGCAACTGTTCCATTTTAAATAATATTGTGGTCATTTGTATGGTGTAAAAAGAATAAACAAAAAGGGCTGGTTTCTTACATGTTCTTGATTCTCAGTTTTAATCATTGCCATTAATAATAAATTGAATAGGTATATGAAAAAGTTGTATAATCATTCTACGTCTAGCATTGAATATTGCCAATATTATTAAATTGTTTCTCGATGGTAAACAAACGTTGCAAAGAGAACAAAACAGTATTTATAAATCATCAATTTTCAACGAAAATGCGCCATTTTAGTCCACCATATTAGTTTCATTAGGGCTAATAGAAGGCGTTTACATAGTTTCTAAGATCATTGCTAGAGAGCAGCAGTGTGGACCCAGGGGTGTAGAAAGGCTGTTACCGTTCGAATAGTTTAATGCAGTCTTCGTTGGGAAGTGCGTGGCAGGTGTGAATACATCAAGACTGCAACTCAAGGATCCTTGGACTATTCGGCTACAACCTAGCTAGATACAAATTAGATACAAGACTAGGTGCTATCAAACCAGTTTTTTTTGGTCACGATGTATCACTACTAGTTAGGTCTAAACGATTATGTTCTAATTACGCTACTGTGTTAGGCATGTGGAAGGTTGAGCTTAGGAGGAAGTGTAACCTCATTTGTGTCGGGGTCGTGGAAAACCATTTAGGAAAAAACACACTCAGTACACCCGACTGGGATTCTAACGCCAAACTCCCTGTCATGGGCAGTTTAATATATTGCGAGGGGGACGGCTCTGACCAGCGGTCTCAAACTCATTTGGTCATAAGGGACACGTTGAAAATTAGGGCCGCATTAAAAAATATGCCACCTTGTCAGTAGATTAGGTAAAGAACCTCAACTTTGTGTATTATTAAAATAAAAATAAAATGTTGAGTCAATAAAATATTGTATAAATTTCGAGTTTGGGGTACATTATTAGTAGCTCAGTAGTGGAAAGATTAGCCAGTACCAATGTACCGCTCCTCAGGGGACCCCGAATGTACCAATATACCGTTGCCCAGATCACGCCCGAATGTACCAATGTACCGTTGCCCAGATCACTCCTGAATGTACCAATGTACCGTTGCCCAGATCACGCCTGAATGTACCAATGTACCGTTGCCCAGATCACGCCCGAATGTACCAATGTACCGTTGCCCAGATCACGCCCGAATGTACCAATGTACCGTTGCCCAGGGGATCCCGAATGTACCAATCGAACATCCTTTACGTGGAGGATCTTTCTCTGTCCGATGAGATTATGAGGATGTGGAGCCAATGAACATCTTAAACTAACTTAAGCCTGACTAACCAATCCCTGATGACTGTTAGGGTAGTCCCCCTTTCGGGGAAAAATCACCCAAGCTACCAGCCGGAAATCAAACCCAGGACCCCTAGGCTCATAACCAGGTACACCAAGGTGCCGTGGCTGGTTTAGTAAAAGAGTAGAACTTGCCCTTGATTCAAACCAAGAAATATATCAAGTTTTTACCAGGAACTCTTCAATAAATTGTAAATCTGTAAAATGTTATGGATTTGATGGAATCAAATATAATCAGGAATAACATTCCTAAGTGCTGTAGTTCTATGATATTTATAAAAATAACAATCGGACCGTATTATATTTCGGTCTAACATCGAGCCGACAGTCTTACATGCATGCTTTAGACCAGTGGTTCCCAATTACCTACCATTCAAGGACTTCAAGGATCCCCCCAAGAGGATCTTTGAGATCAATGGGGCCCCCGTTTTTTCTAATCATTTGAATCTAATCTATTCTATGTATAGGAAATAGAATCCCACCACCCTTAACCCCCCCTTCCCCCGCCCCCATATTAGTAGTTCATATGAGAAAACCTACAAAACTGGGAATTTGGCTCAGTAAATCCGATTCAAATGTGTTTTTAAGTAGTTTTATTTTTACACCAACTCTAGTTGTAATAATAATGAATATAATAGTAATAGTTAACACAAAAAAGGCTAGATAGGCCTACATGAACATTGATTAACTATAATAAAATTCAAATATATTAATTTGGGTCTAGTAATAGTAAGATAAGTTAAACCTCTTCATTTTTTCCATCACTTCTTTAAGATCAGGTTGAAGGCTGGACAATTTGACTCGAAAATCCGAATGCATGTGGTCTTGGGGTGCGCAGTAAGCACTGCGCAGTTGTGCGAGGAGGAGGGGAAGCGCCTTTGGAATGCGCAAGTGTGTGAGAAGGAGGGGAAGCGCCTTTGGGATGCGCAGTTGTGCGAGGAGAAGGGGAAGCGCCTTTGGAATGCGCAAGTGTGTGAGAAGGAGGGGAAGCGCCTTTGGGATGCGCAGTAAGCACTGCGCAGTTGTGTGAGGAGAGGAAGCGCATTTGAAATGCGCAGTAATCACTGCGCAGGTGTTTAAGGAGGAGGGGATGCGCAGTAAACATTGCGCAGGTGTGTGAGGAGGGGATGCACAGTAAGCACTGCGCAAGTGTGTGAGAAGGAGAGGAAGCGCCTTTGGGATGCCCACTAACCACTGCGCAGGTGTTTGAGGAGGAGGGGATGCGCAGTAAACATTGCGCAGGTGTGTGAGGAGGGGATGAACAGTAAGCATTGCGCAGGTGTGTGAGGAGGGGATGCAAAGTAAGCACTGCGCAGGTGTGTGAAGAGGAGGGAAAGCGTTTTTGGGATGCGCAGTGAACACTGCGCAGGTATGTGAGGAGGAGGGGAAGCTTTTTATTGATTAATATTAGGCCTACTGTTGTTTAATTATTATTTTAACTTTTTATTTTGTTAAACTTTGGTGGTTGTCGTGGACCACCTTTGGGAGCCACTGCCTTAGACCGTTTGACCACCAAAGCGGGCTTGTGTCTTGTTTTGTATCTGATTTATATATATATATAATCTAACTATAGCAACAATATTAAATTTGGACACTGGAATTGATATCTGGACTTTGGTTCTGGCTTAGATTCTCATGTTGAGAAGTCATTTTTCGGTCTTTGAAAATGGTTGTCGCCCAAGTCCGTAGCCAGTCAATAATTTCAGGGGGGGTTTGGTGGGCACATCCCCCAATTGCCACAGGCTATAACAAATTATCAATGATAAACAGTTCTAGAAGCTATCTGAAGTGGTTCTTTTAATGGCAACATAACTCCCTAACTGCCAAAGGCTGGAAAAAATCATTAATATTAAACACCTCTAGAAGCTAATTGATGTGTGTTTTTTTATGGTAACTCAACCCCCTAATTAGTACTTGTGCCTTAATTTTGATATTGTTTGAACCATAAATAAAGCCATACATATTTGGTTCATTAAATTTCGGGAGGGTTGAACCCCCCCCCCCCCTCCCCGACTACGGCCTTGTTGTCACACGCTACCGTTGATAATTTCCACCGATGAAAACTTTTTTTAGTGACGAGAACTTGCGGTTTTTAAATCGTTGTTCTTGTGTTGCAGTTGTTGTTTTTTATGTTTAGGTGGAGCTTCTATATCCGGAAACCGGGAGAGAAGAAATTGATCCAGAGAAACTTTGGACCACTGTTCTAAAAGTTGTACGGGCTGCGGTGCAAAGTAAGTTAGAACCATTTAGGTAATCTAATGTTCCATACACACAGGCGATGTTTTGATACTTATTTCAATAAAGAAACTTGGACTGAAATAATGATTGAAAATATCACCAAATAACCATCAAGGTAAATTTTTACTGAGATTTGAAAAATAAATACAGCAATCCCGAAATAACTAGAAAATTAGCTCGTATAAAGCTATCAGCTGCAGTGGATCAACGGTCTAAGGTGTAACTCTCGCGATAGACCGGCCTACTAATGATGGGGAGATCGGGGTTTGAATCCCGGTTGAGTGTACAGAGGGTGGTTTTTTGTCAATGGTTTCCCACTCTCCTTCCACGCAAATGACGGTAGATTACCTCTAAAATGATTCCTTCCTCATCACTATACCTTTAAAGTAATTATCATATATGTCTCTAACCTGAACAGGTAGTAGGACGTGGTGAAAAAAAAAATATTATATAAGAAACTTGTAGTGAATTAAATATGGCATGTGAACTAACCAGTGTAATGGAGTAGTTTAGTAGTGAAACTAGTACTGAAATAATGATGACATGTATTACGAAATAACCAGCAAGGTAGGTCAATAAATGAGTGTTGAAATAATGATGACAACACTATCAAGAAGCAACCATTGGAGTAGCTATTCTGGAAAATATATATATATATATATATATATATATATATATATATAAAAGTAAGTATAAAAACAACATCCTTGTAATGCGCGTTGTATTATACAACGCTTATTACAAGGTCGTTGTTTTTATACTGGTTTTGTGTATAGTTAGTGCAACCTACCAAAATAAAATTCCTTTCAAAATACGGGCTATTCATGTGTCCATTAAAAGTGTATTTATATTTTGAGACAATCCGTCGTATTTGATAAATTGTGAATATAATTATCGTGGAGTTCCTTAGTGTCTAAATTTACAAAGATCGTGACTGGATTAAAGCATCAAACTTGGTACACCGACTCTATATGCCTGTTATAAAGTTTTTATGGGTAGGTGCCCGATTTTTCGGTCCTTCATCTTTAAATACTTTGTCATCTTGCATTTTCTAACACTACTTTACTCTAACGCCTTTTTCTGGCTATCTAATTGACGAATTTTTGACATTTTTTTTAATGCAACTGAAATTATCAGTGATTTCATGGTTTCATTAAAACCCCGTTCTGTATAATATAAGAGACATAAATTAACGATAATTTAAAATTTCCTATCTTTGACTCAGACATAACCCATTTTAACAGAAATACGGTGCAAGATAGCGAAAATATGTTCCTACACATTTAGAAACTTTTCTTTAATTATTTTTTATATTGATTGATTGAATTTCCTGTAATTGTTTTAAATCCAAATGAGATTAATATGAATCGTTAAGAATTTATATTTTTAAACGTAAAGATTTTGTTTTCTATTCCGGGTACGACTCTTACTCATAGAAAAAAAATATATCATTTTGAATTCTGCGTCGTCTTTCCAAGTAACTAACTGTCCTTGAGTTTATCCTCTCTTCTTCTTTCTTTTTTTAACAAAATATGTTTTCCTGCAAGCGTGTTTTTTGAGACATAGAGGAGAACAATAGAAGTTTTACTACAAAACTTGTTTTTAAGACGTGGATAATATTGTGCGTTTTAACAAATACACTCTTGTTATTTTACAAAAGAAAAGATTAAATCTACCTGAGTTTCCTGTTGTTAAGTGTTTACTTACAATTTCTGTAAATACGCACTATCTTCATTTACAAAAGAAGCATTATTTCTACTTCACTGAATTTGTACCTCTGAATATTTACTTAACTTTCTATTTTAAACATTTCTTACCATGGCTAAAGTTGAATCGAATTTTACACATTATTTACCGATTTAATAATAATTAAAGTTATATTTATTACATTTACTATGGTTGTAGTTGCGGTTACATAGTAATTATATCTATCCTTATTTTTTTTCTTTTAGGTTTAGTACTTGAGTTAGTTAGGTTCTAGTTCAATATCTGGTTGGATCGTAGCTACCTTTAATTCCTTAGGTTAAAATTTACCTAAGTCACATTTAAAAACACTCTCTTAGTAGGGAATACCTCTTGACAAAATATTTATATTAATTTAAGTTACTTATACGTATCTTACTTAGCCTATAATATGGTTGATCAAGCGCCGTTCCTACATTACTTGGAATCTTGCTAGCTAAATTTACCAAAGTCACATATAAAAGCACCCTCCTGGTGTAGATGTGTTTAAAGCACTCTTCTTCGCTAGTCGATAGCTTGTTTGATAAATATTACGGAGTTAAATTTCGAAATAAAAAATAAGTTTTAGTGGTGCAATCCTTGTACATTATTTCTGAAAAGCGCGTGATTCTCCATGGATGAAGTCTTAAAAGGATAATTTACATACAATTTATTGAAGAAAAATACCTTCATCCATGACTTTTTAAATATATGAGAGCGGTCCAAATTAGTATCATTACAAAGTTCATTACCTTTAATTTGATACCATAATTGTAAAAATCTGATGATAAACAAAGAAGTTACAGCCATACATATTATTACTACCATGCACTGATCCCGGATTAGTTACCGGCACCTGAGCCTCGTTTGTGTTGGAGTCACTTGGTTTATTTTTTGTTGGACCAATTCTTCTAGTAGTTTGTAAAAACTACTAAAAAAACCTGATAAAAGATTCAGAAATATTTGTAGGATTTATTTTATTACAACGTTAATAAATCAAGGTGCAGTTCAGAACTGGGGGAAATATAGTTACTACGCCTATAGGTTTGAAGCCTATTTTTCATTGAACTTTGCCAGATTATATGGAGAAAAGAAGTTCGTTGCTCTTTTCGGTGGACTGCACATTGAAATTGCTTTATGGAGGATGCCGGGTAATTTGACAGAAGACTCTGGCTGGACTGTCCTACTTGTAGAATCTGGAATTGTGGCGCCTGACACAACATATTCACTACTCAAAGTATCACATTTGAAGAAAACTCGTGATTTCTACGAAATTACCTCTGTAGCTTTAGCAAAATTACAGAGAAGCATTTTTGACAGACTCTGGTCCTGAATTTGACTTTGAAAAATTTGGCAGATGGAAAGAGGAGATGACAAAATAGGGTGAAACGTTCAGAAACCGGGATATGATTCTAAGACTGATCCAGCGCTTATATTGGTTGCTGTTCGTTCAAACAGACAACGAAACTTACCTCTTTATATACAAGTCTTGGAAGCACTCACTCCATGGTTCTTAGCATCAGACCACCCAAACAACGCCCGCTGGCTTTCAGTGCTTATCAGAGATATGAAAGCCATACCAGTGGGAGTGAAGATAGAATTGATTAAAAAAAACTGGGCATTACCCAAGACAACACGAAAGTTTTCTGCTATCCTAGTAGATCAGGATCACGAGCACAATAACACAATAGTGAAGGTGGTTGGTGGTTCTGTGGGCCTTACCGAGAACCTCTCGGCTCTTAAACGGTGGATGGTTTCAGGTCCTGAAGTTGTCAGAGTTATAGAAGAATTCAGCTGCAATTCTATTTGTCACAACCGTTATACACGCCATCATGAAGAGGGCATTTCTACACAAGAAAAATATAAAGAACATGCTTCAAAGCTAATGCAAACTATTTCTTTGTATGGAAGTCCAGTCATATACAACATGACCTTGTCCATCTTTTGACCAAAAACTATGTGGATCCTGATATTGCAGTAGCTACGAGTAAAATAGAGGAACTAGGAAAGGAACGATATAACCACTTTGTGTCTCCAGTTCTCATTCTTGGAAATAAATCAATATTTGATCCTATTAAGAAGATTAACTTGCCTTTGTTCAAGACAACTCCAACCAAAAAGAAATGTAAACTGCAACAAAAGTTTATAATTTAAAATGTGATACATTTCTCTTCAACCAGCTTTATAAAGCTTGCCAGTCACGTTTCCCATGAAAATCATGCTTTGTCTCCATCCCTCACTGAACACAACACAATTAGGCTTCCAACTAACAAGTCACAGCTTTTAGATATTTCTCAGCATTCAGAATGTGAGGCCCCAGCATTCTATACAAAAATATTTGATGATGAAACTGTGATCCATGTACTATCAATAGCAGAATCCTCCACTTTCAAAGAGAGCAGCGATGTTGTGTTTTTGCCTTGGCTTCACAAACAGCTACACAGCTATAAAAGGGTAGATGTAGTCTGGGACATATATAAATAAGACAGCTTGCAGACATTAACACGAGGGGCAAAAAAAAAAAAAAA
>CABFWB010000437.1:56138-67919 GCA_902151455.1 Timema bartmani | reverse complement strand
ACACGAGGGGCAAAAAAAAAAAAAAGAGGTGAAGGCATATGGAGAAAGGTATTGGGGGCACCAAGCTTCCAAAGGTTTTTAATATGTTCCTTAGAAATTTTGAAAACAAAGAGGACCTTTCCAGATTGCTAAGTGAATCAGTGAAACTAACTGAATTTGCAACAGGAAAACAGCTCATTATTACATACGGATTTTCATCCCTTTCGTATCCCTCAGATATTGAGATTCCTGCAACAAGTAAAGAAGAAGCAGATTCAAGAAAAGGTTTGCGTATCATGAGTGCTGCACAGTCTGGACTGAGGAGCATTATGATAAGCAGTGTAGACATGGATGTATTCGTGATTTTGATTGGTGAGTTTTTTTAATTTGATAAAGGTCTTTCCTGGTCTTGATTTATAGCTTACATTTGGAAAGGACGTAAGTTGTAGGTACTATCATATCAACCTGATATGTATTTTAGTGGGAGAAGAGATGGAGAGGAGTTTACCTTTCTTCCATGCGTTTACAGGATCGGACACCATATCACTATTTGCCGGAAAATGGAAGAAAATTGCATGGAAAGTGTGGAAAACGTTTACAAATGTCACAACAGCTTTTGTATATCCCAGCAAACATCCTTTCAGCCCATTACACAACACAGTGAAGAGCTTGCAACAATTGTCCAGCACACTTGTTGTTACCTTTACAGTAGCACGATATAAAGTTTCAAAACAAATGATGTAAGACAAGAGCTATTCACCTCAGGACAATCAACTCAGGCGATGTAGAACCTTCCACCCTCGCAAGATGCTCTTCTCCAAAACACCAATAGGTCGATTTATCAAGCCAGCATATGGCTAACAAGCCATGATCTTACATACACTTTCCTTTGGCCAACGGATTTGGTTGGAAAAAAGTCAACGACAGATGGAAACCAGAATGAACAACCTTACCAGAAGTAACAATGTCTTGCAGGGGACTTATAAAATGTGGCTGCAAGGCTACCCCACTCTGTTCTAGAACAAGTATTTGTAAATATTATTCCTTGGAGTGTACAGCACTTTGTAATGGTAAAGGACAATGCAAATTGATATTACAATAATCGGCTCGTTTGGCAGTAGACTTCTACTGTGGAATGCTATGAATGAATGCATTACGACATGCATTTCATATAAGATGTACATAATTTGTTCAAAGATACTAAAAAAATAATTAAATTGATTTCGGCTTTGTGGCTTTGTCGTAAAAGGGATGGAAGGGAGGGTCCATGGACTGCCTAGGATCAATGAATGTTACTTTGATCCTTCACAGTTTTCGGTATCCAGTCCGAGACACGGTGGGTCCGCCGGCGCTGGATAGATTGGATATTCACCAACCAACCCAAGTCCTTGGGTTATATGGTGAATATCCAATAGCCACTCCTGAGCCAAAACTGAGTTTCCTGAAGGCCAAGTAGAACAGGCCACTGGCTTACAAAGCCTTCTATTGAGGACAAATTTTAATGTATTCCAGTATTATTTTGGGCCACACCAGGACAATGTTTTTTAAAAATAAATATTGGCAGTATTACCTGCATGGTGAGATTTCATGTGTAGCTGCATATTTAAAATATCACATATTGGAACTTGAATTTGCATGTAAATTCTGACTGAACAGGCTAAGTTTTTATTGAATACGGTTAGAATTTCTAAAGATTTAGCCGCCTAAAAATGGAGCCCATTTGTCATTTTTTATTTCATTCAATGCAGTAAATATTTTGAAGATAATATGTATAGTTATAAAACTTAAGCGGCAAGGAAATAGCTAACTTGCGTAGATAAATAAAATTTTACGTGAAACATAATTTATAAAAATAAATGTGTGCCTTTTTTTTCTGGTTAACTTGTGGCAAAATTTCCAAAATTTCCAATAGGTACGTTATTTACACAATAAAAGACAATGTGAAGCTGAAAGTACAAATCTTCTACCTACGGACAGAAACAGCAAATGCCCTTTCCATAAATAATCCCCACAATAGAGGCTACAAAAGCAATGCCGGATTTACGTATGTGGGGGGCCTCGGGGCGGCTTACAATGGGGAGGCCCCACTAACCCATGTAAATTACATCATATTATAATAAAAGGAGGCATTTACAAATAAAAATCACCGTTAGCGTAGAGAGGTGATGGGAAAAACACAACAATATTTCCTTTTTTTTTTTTTATAAACATGCAATAACTTTGTAAAAATTTCCGAGAAGCAGAGATGCGCGAAGTGTCTTTGACACAGACATTTTCATTAATAAACTAGGATCAGTTTGGTAACTACTCGCTGGCTCACCCACCAGTTTGACCAGACAATCACTCAGTCACTTGCGCGCTCGCTCGTCAGTCTGGCCTAACTCTGAAGGTATCTTTTCCGGGATCACATAACATATTTGTATATTGTGTCGACATAATCTTTCACAATTGACACTTCTACACCTAGTATTCTACTTAACTACCTCATTAAAACGCAAACTGGCACTCACCACAAACACAACAGACTTCTGAATTCCAACGTTTATCGAGAATAACTGGCTAAGTTTGTCAGAGCAATAACAAATTGGAAACAAAAAATTGTATGTATTTAGGTCCAGCTCGAAAAATTGTAAATGATCAACAGGGACTTTCCTAGTAAATCTTTCAAGTGCCGGTAGGATTTTTATTCTTAATTTAAGCTGCACACACATTAATTTGTTCATACCTCATTATTTCGTGCAGGAATAACATTATATTAGACACAAAACAAGAAAGCACTCACACTATAAAAGTAAAGTTTTTTTTTCTTTCGGGGGTTTGTGGGGGCCCCTGGGTGATCCCCCCCTCCCCCCTTAGATCCAGCCCTGTACTAAAGGTAAAGATTAACATCTATAAAATATTTGTGTTGGACTCAGTGTATTTGTATAGGAATCATCCTCTCTGTTTTGAAGCAAATAATTGGAAAATCCAGTGTAATACAAAGTACAATAACACTATACAGACGTGTAGTAAGTATCTTCTAGGTCCGGTCAGAATCCAATACACTATAGAGACACGTAGTAGGATCTGGGTTCGCTCAGACTAGAATAGATATCCTTTTGGAAAATGATAGGATGAACAAAGAAGTAGTGTTCTAGTGTGCAGGCGGAACGCTTTAAACTTGTGTTGTATCAACTGGAACACTCTTAATATTCTTTCGTATCAACCGGAACGGCATTCCGGTGCGTTTCGGCCCAATTCAAGTACTACTAATACACATACAATAATAAGTACTTAATCTCTTAAGTACATACAACCCCATCACTCTTTATACATACAATATAAACACTCACAGGAAGAATGGACCAAGAGTTTGTAAATAAAATAATATACATTTAATCAACATTCGCTATAAAGTAGAAAACTCATTAAGACCAACATTGATATTTATGCATATGTTATAAACAATTATCACCTTTACCCATCATCTTGGAGGAAGAAGAACGGAAGAAATAAATAAATTAATGAAATGAAATTAATAAAAGAATGTACATTTAATCATCTCTCATTTTAAGGTAGAAGACTCTTTAAGACCAACTAAATTGATCTTTATGCATATATTATTATAAAAAATAATCATATTTACTTATTATTTTAGAGGAAGAATTGACAAAGATGAATACAATAATATACATTCAGTCATTTAGTCAATATCCTCTTAAAGTATAAAACCCTTTCACCCCAACTACATTGATCCTTACGTGTGCTTTCTTGACCCAAAAATCATTCACGCCTCATTTTAGAAGAATAAGGACCTAAGAATAATATATGTTATAGACCTAATGTTAAACCATAGGGTGTAATGACAGAAGATGCAATCCGAACAACCTTTCTCTCCTTGACATGTAACAGTGGGCATGCTAACGTTGTGAGGGACAACTTATAGAACCCATAACCTAAATTCTCCTCTCCAACCCTGCTCCCATTCCTTACCCTCTCATCATCCCTCATCCTGATATGTGTCTGCTGTCTTTACCCTCTCATCATCCCTCATCCTGGTATGTGTCTGCTGTCTTTACCCTCTCATCATCCCTCATCCTGGTATGTGTCTGCTGTCTTGCTGGCGTACCAACCCTCAAGTCATAGTGGTGTGTTCTCAATCTCTTGAATATTACAAAATTCCCCTTAATCTCTAATGGCTTATTATACGTTACATTTCCAATCCCTGAAAATAATGCTGATGCATATATATATACATCTTAGATAAAGTACACTTTATCTTAAAGTCCCAATGCATTAATCTCATGGTGTAGGACTAGAAAATGCAACCCAAAATACCTTGCTCTCCCAAACCTTCCTCCCACTTATCTCTTCACCTCATCCACGATTCTTCTGCTGACGCAACTTTCTTTCACCCCACAACTCGCTCATCACAGAAAGTACCCTGCCCATTCCTTATAACAAGTCCTGACAGGTAGGCCTATGCTGGCGTTACTATTTACTTTCGGCCAGCTACGTAGCACAGATGTTTACGAGGTGCGCTCACCCAGCTGGTCTTTTGTTAGACTTTGAAAATGAACTTATATTTTAAAAGCCAACCCTCTTGCCAAATTTAACCTACACCCTACATTTAGCATAGCTGCGAAACGTACATTGAATCATTTAATCATAGCTAATAGATCATACTGTACATCCTACAATATTTAATCACTATCCACACATCATACATACTTAGAAGACATATGATCATGCATTATAGATCATCCTACTTTATTAGAGTCCAACCATACTTTTAACATATTTGATCATTCTTCATGATTGATATTTATAATAAAATTAATCATACTTGATTAGAGACATATTGTACTCATAGTTCCTCATTAATCGTTTTATATATAATACATATACAAATAGTATATAATATATAGTGTAGAGTTAATCATAGCTCGTTGAGCATACCCTGGATCATACTTAATCACCATTTATACATCATACTTAGAAGACATTTGATTATCATTCATTGATCACACCCATGATGACAGCCTCTGTTGATATATTGATGAAGTCAACCGAGGTATGACCCTTATACCGGGTTCACGATCAACTTAACGTTCACTTAAGGCTCACCGTAAATAAATAAGTTGACTATGTGATCAGGATTCACGTAACTTAACGTAACAATTCTAGCAAAACACAGGCAATAAATATGGACTGTTTGAAAACAAACTGTTCACTAAAATGAAACCCAATCATTTAGGGCTGATTAGGTTACAAGTACTTGCAATAGAAGATTACTGGATGTACAAAATAAAATGTAACAAGAGGCTATGACGTTTTAGAGTCTGAGAAACGTGGAAAATAAAAATATACCGAGGATTTCGTTTTCATGCCATAAACAAATAAATGAAGTAATAAATAACCCTGTTAACGTTACTTGCAAAATGAATGACTAGCTAGAACACGTGATACTTTCGCTTAACGTTAAGGTTCTCCCTGGACAACTCTTACTTATGTTAAGTGAACATTAAGTTAACTCCATCACGATGGCTTCCATTTAAAAATGAGAGGCAAGCCGTTATGTTACGTTAAATTTAAGTGAACGTTAAGTTAACTTGATCGTGATCCTGGAATAACCTTGAATGGCAACAAACATGGCTACTTAGACCTATGATGGTACTCTTCGTTTATATATTATTCTAAGTTTCAGCATGATGGAATTAACAATGATTGGTTAAACTATGATTCTGGTAATTTATACTTAGGGCCCATTTCTACGAGCGTATTTAGCAGCGCGATTGAGCAGTGCAGCAGCTGTCAATTATATATATATAGTAATACACTGATTAGGCTACAATTAAACAAGTCACCAAATTAAATAAAAATAGTCGTAATCAAGTCTGTAAATTAATAAGCTAATAATAACACATATAATAGAATTAAATTAAATAAACAAATTAATAACTAGCTACAAAACACATAATAACTATTCATATATTTAAACCAGTCATAAAACTGTTCATTATTAACATAGGATAGTTCACAATAACGCTCAATGTCTACGTCACCCGTGTAAATTCACTTAAGTCGCCATTGGTCTCCGCGTACGGCACGCTGCGTTGACCCGTGTTACACGAAAGCTAAACTCGCTAATTCACTCGCTAGACACGCCGGCCCATTCACTGGACACGCTGGTGCATACACTGATCACGCTGCTCCACACACACTGGACACGCTGGCTCATACACTGAGCATGTTGTCCACTACCGTGCACGCTAGCCCGGACACACTGGTGCATACTACTGAGCACGCTGCTCCACAAACACTGGACACGCTGGCTCATACACTGAGCATGTTGTCCACTACCGTGCACGCTAGCCCACTACCGTGCACGCTAGCCCGGACACGCTGGTGCATACACTGATCACGCTGCTCCACAAACACTGGACACGCTGGCTCATACACTGAGCACGTTGTCCACTCCCGTGCACACTAGCCCGGACACGCCGATCCACTCAATTGGCTAGCCTCGTCTCGGACTGGAGCTTCTCTGGCTATCGCCGAACGTGTGTGTATATATATATATATATGTATATGAGTCACAGAGCAGGGGTGACACGAGGTAAATTTTGCGCCGGGGCGGGATTACTTTTTGGCACCCCCTTGTATAAAACGGGGGATAATAGGATAGTATGAAAATGATTCCCAAAATTAACAACTCTAAGCCTAACGTAGCCTGGGCATGATAGGAAAAAAAAAAACCAGGTGAGGGCCATTCCAAATAGTTGCTAAGGGAATCCAATTTTTAAAAAATGTTGATAGAAGACCGCTCCAAACAGTTTTTTTAGAGGCGTCCAGTTTTTAAAAAATTGCCAAAGGAGGACTACTTCAAATATCCTCTAGAAAAATCCAAATTTCAAAATATTTCGAGGGAGCAATATTCTAGCTGTTAAAAGAATATGATTTTCAAAAATTCTCCAAAAGAAGACTATTTCAAATAGCTTCTACGAGCATCCAATTTTCTTACATTAACTGGGGGAGAGGAGGGTAAAAAGTTCAGAAAAAACTTTCTTGGTTCTTTGCCCCCTCCCCCTCTCACACAAATAAAGTTTCACCACTACTGTAAAAAATAACAATGCACTTAATTCTTTGGGTTTAATAATAAGTCTTAACATCATGTCATAAGTTTATGTTTTTGAACATCTTTCCCCCCAAATAACCAAAATTAGATTTTCCCTATGGCCATGCCAAACCGAACAATTCCAAACCTCATGTAACCTAGGTGTGACATTAAAATAATCTGAAGGAGAAACTCCATAAATGGTTATCATACAGTATTACAAACATGTCACTGCGATATTGCCCGAAAATTGTTAGGATTACAAAGAGAACTATCAGAACATATTTTGTAGACAATGTTTGCCTCTTTAATTTTGATATAGTGAACGATTTAAGAACTAATTGCAAAATAACATTTTATGGCACCATTTTTTAAGATGGCGGATGCAAATAACTTTTTAAGAGTGGCACTTAACTCAATTTTATTCCCCACAAAAAACTATACCACTATGTCAAATTTCATTTTAGTATTAAAAAGTGAATGAGTGCTATGCTTAGCACCTCCACAACCCAGGCTACATTAGGTTTGGAGTTGTGAGGCTTGAGAATTATTTTCATATCATGTTCACATCATGTTAGATTAGGTCAGTGCGCTNGTGCGCCCCCCCCCCCCCCCCACCTCGAGCGAACGCCCTGAGCAGCCGCCCGGCCCTTAAGCTGCCCTTGGTTAAGAGTCTGGAATCCTCCATTTTTAGATTGCTGGGCTAAAATAAAATGAATCCAGACACTTCCAGATGTGTCCCTATTCTTTCTCCTTGTGCCCTATAATTCCCCTGTCAGTGAGTCTGGCTGCATATCTGTTAAACAAGGAGGGAGATAGATCACAAGAGTGCAGTTAGGATAAACAAACGAGAAGCACTCCAGTCCCATTGTCAGACACTAATCTTGTTACAATATTGTAGTTAATTAGTTATATAATATATAGTATATATATATACATACTATATATATATATAATTGTTTGTTAGTCCAACATTTTGAACATACATACTTGGTCAACATATGATCATCACTCATCGGTCAGAATAATGTGTAATACTCTCACAGCATCCGATTACCAATCATTCATTGATCGGATCAGATCTTCATTCATCCTGTAATCATCGTTCATTGGTTATAACACTACATAATTATTACTAATTTGGTCTTTCATCAGAATCATGCATCATACTTTTATAGCATCGGATAATCGTTCTCTGACAAGAGTTGTGCATTATACTTATTGCAATTCATTGATCAACATAATGTATCATAGGTAGGACTATAGATGGTTTTATTTGCATACTCAGTTCAAATTCATACTTCATATCTATAAGACATTTAATTATCTTTAATTGACCACACATCACATTTGCACAACATAGGATTGGAGACAGAATAGTGTATATGGTGTGTATATACAGATATACTCTTATATACATATACATGGGTGTATACATATATGTTTATGTAAGTATCCTTTGTACACTCTGTTTATCCTGGAAGGTAACAGTCCCACCGCTATGGATTACAATCTGACCCTATCTTATAAGATATACTGAGTAGGATAATTTAAGCTAAGCTTGTTACCTTACAGGGTAAACAAAGAGTATGGTTGGTAAGCCTAACTTTGAGACACAACAGAAACACAAAAACTGCATCCAACATACTTACATTTGCTTTTGATATTACCGGAACAAGCCATTCTGGTTGGGGAACCGAGATTACCTTGGCTCTGGATATAATTATTTTAAGATCTGGACTCCACTTTTTAGATATAAGGTGTTTTTTTCGACTTGCCTTGCTACCTGTCCTGGATATCTGCTTAGGCTTACACTGATGGGGTGGGGACGAGGAAGGAAGAATTTAGATGAAATGTCCTCGCATAAACTTGGAGGCAGAGAATGGTAAAACCATTTAAAGAAAACCATTCTCATTACACCTGGCTCTAATTCTAACTCCATCAGATAAATCATTCAAGGTGAGACTACTACTTTGCGAGTGGTAGATTTCCTGTTCCTCTTATGAGTGGCTGTCAACGAAAGATTCACTTTCAAGGTTAACTTGTTACACACTAAAAAAAATACTAATTGAGCAATTATTGACTAAAAGATAAGAAAATTAAATCCATTTGCATTTAATACCCGTAAAACTTGTCGTTTGAAAAGACAAACAATGAACATACATTATTAATATGGATTAATTAAATCACCAATATGGTCGCCATTTGCATTTAATACTCGTAAAACTTGTCGTTTGAAAAGACAAACAATGAACATGTATTATTAATATGGATTAATTAAAACACCAATATGGTCGTGTTAATTTTATTTCTACTCAATTTTGAAGAAGAAAACTACACATGATTGAAAATAAATATCATGACAAAATTCTATTTAAATTTTCATTTATTCTATTATATTTTGGGGCAAAACTTTCAAAGGTCACTAAACAATAAACTACCATCACATATTTAAAATAAACATAAAAATATACATTATTTATACTGAGATACAAATACCAAGTTTGAACAAAATCGGTAAAGTAATTTTTATTAAATATCAAGTTTTTCAAAATCAACATCAGTAAACTACCCTTAGTTAGAGAGTTGAAAAAAAAACCTCTTAGGTATATAAATAATATTTCAATCGCAGGTTCTTAAACTGTTTTCTTTATTTGCGACTACTTTTTGTAATTCAAAATTTTTATCAACCCCCAACATTGATGGTTGATATTTTGTTTATTTTCTTAGTGCTAGTTTTTGAGCAGTTTTAGATAAAATGAGGAAATATAAATATACAAATAATAGTATTTGTTGAGTTATTACTGTTCAAATATAAGCATACCATCTTTTATTTCTTCTCTGTACTGTTATTTATTTTATCAGCCATTAAACGAGTATATATTACTATGCTTTGGCAGAGGCTTTGTAAGAACATCTGCAAGTTGTTCTTTGGATTCAATAGTATTAAAAAAGGTTTGGTAGCTGTTACAAATGATTACTGTAAGGTATAAGAAAATAATGAGATGGAATAGTTTGCTTGTTTTGACACAGTAAAACCATGTTATTTATAAAAATTAATAATGGTTACAATAAATTTAATTTAATTTTGTCTTAATTAGTTTCAATGTTAATCACAAAAGTGGAAATTATGAGTAATATACAATTACATAGAATATAACATGTAGGGGAAACAGCCTGCGTTGATAAAATAAACATATTACAAAATGTAATTAAAAACTCATAAGTTTAGATAATCTTAGTTGAGAACTTTACATTAGAAAAATATATTTTTAGTATTAAACCTCTAATGACTAATAAAATTAATAAAAATGTATTATAACATATTACTAGACAAAGACTAAATTATTGAGAAGTGGAGATGATATTGTATTCATGGGCATAGGAAGAATTTAATCTCAGGAGGGGGGGTCGGGTCGTTTCAAAATGATAAGTTTATGACATGATGTTAAGACTTACTAAAAACCCTAAGAAATAAGAACATTGTTAATTTATACAATAATGGTGGAACTTTATTTGTGTAAGAGGGATGGAGGGGAAAGGGGGGAAACGAGTAATAAAAACGTTTTTTAGGGTTTTTCTACCCTCCTCTAATGTTAATGTTAAAAAATCAGATGCTTCTAGAAGCTTTTTGTATTGATCCTCATTTGAAGAATATTCCTATGACTTTTTTTAATTTGGTTACCGGTACTCCTAAAGGTTATTTGGTGTAGTCTCTTCCGGCAAATTTTTGAAAAGTGAAAGCCTCTAAAATCTATTTTAAGACGTGATCCTCACAATTTTTTTTTATATATATAAATTTGACTCCCTATAATCTATTTGAAGGGGTCCTGACCCATTGTTTTGTAATTGGTTGAGCTGAAAACATGGATTACAATTTTTATTTTACAGATATCCTTTTTATTTATTTATTAATTCATTTTATTAATACAAAATGTTTAAATTGATGTGGAAATCTTCGATTTATTATAAATGTTCTTAATCTACAGTTATATAAATGATTAGAATAAAACCCTATATTTTTACTAAACCATAATTATTTTGCAGATGATGTTTTTTATCACCAATGTTACTGTATTTCTTTAAAACATTCTTCAAACAAAAAAAACTCCATGGTGTGAGCCTGCAATCGAGATTACCGACCGAGCAGCCGCCGCTGTTAGCAATGATGGTGCCAACATTTGTTGTTATAGGGTGTCATCTGGTCCGCACAGTGAGCCCTCTGACTGTTTATCTTAGTTCTCTAAATCAGAGCTGCTACTTCTTTATTCAAGTAGCTCCTCATTCATACTTAAGAGGCTGAGTTTGACCCTGTTCCATACCCCACTGCTTCACAGATATAAAAATAAAATTAAATAAAAAAGACTAAATGAAAATCTTCTAAATTAAATTATAGATAATTCTTTCTGGACATTTTTGGCAATCTTTTGAAAGTGCGCAGTGTTTGTATGTAAAACATACTAAACGATGGCTTATTAATTTTGTTACAGACGCCGGGGTGAGCTTAAATCAGGTCACGTGTCTTGGGATATCCACCCAGAGGTCCACCTTCACAACTTGGCACAAGGACACAGGGAAAACTTTTCACAACTTTATCACATGGAAAGACATAAGAGCTGATGGCTTGGTACGAGATTGGAACGATTCTTACACAATGATGGTTAGTATGAATCAGTGATATTAAAACTAGGAGTGGTGACCCCACT
>CABFWB010000437.1:23254-52626 GCA_902151455.1 Timema bartmani | reverse complement strand
TATGTCATTTTCACGGGAAAATGAAATACACCATATTTTTTTTTTAACATTAAATATTATTGTAGATGTGAATTTTAATCAAACTTGTTTGAGCTACTTTTGAGAATGTAGATTTTTTTTTCCTCTATGCCCATAAGTAAACTACCCCAATTTTAGGGTTGAATATCTTATTCTAAGGATTCCTTGGAGTAACCATATAAAAAGTCCTAATTATCAAGTTTTAGCCCGTTTGGTAAAATGGTTTCAGCTCTAGGCTGAGAAAACAGAGAGGTGACATTGCGAAAATATTCAACCTTTCGTCAAGAAATGTAAAACTGAAAATATATGCGGAAAAAAAAGTCACCGGTTGTTATTTATGGTTGTAAAACACTGTTTCTTTACCTTACATTATTAGAATAAATTTAGCGTGTTTAAAAACAAAGTACTTAAAAAGCTATTTGGTCCAAAAAGCAATAAAGGTAATGTCGAGAGTGGGCGAGTTTACTTAACGGTGATCTAAATACCCTGAACTCACCACCGGACATTGTTAGAGTCATCAAATCTCTCAGGTAATTATGTATCGAAATGAACAGCGCTAAAGGTATCGTAGCTTGGTCTTATAGACTGCCCACCCCATGCATGCTTGTGTTTAGGGATGGTAAGACAAATAATGTGCTCGCTTCTTGCTCGGGATCCCTCACAATCATCCTCACTGGGAGAAATAGGGGTGAGGCCACCCTTTAAAATTTTAATGTCGGACACTTTTCTTTTAAATTACCCGTCCCATCCTTTTGTCCTTAGGTCAGAAAATTCAAGTTGCTAGAAGCCATTAAATGGCCTTGTAGCTTCAGCAGTTATTGTCTGTCTCATTTAGGGCATTTATATACTTATTTGCTCTATGGCATTGGTTGCTGCGAGGTAGTTCTATCCAGTCTACCTTACTACAGTACACTCTAGCCCTGTCCTAAGCTGGTTATATACAGTCCACCTCATTACACCCTGTCTCTTTCAGGTCCACTCTAATATTATCCTCCCATCTACGTCTAGGTCTTCCCACTGATCTCTTCTCATTTGGTTTGCCAGTCAATACGCTGAACATGGTTTTAATTACTTCTATTCGTACTGCACGTCTTCCCACCATAATCTGCGAGCTTTGATTGCCCTAACAATGTCTAGAGATATGTACAGAAAATTTAACACATTATCATGTTACCTCCTTCACTCTCCACTATCTTCATTATTTTTTTGAACCAAATATTTTACTTGGTAGTTTATGTATTAATGATTATAATTTCAGAGTCTTCGCACTGGTGCCCGCTGGCTGTACACGTTTTCGGGAAGCAAGAGGTTTCTGGCTGGAAGTGTGCTACGTCTTATGAACACACAGGTAAGACATTACTTACTATACTGATCATTTTATATATATATGTCTAGGTTAAATAACTTGTAGCTTAGTTTGTAGAAATATTATAGCTTGTACTTAGGTACAGTTGCCCAGGGGACACACAAATGTACTAATTATTCACTCTTTCCATGGAGACTCTTTCCATCTGTTTAATGAGGTGGACTGAATAGAACTAGCTCAAGATTGGGATAGGGTGTAATGAGGTGGACTGGATAGAACTAGCTCAAGATAGAGATAGGGTGTAATGAGGTGGACTGAACAGAACTAGCTCAAGATAGGTATAGGGTGTAATGAGGTAAACTGAACAGAACTAGCTCAAGATAGGTATAGGGTGTAATGAGGTGGACTGGATAGAACTAGCTCAAGATAGGTATAGGGTGTAATGAGGTAAACTGAACAAAACTAGCTCAAGATAGGTATAGGGTGTAATAAGGTAAACTGAACAGAACTAGCTCAAGATAGATATAGGGTGTAATGAGGTAAACTGAACAGAACTAGCTCAAGATAGGTATAGGGTGTAATGAGGTGGACTTGATAGAACTAGCTCAAGATTGGGATAGGGTGTAATGAGGTAAACTGAACAGAACTAGCTCAAGATAGGTATAGGGTGTAATGAGGTAAACTGAACAGAACTAGCTCAAGATAGGTATAGGGTGTAATGAGGTAAACTGAACAGAACTAGCTCAAGATAGGTATAGGGTGTAATGAGGTAAACTGAACAGAACTAGCTCAAGATAGGTATAGGGTGTAATGAGGTGGACTTGATAGAACTAGCTCAAGATAGGGATAGGGTGTAATGAGGTGGACTGGATAGAACTAGCTCAAGATAGGGATAGGGTGTAATGAGGTGGACTGGATAGAACTAGCTCAAGATAGGGATAGGGTGTAATGAGGTGGACTGGATAGAACTAGCTCAAGATAGGGATAGGGTGTAATGAGGTGGACTGGATAGAACTAGCTTAAGATAGGTATAGGGTGTAATAGGGTGGACTGGATAGAACTAGCTCAAGATTGGGATAGGGTGTGATGAGGTGGAATTGATAGAACTAGCTCAAGATAGGTATAGGGTGTAATGAGGTGGACCGGATAGAACTAGCTCAAGATTGGGATAGGGTGTAATGAGGTGGACTTGATAGAACTAGTTTATGATAGGCATAGGGTGTAATTAGGTGGACTGGATAGAACTAGCTCAAGATTGGGATGGGGTGTAATGAGGTTGACAGGATAAAATTAGCTCAAGATAGGGATAGGGTGTAATGAGGTTGACTGGATAGAAGATAGTGGCTCAAGATAGTGAACCCTCACTTCTACTATCACGTAGAAAAAGCTCCTAGACGATTACTATTACCTAATAACATAAGTTATAATTGATGAAGGATAGGGAGGGAAGATGCATCACAGAAATATATAATTTTAACAATTATATAAGTTTATTAAAAAGCAAACAAAGAGATATTTAATTACATATGAGGGAAAAGATTTTAATACAATTAATTAAAGATAACTGTATTCTGTTATCTAGGTAGAAAACATTCAGTTGGGCGAACAGATATTAACACTTTGTAGACAAGGAACCAACAGAAGTTAGATAGAACATTTTATTCAGTTTAATAACTCTAGAAATAGGAATCTTTGCTCTTAATCGTACAAAGGAGCATTTGTCTCAACTCGGCGGAAGTAAAAAATAGTAAATCTAATTTAAATTTTAGGCGATATACATAGAATAAAATAGCTGGAGCTTTTATTTATGGTTTTTTAGTGAGGAATTCTCCATCTAGATATTATATTCTGAAAATTGAAAACTGACATCTGGACATGGGAATCGAACCCGGGACCTTTGGCTTAGTACGCCAATGCTCAGAATATGATAGCTAGATGGAGAATTCCTCACTAAAAACCATAAATAATAGCTTTGGCTATTTGATTCTTAAGTATGCAATCCCTTACAATTATAATAATTGTACAAGTGGGAGCATTAAGGCAACTACCGAGTCGAAGGTGGCTGCGTTATCTGATAGCTCGTGATATTAATAAAATCACACATTTGTAGCCGACAATTTACGCTCGTCCATCATAGACTTTGCCTTAAAATATGATTGAAGAGTGACCCTGGGCACGGGACGATCCCTTAATAGCTCAGTGGTAGAATATTGGCGTACTAAGCCAAAGGTCCCGGTTTTGATTCCCGTGTCCAGGTCTCATTTTTTAATTTTCAGAATCTACATTAAGACAATTTAGCCTGGCTAATACCAGAATAATACCTGAGGGGTCTAATCATGAACAATAGTGAAACCATTGAACATAGAAACATAGCATCAAATTCTATATTTTTAGAGTTACTAAGAAGATTATTATTTAAGCTGGCTAGCTTGGAGTTAACCCCCATGGAGCATTACGAAAACCTAAGAATAATTTCCTATAAAAGGAGCTTCCTTTCTTATAAATAATAGATGGCTAACAATCAGGCATCTACACAGTGATTTTACTATGGCCGATCATTTCATAACGAATACCGCCAAGACAATCATTAGCAAATTTATATATTTACCAACTACTAGGGCACACAATAGCTAGTACAAATTATCTTTGAACACTTAGATAAATATGGCGCCTAAAGGGGCCGGAACAAAGCATTATCCCCGCGGGCCACTACCTCAATCTAGTAGTGCTCCCACAGGTTGCGCACTGTAAATAGATACACACACACGGGTGTAATTGTGACTGCAACCAGTCACTGACCTAACTAGTTCCAAGGATAAAATGTTAGATGATCTGATTGTTGCCATAAAGAGATCCTAAACGTGATCATACCGTTTAGGGTGTCATAATCATTTCCAGATAAATATAACAGTGCCTTAAGGACTCAAAAAAGGAAATCAGATTCATGGGCTCAGTAAACACAATCACCTGGACCTATATATATAGAGCACAGAGCCCTCGTATTTAAACTACGCCTTATGGGCATAGAGAAATAACCGTCAGACTATCTGACCCAAGAAACTATGTCTGATGGACATAGAAACAGAGTTTAGAATCTAATGTAGATTCTAAACAGAAGGTACAGACACTTAAAGTCTCAGAAGAGGCTTCCTCTGCGACGTGGTGCTGATACCGACGCCTGACACATTGTGGCCACCAGTAGAGTCTTCGGTGCTGAAGTTTTACGTTGTAGTTCTTCCTCCGGTGAATGAATACAATGGAATACAAAAATGCGACTCACAGGGAATCCGTTATACAGCAACAGAACTGCCTCGGAATTGGACTACATCAGGAGATCTAAGTGGAGAAGAGGGGGTAAAGTTGCAGAATTACGCCGATTTCTCACTAGCACTTACAGAAGGTGTGGCGAGCAGAGACCATTATCTTTATTTTCTTCGATGAGTGCCCTTTGATCAAGACGTGAAAATGCTCGCGGTGCCAGCATGGTCCGCTGGGGCAATCTTCCTCGGAGCTTGGGCGTTTCCCGGCAACATAAATCCACCGTGAGCTAATACCTGCCATGTTTTAATTGTCTTTAATGGAATTTTAATTGTAAGTGTCATATCATATAAATGACATGCTACAATAGGAATAGGGTGTGATGAGGTGGACTGGATATAATTAGCTCCAGGCAGGGATAGTGTATAATGCGGTGGATTGGATAGCACTAGCTCAAGATAGGAATAGGGTGTAATGAGGTAGACTGGATAGAACTAGGTGACCTGGTGGTCTAGGGGTAAGGTGTCAGACTTCTGTGCTGAGGGTCCGGGGTTCAATCCTCGGTCCCGGCAAAGATTTATCTGATTGCCAAACCCTTCCTTCACCTCTGACAAGATGTGTATTAATTACAACTTGTGAATGTGAGGAATGCCAGGCCTCCACCGTGGTTCGGATCCCACGTTAAACTGTAGGTCCTCCATTTCATCTCACAATCACCCTACCATTGCACATTAGCGTAAGTGCGTATAACCCGAACGGGTAGTAAGACGCGGTGCTAATAATAATAATAATAATAATAATAATGGATAGAACTAGCTCAAGATTGGGATAGGGTGTAATGAGGTGGATTGGATAGAACTAGCTCAAGATTGGGATAGGGTGTAATAAGGTGGACTGGTTAGAAGAAGCTCAAGATAAGGATGAGGTGGAATAAGGTGAACTGGATAGAATTAGCTTAAGATAGGGATAGATGGCGTACTTTTTTAAGTGCAGCAATGAACTTTTGAGCTCATAATGCCATAGATTAGGTGAGAGACAAAGAAGAATTAACTGATTTTTTTACCTTTGAAACTTTTTCGTTGTGAAACTCATCTTAATACCCTTTTGGACCTTTGAAAATAAAATAAATTAATAAATAGTGTGAATTTTAAGTTCTAGATGACACATAACTTCCTTACTTTCCTTAAAAATAGGTTTGCCATAATAAGGGACCATTTCTATTTGGTGGGTATGACTTTGCTATAGGGTATAATATCTTTCTAGTTTAATCATTTATAAAAAAAAGACTCATTCTCTCATCACCAATATTTACCAGCTATCTTAAATCTGGTCCTGCTTTCTGTACGCAGGTGACCATGCGCCTGGTCTGGGCTCTTCAGAATTTGGAGAGTCTGAAGGAGGCAGCGTCCCAGGGGCAGGCCATGTTTGGAACTGTGGACACCTGGTTGCTGTACCGCCTCACAGCCGGCCGCCTGCATGTCACAGACGTGTCCAATGCTAGCGCCACTGGGATGTATGATCCCTTTACCATGGATTGGGGGAGCTGGGCTCTTCAGCTGTTTAACATTCCTAGCAACATGCTCCCCAAGGTGTGTGACACCGCTGCGGACTTTGGCGTGGTGGATCCTGGGATTTTCGGTACAGCTCTTGCCATACGATGCTCGGTAAGTTCTGCTTGGATACATTACCTCTCACTGTGGATTCACACATTCGCCGAAAAATACAAACAGAGCAGAAACGTAATCACTTGACGAGCTCTATACCTATCACAAGATTTCAACCTCATCGGCGTGATTTGAGATAAACTCATCTTTTATTTTTCTGTGCGACATTATCAGCCTAAGACACAAAATCATATTTCAAAATCAACTGACTCACTCAGTATGCATACACTTAATTTCCTTCATTTTCTTTTGATAGGTTCAATCTTTTGTACATTAATTTCACTATACGTTTCATAAATAATAATCTTAAAATAAAGCACAAGACACCTTAAGGCAAAATAATAAATGTTGGCTCTTAACATAACACTACTGGAACTTATAAAATTCATGCAAAAATGTTATATAGCTCTACATATAACTCTGCAAAATAAGTACCATATAAACAAAATATTAACTTAATCAATCAAAAATATTTTTCTGTTAAACATCATTTACATGAATAACAATAAAAGAAAAGCAAGGTAAGGATAGGGCATAATGAGATGGACTGGATAGAAGGTAGAGATAAGGTGTAAAGAGGTGGACTGGATATTACTAGCTTAATAAGAGGTAGGGTATAATGTGTTGGGCCAGATCGTAGTAGTTTAATAAAGAATTGGGTGTAATGTGGGGGACTGGTTAATACTAGCTTAATAAGGGGGACAGGATATAAAAGATAGGGATAAGGTGTAATGAAATGGACTGGATAGAATTATTTGAGTGAATATTTCTGTAATAGCCAGCAGGAACACTAAAACAAAACTATGTATCTATAAGAATTTGCTAGGGTAAAGGAGCTACTGTCAACATTAACAATCGAGCCTTTTGAAATTTGTCATATATTTGAGTCGTTATTAACCACGCGAGAACAAGAGAAAATAAACGCTGTTTGTCGTTATAGACGTGCCATTCTCTCAGAGATGTAATTTAGTGAAACATAGGACTATGTAAAATCTGGTTCATGACTATAATTAGTCTCATTCTTATACTATACATGTTCTAGATAGAGAACCTTTCTTAGTAAAAAAAAACTTTTACTTTACATCCATTACTGTTTCCAACCAATTGCCTGGGACAATTTTTTATTCAAGCCATATTTTTTTCCACTATCAGCTGGCTAGGCCTGCTGTAGCTTCATTCACTGTATGATCTAAATTAAGACTAGGACAGGCACAACATCCAGTCCCCAGCCGTTAATTTATCAATGTGGAAGGGTAAACCCACATTTCACCGATAATAAATTTTCAACCATGCCGGGAATCGAACACGTGACCCTTAGCTCAGTAGACAGACACGCTACCGACTGAGCTGATGTATCGGACCTATGTTAGTAACAAACTAGTTGTTTTTATGTGATTTCATCAAGATATTAGTTACTAAGTGTTACCAGACACATTTCCAGGGAATGTGTTTTACTTGCCTCACCAAACTTCTCCGACTTACACCGACCTGGCTTTGCAGATGGCCGACCAGGCAGCGTCCTTGTTCGGGTCGTGTTGTTTCCAAGAGGGAGATGTCAAGGTCACCATGGGGACTGGGACCTTTATCAACCTCAACACCGGGAAAACCCCTCATGCTTCTGTTGCAGGTAGGACTGTCCTCTTCTTTGATTTACTCTTATCTTGAAACAGGTGTTGTGAGGGATGATCAAAAAGGAGAATGGAAAAAAGTTACCTTTTGTAGAACTGTATGGTCTCTATGCATCCCCAAAAATATTAAGGACAATCAATAATATAATCATATTTTAGCACCTTGTCTTACTACCCGTTTGGGTTGTACGCTTAAGTACTAATTACGCTAATGGATTAGAAATTGGGAAGGTTGAATTTAGAGGAAGGGAACCCGCATTTGTGTGTAGGGTGAGTGGAAAACCATTTAGGAAAATTCACCCCCAAGATTTGAACCTCGATCTCCCTGTCCTCGGCGGTTGAGCTCAACACGAATAGCGAAGGACAATCAAGACATGAAGGCTAAGGTACGGGGGTAGAGGTGTCATATGGCATGTATGAGTGATAACAGGTGTGTACACAACATTTTAGTAGCGAAACCTGAAGATAAAAGATCCCTTGTTAGGCTGAGATGTCGATGGAAGTAATATGTGAAATGTATTTGCATTAGGTTGTGTGTCAGGTTAAGGCTTGGTTTATATTCATGCATAATTCATAACTAATAGCGAATAGTGTATAGTGTATAGTGCGCAAGAAGTTGAAATACATTATTTTAAATGATGGCGTCTATAATCGATTTATAGTGAATAGTGAAATAGTTCACAGTGCATAAAGTTGATTTAACTTTAACTTTTCTTATACGTTATGCACGAGTTGTGAAACGATATTCTCGCGAGAAAAATCTAGCCAATAGGATTTATGGAAAATATAATTCGATATTTTTCAAATATTATTTTATAAGCTAGAAGTTGGTCGCCATATTGGGCTTTAACTATCGTTAAATAGTTTTATATTGTGATTTTAACTTGAAAATGAGTGAAAATGAAAGTGACAATGAATATACGGTTGAATTTACAGAAGATGGTTTTGTGTCTGTTGCTTGTTGTTGTTTTTGTACTTGCCTTGGTCACTTGGGAATTTTTATGGTTTAAAACACCAGGAGTTGGAAAATTCAATGTCTAAACCCACATAACCCCCCTCCCAAAAATACATTTCGTGCAACGCCCTTGTACTCTAGCCTCATTTCATTCAACCACTAAACCAGATTGTCCTCAAATGAAGATAAATAATTCAAACATACTATTAAATATAGAAGGATGGGTTCTATAAAATTCATTTACCCGTGATGATAAAAAGCCAGAAATGCAATTCTAGATGGTCTGCCATTAAATGCTAAATATATAAATTCAGATTAATACTATTTAGTAAACAGTACCAATATTTATCTCTCAGATTATAATACAGCTAGTAAAATTGGCGTGTTAAAGGGAACAAGGATATTATATTTGTAAGTATGTAAATTATTTTGAAGACCAATGATTGGCATATCCATAGAGGTAGTATCCTTAAAATACCACGCGCGCAAGGAGATCACCTCTCAAACAAATGACAATCGTTATGAATGTCTTATTCACTACGTTGCATTATAAACCTTAGTATTTTTCTTATGAATTGTGCACTATACACTATGTGCTATTCACTATTACTTATGAGTTATGCATGAATATAAACTAAGCCTAAGGATTGAATGGGTTTGTCTTAGGATAGGGTTGAATGGCGAGATTATATTCTGGTGGCCATGCACTGCACATGCCATACATTTCTTAAGGTTAGAGATTTAGTTACTGAATTAATACTGACACACATCATAAAAATAAGTTCTCTACCTAAGAACATCGAAACAGGTGACGCTTTGATAGACTTACGATAAGCAATATTATACACTAAATTTTGAATTAACAGATTGATAGCCAAAAAATCTCTTGTTGCCTTGATAAAACATGTTAAGAGTCACTTTAAAGCTATTCGATCTTAATATTTGGTGATTTCTAAGACTCTCCCCAACTCGTTTATCTAAAGCCTAGGCCTACACACAAGGATGCCTGTCACATTTCCAAGAGTAATGGTAGTTACAAATTTGGCGGAGGATTTTGCATATATATATATAATGACATGAGTATTCCCATCAATGGAAAGACCAATAGGTCTCGAAAAGTATACATAACCTTTTTCCCATCATTTTCTAGCAGTGTTAGCAGTATTTAGCCCACTAATTTAAGTTATGAGCTGGTTTATACCTTTGGCACTGTACAACTTTCCGACCTGCTTTTACTGGTACTCTTGTTGCAGATGAGACTAAAAAAAAATTCTTTTAAATCAGATAAAATGTTTTTAAAGACACTCAAATGTCTGCCTAAATCAGAATTATGAAACTTTGTCAATGACTTATATCTAAGGACATAGGGGACAAATATTTTTGTTTCTTTCTTTAGAATATACTGTCCATTAACATTCCTTTACACAAGGAGGTTTACCATATTCTCCTCCTCATAAACAACTCAAACTTAAGGTTAGCGCCTCTGGTAGCGGTCTCCTCTAACATTGGGGCTATCCACAATGCTAAGAATCTGACCTAGAGAAATTCTTGGAGGAAAATACATCACTAAAAACACCATCCTATCGTCTATTTCATTTGTCACTCGACATCTTTCACCTCTCTCGACCTCCGTATGCCAATCTAACAGGTCTAAGATGAGCTGGATGGTCCATTTTTATAATTATTACTCAACCGTGACCAACCCACAACAACTCAACCGGCAGCCCGCTCCATATCAAGACACCCGCCTCGGTGACGTAGTCTGCTAGTGCGCTAGATTCGTGTTTAGCTAGACTGCCGAGGACGGGGAGATCGAGGTTCAAATCTCGGTCGGGTGAACTGGGGGTGGTTTTACCCTAGATGGTTTTCCACTCTCCCTCCATGCAAATGCGGGTTCACCTCACCTAAATTCAACTTTCTCTATTCCTAATCCATTAGCATAATTAGTACTTAAGCGTATAACCTGAAGGGGTAGTAAGACGTGGTGCTAAATAAACATATCAAGATGATAAGCACAATTAACTAACAACGATGCACCAAGGTGGGCCACACCTGAATATTATTACTATTCAGTGTTTACAGGCCCGGTATCTTACAAACTTTAAATCCAGGGCATTTTTCCACATAATTTTGACTTTACTTTTACAATTACAATATGAATTTCCTTTTTAAAATTATAAAACAGATTTTGGCTCTTAGTTTAATTGAAATTTAACTACCCCTAGTTCCAGTTGGTCCGCCCCAGGTATATTACACCCTCGGTACTCTCCCCCGCTGGGCCCTCCGCAGTGCCCGGGATTTCACTCCCGATTCCACCAAGCGCCCAGAAGAGGAGGGCATTCCCCTATCCACCACCTGGGGAGACGCCCTATCGGAGTTGGTGCCCCGCCTACTTTCTAGCCACCACACTTCCGTTTTCACCTTTCCTTCTACCTTTGGCAATTGAATTTCCTAATCTACCCCCTACCTAGTTTCTCCCGCCCCTAATTTAGCTATTCTATCTACTAACTAAGCTAAATTAAGCTAACTTAACTATTTATTCCAATTTCTGCTGGGGAACTCCGTCACCCCGATGGTACCAGAGGACTGCAGGGTAGTCGCCTTTCTCCATCTTGACTCTGAAGACCCATCAACCACAATCCACCTCTCTTGTTTCCAAGGTGGTGGGTCATACCGTTCATATTTACTCCACTAACTTTTGCTCATACGACTGGAAATCTGTCCTTAACATCACAAGGGCATCCCCTGTGTTCCTCCAGACACTCAGTCGTACTGGACTCCAGTTCCCAGGGCTCGTGCTTGCTCCTCCCGCCACCTGAATTCTTACCCCGGCAAGGATTGTTTCAGCTTATCCCCCTTTAACAATCCTTTTTTCTCTACTCACGCCCCACTGAGACCGCACTAGTTTCCGTGTCAGTCTCGCCTTCCGTTTCGCTGTCATCTTATTCGTCATTGTCATTGTCAACGTCCCTGTGCCTCTTTAAGTCTATCTATTTAGGCAGTTTTTGCTCTATCTGACGCTTCCAGTGCAACCCGGTCTAGGAATTTCCAATAGATCGGGTCTCTCAGTACTTCGCCTACTAATCTTCCCTGGATCTCTCTCTGGTAGTTCCTTCTTGCTTCTAGCACAAGGATGCACTCGAGCACCACATGTTCAGGGGTTCCCTCCTCACCACATTGACAATTCCCCGATTCTATTAGTTCCAGCTTCCTTAGAGATGCCGGGTACGGTACCTTCCCCGTGATGAAGTGGACAAGACCCCGAGATGCCTGGAGGTGCTTATTCTCTAGTCTCTCAACCACATTAGGGAACAATTAATAATTCCTCCTACCTGTCCCACTTCTCTCCCAGCGTCTCTGCCACTCCTCCAACAGGCTATTTCCACCTCTCCAGATGTTGTCACATCGGGTGTGATGAGGAGTCTCACCTTCTCTATGTTTCCCTTTTTTATCCAGTACGCCACACCTTTCTTCCTTATAAGGAGGTCCAACGGCCATACACATAGGGCCACACTCAGTGCATCCATTGCTACAGTCCGGTAGGCTCCCGTCAGCCTCAGTAATATGTTCCCCTGTAGACCTTGAAACACCTTAGCCAGAACGACATTGGCTAGTCTGTGAACCCAGTTGCACGCCTCATAGCTCACAATGGAGGGAAGGATCGTCTGATGGCATGTCCTTACTATCCACATGGGCAGATAAAACCGCCTCTGTCCCATGCTTATAATTTTGTTCATCACCGACAGAGTTTTCCCCATCACTTCCTCCATGTACGCCGTGAAGTTTCTGTTATCATCAGGGGTCACTCCTAGGTATCTTACTGTATGGCTTCTTCTTATAGATTTCCTACCTAACTTTATGGTCGGATCCTTAGCCAATCTACCCTTAAACAGCATGTAGGTCGTCTTCGCCGGTGCCATTTTTAACTTGACACTTTTACACCAGGTGTCAAGTTCTTCAAGTACCAGGTTACTCTTTTCCTCTAAGTTCCTTCTCGAGTACCCTTCTATTACTATTAGGAGGTCGTCTGCGAAGGCGACCACACCCTGCGTCTCCGGTATCCCCTCCAACAAGTACAACACTGGTTCCAGGCTGACATCCCAAAAGATCGGGCCACATACCGATCCTTGGGAACATCCCTTCATCAGTAGCTTCTGAACCTTATTTCCTAGACATCTCAGGGTGGAGTATTTGTTATGACAGTAATCCTTAAAACTCCTATACATCTATCTCGGACACTGAATCTCTCTTAATCTATCAAACATCACCAGCCATCAGAGGTTGTCAAAAGCGCCTGAAATGTCCACGAATATTCCTACGACGTATTTACCGGTTGCCGAGTCAATCAGTCCCATTGCTCTGCAGATTGCGTCCTCTGTCAACCCGCCTCTTTGGAAGCCATACTGCTGCTGATGCATGCCCATGACTGTTCTGTGTCTCAGTAATCTTTCACACAATATCTTCTCCTGCAACTTCCCTGCTATGTTCAACAGGCAGATGGGTTTGTATGACTTCGGAATCAGCGGGTCTTTATCCTCCCTCTTGCTTAGCACGATTACCTCGCTCTGCTTCCAGATGTTTGAGATTCAGCCTTGAGCGAGGCATTCGTTTAGCAGCCCTGCAAGGAAAGGAGCAATAAGGTCAGCCGTCTTCTCCAGCACCTCGACCTTTATCCCGTCCGGTCCAGGCGCCTTTTTCTTACCCATCAGAGCAATAATGTTCCTGATTACCTCCACCCGACTAACAGGTTCCACCTCTTCTTCGTTTACATACTCATCATTCTCCATCCTCTCCCTCAACCTTCGGTGATCTTCAGTATCTTCTGTCACCTCATCATCTGGCAACAATGTCTCCATTAGAAGAACCGCAGATTCCTCCCAGCTGGTCGTGGTACTTCCATCATTCTCAGATAGCGTGGTTATCATGGCTGGGGGGCGTAATTTCCCGGAGGCTATCTTGAACGGCACCCCCCAAGGTCCCCTCTGTAGCTCCTCCTGAATATACTTTTCCCAACTTTTCCTCTTCTCCTGAAACAATCCATCCTCAAACTCCCTCTTCCTCTCCCTGTAGATATTTAACAGCACCACCCGACCAGCCGGGTCTCGACACCTCTGATATCTCCTACGCGTTCTCCTTGCCTTTTTACGGAGACTCTGCAGCCTGTCATTCCATGGCTTATTACCAACCTTGGTATCACCTTTCACCACAGGTATCGACTTCCTCATTGCATCCTGCAGAGCCCACGTCAGCTGTTTGACCTTCGTATTGACATTGTCGCCTTGTTCCACTGGGCTGGGCAGTATCAGTTCACCCCTCAGCTTCTCCCAATTAGCTTTGTTCATGTTGTATCACCTTCTTTTTTCTTCCCCATTTCCATCCACCAGCCTCCCCGTGGCAAAGTCAAAGACGATCAGGTTATGATCACTGACCGTGACGTTGTCCACAACTCTCCAACCTTCCACCATGTCCGTGGAATCGGCGTTACACAAAGTGACGTCAATGTTGGAAGAGGCCCCAGCTCTCCCCTGATATGTAGGGGGATTATTCGGCTGGTTTGCAACCTCGAGCGTATGACCATAAATGAACTCCTCCAAGGCACGGCACTTTCTGCAGGGTCGTCCAACCACGTTCCTTCTATCCCTCCCAATCGCCCTATGACCATGCCACACGGGAGACTTTGCATTAGCATCAGCGGTAATTATAAGTGGCACACCTGCGTATGACCTACATATTATCTCCAGCTGGTCGAGCTATGGCTCAATTGGATGCCTTAATTGAAAATATAGGTTTGCCACTATACAGCTGCCTGCAGTTCTACGCAGCTGAATACTGTGTATAATCCACCACTTAGGAATAGTATTATGCTCCCAAAAGCGATGTAACCACATCCAAACCAAACCTATTATATTCTCTGCCATACTAACAAAATGCCTTAAACTACATTATACCAACCAGAAATATTATATGTAGAAAACTTAGATTTTAGAAATCTAAAAAAAAAGTTTCATTTTTTATTACTAATTAGTATGGGTTCTACATGTGAATTGATGCTTTACTATCAACTAAAGCTCAAACTATTTTTATTCCAAATAATCAGTAAATTTATCCACTCCAAAACCACATACCTAACATTAGTTTTTATGTGCAAAAGACAAGAGCCCTTCTGGACATCATTGGTAAAGAGTGGCCCATGGTGATACAGAGCAAACGGAAAGGATACTCATCAATGTATAGTGAACAGAATCCCATATTCAGCTATAAGAAGATGAACATATTTTTTAATTAGTAAATGTAATTATTCTTTCTTAGTTAATTAATAAATAATCGACAAATATGTCATTAACAAAACACTTTATCCATTATTAATAAGTAATCCTTCTATATGTTTGAGGTAACACCAAATAAACTACTTTGCTTACAAAACAAATAATAAATATGCTTTATCTTCTCTCAATTAAATATATTATAATTTATATTTAAAATCATTTGGTGTCTATGAAACTCCTTGTAGATGTGAGATTGTCTCTATAAGACAGAATGCGCGGGCACATGTTTTAGAGAGCAAATTTACCACACTCTCAAAAAGTTCATTGTAATTTATCTTAAGGCGAAGAATATTAATTTATTAACAAACATCAAATGGGCTTAGTAAAAACCAAAGTTTTAATACAAAACAAATACATATTTCTATCAATTCAAAAGAGAAGAGACAGAGCTTGAGAATAGTGAAAATACTTTTAACAAAAGAAAATGGTATCAAACTAAGTACAATTTTTTGGTGTTTGTCATTGTGATAGCTACTAAAATTTACTTTGATAGACTTTTTACTTGTAAAAATATTTTATTTGGTGCAGTAGTTGGTTTGAAATTAATGTAAACACTAGTAACGTTTATAATCAACAATGATGATGATGATGATAATAATAATTTATATTTTATTCTTTGTTTTATTAGTTAGTTTTATTAATTAATTGGTGGTAAAATCCACCCTCTCCAAAATTGAGGTGTAAGTCTGGTTAGGAGGTTATATCCTAGACATTATTCTCGTTGTTTCAGGATTATACCCTTTAGTTGGCTGGCGGTATAAGGATGAAATAGTTTATGTAGCAGAAGGCGCCTCTAATGACACTGGCTCACTTGTCAAATGGGCCCAACACGTAGGTGAGTACCTATCTTAAAATACACTTTATAAAGAGGAGTGTTATTTGGCTTTGTAAGGGAAATTATTTCCAATTAAAGTTCAGGAAAACTACAACTTTCTAAAACTACATTCAATTTTGATGATTTTTTTGGTTGTTTTGTTATGATAATTTTCTATATCTAATGTTCGGCCATTAAAATAATGATAGCATAGTGTAATTAATCATTGATTTAACTTTTATAGCATTGTGAGTTCAAGGATATTTAATACATTGTAAATTACACTTTGCCCCATTTATTTCATAAATTAAGAATGATATACTTAACAAACTACATCTGATCAACTAAATTTTAATTTGAATATAAACTTGACTCCTGTTATATTTTCAATAGATTATTGTTACTACATTGTAAACCAAGTCTCTCCACAATTATTGCCACACTCGCGTCAACAAATTGTGCCCGAGTCCTACTGGGTTTTTAACAAGAATGCTTGAACTGTGAAGAAGGTACTCAAAACTTCTATTATTCCTCCTCCTCTTGGTTAGTCCGGTGACCCTGTTTCATCATCTTGTTGACCTCCACAGGAAAAGGAAATAAAGTAACTGTTGTTTCCTAACTATTTATAAATTACTGACAAAATGTCGTTCTTAGTTTTTCCTTATATTTTCAAGATTTCTATACAAAAAATAAACCCTGATTTATTATTATCAAATATCTAATATTGTTCTTAGCACTAAAAGTTCTTTACTGTCTTTATCTAAGTGGAAAAAAAATATTATAATCATGTTATGAGGGGGCCATACTCCCGTGGTAATATATTGCTTAGTATTATTATTGAAAATTCAATGGTCATGGTAAAATTTGCTTAATTTGTACACGTAAAATAGAGCTAGAGTTGTGATAAACATAATTTATAGTGGAGCTTCTCACTCTTCAACGCTATAGAAAACTTATCTAGTTGTGAAATGGAAAAATAATATTTTTATTTTTAAAAGTAAATTTAGCCATATTGAAATATCTTTTTATTGTTTGCTTTTGAATAATTATAATTAAAGGTATAAATTCTGCTAATAAACAAGAGTTTTTACTTATTTATCAGACAATGTTGAGCAAAGTTTAGTAGCAAATTTACTACTCAACGAAAATTCCCTTTCATCATCGTCGTTTGACTGTCGAACATTCTTCGTAAAGATGATGAAGGCTATGCGTTCTTTGACAAGTTTCTTTAAACATTGAAAATTTTTCCTTTAGTAATTAAGTTTGATTATTTTGTTTTTTGAGAGCTTTCGGTACATCTTTTATCGCTTAACATATTTCATCTTGTTGTGACAATGATGTAGTTAGCTGTAGTTTCTTTGAATACCGTTTATTCCAATCCTACTACATTTTACATGCATATTTCATTATAAATAACACATGCTGCTAAAACCATAACCAACAAATATAATAGCTTTGGCTATTTGATTCATAATGTTATGTGAACCCATGCAATTATAATAATTGTACAAATGGTAGCAAAAAGCCAACTACCGAGTCGAAGGTGGCCGCATTATCTGATAGCTACCAGGTACAAACTATTAACTTGTCTTTACCTGTTTACTTGTATTCAATCATGGCAAATTATTTTAAGAAAAATTCTTATTCAGAAAACAGAAAACCATGATTCTGCAGTTTCACTTTTTAATTGAAAAAACCACAATTTTCAATTTCAGTTAAACCCCAATCCCAAAATAAATTTCCAATGTCTGGTTTACCCTGGCTTTATCTCAGAAAGTGGCTAGCATAATTTGATATGTATTCATATATTTATCCAATCAACCATACATTCACAAGGCTCGCTGGTCACACTAATAGTGGAAATTATTATTATTATTATTATTATTATTATTCATGAGGTTTATGGGGTTTTTTATACACTGGGCTCTCTAAGCTAGTAGAGTCCCTAGTACATGAGACCACTTACGTCACACGCGCCAGATGCCTCTGGGGGCGTTGAAATGCAATCTGGGTTTTACCTGTGACGTAATCCTGATTCTGTTCAAACTCGTCCGGTAATTGATCCCATATCTCATTTTCCCCATTTGATCCGACCCATTTAGTTTTTGCCCCATTTGAATTTCTTTTTGAGGGAATGTGCCCCCTTGGCTTGAATCCCTGGGAGGAAATTGGTGTTGTTTTTCACTGATTTGTTTTAAATCTGTCGGCATGATTTATTTTTATTTCATCGGTTGGGACCTCTTCCCCCGGGGAGCATGTTGGAGCTCCTATTCCTTAGGAAGTTTATCAGAGACTGAAAGCTAAGTGGAAACCAGGTCATCCCCTTTCCCAGAATGTCGCAACCCTAATGAAATCAGAATTTGTGACTCATACCTGGTGCAAGATTGATGGCTCAAATTGTTGATACAGGAATAAGCCAAGGGTGATGTCGCAACCATTGTGCTGTCAAAGCAAGTAGAAAATGAAGCACACGCGAAATATGATATTGATGTTATTGGAAACATTACACCGTTACGAGCAACACCACCAGCTAGAGATGTCGGCTACCAATCTAGTGGTATCTGAGTTGGACAAGGAAATGTAATAGGTCATCGCTTCAAAATTCGACAATAAGTGTAAATAGACTACAACAAGGGTAACAAATCTATTTACATTTAAATAAACAATTACCACTGAAGAGGTGGTACTTCCCATTCAAGCGGTGCTCAATATTTTACCCATTCAGGCACGTAACAAAGTTGAACTTTTACTCCAGAATATTATTTCCCGAGACCTACTTCAGTGGTCGCATTGTCCAAGGCATCACATCATTCTCTTCTTAGACTCGACTGCTAATCACAATAAGATTGGGGTTCAGATCCCTATCGGGTGTATTGAGGGTAATTTTTCCAAAATTATTTCCACTCTCCCTTCTCGCAAATGTGGGTACAATTTCTTTATATTCAACCTTCCTCATTCCTAACTTACTAGAATAATTAATACGTATGCATATAACCTGAATATGTAGTAAGACGCGGTGCTAAAAAAATATATTTCCTTAGGTGGAATCGCGTGAGATGCCAACAAGGAGGTGAGAATTCATGACACGCTTCTCTAAGGATCCAGCATTGTGTATCTAGTCAACGATATGGTCAGTAGATCAAGAGGACACAGCGAGCCTTTGGGGTGGCGAGAGTTTCTCACGGTGCTCCAAAAAAATAAATGTCGCTAAAGAATTTCTTGTCAACCTGAAATGTTTGACATCCATTAAAGATCTGACGCCCGTATCTAAGCCACTGACACCATTGCAACGCCCACCTATAAAAAATAATAAATTGAACAAAGGATACAAAAACCGGTGGCTGCCTTTCTGCGCCCAATGAATCGTTCGGCAGACATCTTCTAAGACCCTGCGCATCTGTAGAGCAGATATCAACGTTATGCGAAGTCTTGGCAAATACAATGACGGTGTCATACACTGGGTCATCGTCATATATGAGCTTAGATAGATTGCTTGGGCGAGGACACTTCCCTCCAAAACGGGGAGTGTCGTGTGGGATACCCTTCCGTACATTTTCAAACAAATTGGACATAAACATCAAAGATCCATACACTAAGCTTGGGGCGCATGGGTTGTCATCTTTATCGAGAAGAAAGGTGTGGGAGACTACTTTGAAAGCTATGTTATTTTCCTGCATGTATATTCGCAGTGTGTAACACGTGTATTCCACGGTATTTCTTCAAGGTATAACATCAGTTGTTTGCAGCCATTATAGTCTCATGTACCTTCTTTATCGCGCCCAGAACATTCCTATGAACACTATCATGGCTCATTCCTAACCCACCAATCATACAAACAATTACTCCAATGAGATATTAGGCCCTACAACACATGTTTCACGACATCAGCGTCCTGCTGCTCCTCAAGAGACTGCATATAATCTGCTCGAACCCTTTCTTACTCTAGTGGCTATAAAAGGGTGTCCCAGCATTAAGATTACCCTCACGTCACTAGGCTAACACCGTATATAATTCAGAGACTTTTCAAGATAGAAACTCACCAGCCGTGTCAGGGTTCGGCATCCACTTCTCTGTGGAAAAATCATCTCTTGCGAGGTTTCTCTAACCTACTATAATCCTGACAGTCGCCAAAGTGATAAAACACCATGGAAAGCCAACACATGCCCAAATACGTTTTCACCCGCAAAGCCGATGAAACTGCTCACCATTACCAGTATTTTCAACACACTGTTTCCACTGGACGATGTCAACACCAAACGAGTCATCTTCGGAATGAGTGTCAAGAACAACTTTACAACCTTTGTCCAACTAGAAAAATGTGGAGGGAATTGCGCGGTGTTTAACCGTACAAAGTGGCCAGAACTGGGCAGCTTACAAGTCGGTTGTATCAAAGTTTTTCAACAACAACACACAGCTTCCTCAGAGGATAAGCTTGAATAATCATTCAATCTCTCTGAGACGCGACCGTATGGTCGTCGTCGGTGAGAAATATGACACCAAACTCAAACGGGTCACCTATCTTGCACTGAGCTGGACGCGTCTTTGCGAGGTGTAGGACCTCATCGGTGTCGCCATTGACTGAAGGGATATATGGTCAATCCCCGTTGCCAGATATTGCAACAATTTGATTGACACACTCGTCGTGGATGTATGTGAGTCTGTGGATGTCATCTATCTCAAGCAACCTACGGTGGACACACACATCATAGACCCAGATCTAATCAGTATTACCTACTATACACATATGTAATATTTATTACATGTTAGATTGTGAACTAGAAACCATTTTACTAACACAACTAAGAGAGATTATGAAAAAAAATATTAAAAAATATATGCGTCATTCATTTAAAAATGTATAGCAAATATATATGTGTATCCTAACGTGTTTTATTCACGGAAAACCAACTTCTATTTTCCTTTCTGTACATCACTCTTGGCCTATTCCTGTCTCGACATGTTGGGCCACCAATCCGGTGTCAGGTATGAGTCATCACCATTGATCTGTTCCTGTCTCGAATTGTCGTGCCACCAATCTGGCACCAGGATGAGTCATAGATTCTGAAGCCATCAGGGTTGTGACACCACTTTTGGCTTATTCCTGTGCCATATGCATGGGCGCCCAAATGAGCACTTTTAGAGGAGAGGGGTGAAGAAAAATCCTTACCTCCGTCAAGGCTGTCAAACATTTTAGTAAATGTACAAGATACTAAAATACTGCTTGAGAATAAGTAATTAGTTAACAAGCACCTTATTTTAAATGTGAAAGATCTATCAAAAACTCACATAATTTTTTTCTGTTCTGTTCATTATATTTATTTACAAAGCTACAAAAAAAAACCTGAACAAATTAATGTTTTAGCTGATTTAATAAAAATGTCATTGAAACATTAGTGTGATGATGATATGTAAAATCTACATTTAAAACGAATTAAAAGTTTGTAGCAATTGTTTTTGTCAACGCAGAAGCTACAACTGAACTATACGATTAAAGTTATAATTACAGTATAGAACATTGTGATTGTGATGGGAAAAGTTAATTCCACCATAATATTTAGTAATTTTCAGAGAAAGCAAACTGCAGATTTCGCTTGTTTTTAGAAAACATTTCTATAGCCAATTCTTCCAAATTCAACTTTTTTACTCTGTCCCTATGAACACTTAATAAGCACAAGCTTGAAAGATGCTCTTGACTCATTGTGGTCCTCAGACATGTCTTCACTCGCCTGATGGTGCTAAATGATCTTTCCACAGTGCATGTTGTTGGCGGAACTGTCAAATAATTCAGTAGAGCCCTCTTAACTAAAGGAAAGAATGCAGTTTCTGAGAGGAGATCACTTAGCTTAACTTTTTCACCATAGTCCTTGTTTTTCCAAAAATCATACCAGGTTCTAGCTTCCGCTTCCAGATTTTCGATGTCATAAAACTGAGACAGTTCCTTCATAGCTTTGACAAAAAAATCTTTTTTTCTTATTTTTCATCAAGTTGGTATGAATTAAAAGTGCTTTGAATGGCGTCTCATTGAGATCTGTAAATCTTGATTCAAGCGACATAATTTAGAGAGTCTAAGTAAGGAATAAAAAGAGCTGCTCTTTGGTAAGCAAGTGGAGTGGCCACAGGAATGTTCGAACGATGAATTTGTCTTGTAGAAGTTCTAGGCATTTTGATGTCAATTTCCTGAATATTACATGTATCTCTTACTTTCATGAAAATTTCATCAAATTTTTCTTCTGATTCCACCCTGTGCTTACAGAAAACCTCCAGAAGTTCCTTCTTTATGTGTCGATATTACAGAAAGCAAGTAAAAATCTACAGACTGTAATTTGTTCACAACTGGCTCCAGATAGGAAGAATACCTGGATATAATTTTAAGACACAGATGAATACTACAGATGTTACGCTCTCTAACTGGAAGGCTTGTGAGCGTGTTTCCGGGTTCTCCTCATCATCAATACTAAGATTACTAAGAGCTTCCTTGATGGTTACAAAATATTTAAAAAAGGTCATATAGACTTGTATTTTTCAGACCATCTTGTTTCACAAAGACCAGAAATGTTTGGAACTTTTTTTCTTTCTAAGAGTGCTCTCCCTAAAAAATCTGATCACTTGCTTTATTATTACAATTGTGTTTCTGATTTCTGGCCCATGATTGAGGTCATTGACCACCAGGTTCAATCGATGGGATGCTCAATGAAAATATACAGCTTTTGGATATTTCTCTCTGATCCTTTGTTGAACACCATTATCTTTACCAGCCATCGTGGAGCATCCGTAAAACCCTAAACCAATAAGTTTAGTCATGTCTAGTCCTAGATTTTCCGTGAATTACAATATAGCATTTGTTACACTTTCTGCATCTAATTTCTCAAGCTCAGCAAAACCCATGAATTCTTCTTTTATCATACAACCAACATCAGCACCCTCTTTGATGTATCTTATTCCAAGAGACATTTGCTCTTTGCCGCTAATGTCAGCAGTTTCGTCAGCCAGTAAAGAAAATGCTTCACATTCACTGACCTCTTTTACAGTCGTTTCTTGGATTATAGATCCACAAATGTTGATCAAATCATTTTGTACTCTGTGAGAAGTATATTTATGATTTTCCTGAGTGTGTCCTTACATGGTCTTCAAGAGTTTTATCTCCTGCGTCCATGCGGAAAAGAAGTAGGTCTTCAAAATTCCCACTTTGTGAGAGTTTTCCGCTAAGTGAAATATCATGAACACCACAAAATAGATTTAAATTTGGTTCTGTTGATCTGAATTAGTTCGGTTCTATCTGAGTCCAAATGTTCAATAACAATTTTTCTTTTCATTTCCACAGAATTATAGAAGGTTTTGGCATCAGTCACAGCTTCTTGGTGCCACTGGGATTTGCCATGTGTCCTTGCACCTTCATGGAAATGTTTAAAGTCCTTTTGAGCTTCAACCACGAAGGCACCAAAATCACCTCTTTTTAAAAATCGGTTTAAGCAACACACAATACTTACAAAGTCCACCTTTTAAAGAAGAAGAATATACCAACCAGAGATATCCGTCCAACCAACACTTCTGAAATTGGCGTTTATCTTTACCAAAATTGACTACATCTTTCTTAAAATCGTGAGTAAAAAACTTTACACGTGGATTTGTTAGCAGTTGGTAGCTTACGTCATCTGAAACATATGAAAATGAATTATTCAAATATTGGCCTGAATCATAACGTGCAGCAAAAATTTCACAACTAGGAGTGTCTTTATCGTCATTGAAATGTTTTTGTTCGACTATTCTTTCTGAAGTTAAGGGATGAGTAAATTAATTTTCTGTTCCTTTTGAAGGCACCAAAAATGGTTTCAAATCAATCCCACAAGGAGGTGTTTCTCTTGTAGATTGCTGTTGCTCTAGCTTCGCCTTTTTCACGGTTTTACCACTGGTCTGATCAAAAAACTTCCGTATATCATTATTATTATTAGCACCGCGTCTTACTACCCGTTTGGGTTATACGTACTTACACTAATGTGTAATGGTAGGGTGATTGTGAGATTAAATGGAGAACCTACAGTTTAACATGGAATCCGAACAACGGTGGAGGCCTGGCATTCCACACATTTACAAGTTGTGATTAATACACGTCTTGTCAGAGGTGAAGGAAGGGTTTGGCAATCAGATAAATCTGTGCCAGGACCAAGGATTGAACCCCGGACCCCCAGCACAGAAGTCTGACACCTTACCCCTAGACCACCAGGTCACCTTCCGTATATCCATTATCAGACAGACATGTATCAGTTCAACACTTAATAACATAATTAAAAATAATAATTCACACTTAACAGAACTATCAAACAATAACAAAGTCAATAGCAATCTTTAATAAATGCGGCGCGGAAAGATTGCTACAAAAACAATCTCATTTGATTTGCAAAACTGAGAAATCTCAAAATCAACTCACTCTGACTTGCAATGCTTAACTTTTTATAGTGAAAATAAAATTCTAAGGGAATCGAATACAACTGAGTACATTCTAGTGGTTCCGAAAGCCCTGCGGAAACTATTGGTTAGAACAGACCAATGAGCGGGCAGTCAGTTCTATCACCAGGTCATACGCAGAGCCGGGGCGCAGCGAAATCCACGCATGTGCATATGATACCCAACATATACCTCTACCTCTTCTAAAAACATTACTGATTCATTGGTTTGTAATAAGATGTGTTGAAACTGTCACCTTAAATTCATTGTCATACTTTTGAAAGTAAACACATAGCAGAATCGGACAAATCCAATTTTTAAAATAAAGAAGTTTGATAAATGTAATCAATCATTAACATCTTATTATTTTAAAAAATGCTTTACTAAAAGGTTTTGTCTATTTTAGTGGTTTACATTTATCAAAAATTTGCTATACCAATGGCTGGAGGGGGGGGCTCAAGCCCCCCACTCCCCCTTATGGGCACCCTTGGCCATGTACCGTCAATCTAGCACCAGGGATGAGTCTGTGGCTCATTCCTGTCTCCTCTCTTTATAGCTGCACTGTATATTTGAAATACTTTTGTACCATTAACTGAACTGAAACTTGTTTTTTCTTCAAGACTTGTGAATAGTTTTATAACAATCAATTGAAATAAAATGAACATTTTCCCTGGAAGGAGATTTATTGTTTCCGAAATCCAAATCATTGTTCATATTATAAACTCCAGAAAATAGAAATTTACGGTCAATCATGGAGATATTATAGCTAGAGTAGAGTCCATTGCAATTTTAATCAATGTTAGTGCTAGCCTTGGTAAGACACATGTCAGCAATGTGACAAACTAAAGCTACAGGGAAAAGTTGTTGAAGAACCGTAAAAAAATTACTTAAAAGCTCGATATGAAGTATGTACATAGATTTAAGGAAAGCTGAGAATTCAAGACAGGCAATGAAACATGTCGCAGAATTAGCACACACAAGTCAAGACATTGATTATTATGTTATTTCTTTTGACCTTCAAAAGGCATTAACATTTCCAACTCACACTACATCAATTGCACATTGTAAAATAAACTTATGTTGTTACAATGGGTGTACACAATTTATAAACTAACAAAGCCTATAAGTATGTTTGGGATGGGACTGTCATCTCAAGAGGATCCCAGGAATTAGTTGTCTGTATATCACATCTTAAAATTGAGGCAGTTAGTAAGCATATTTACTCGTGTCTGAATATGTAGAGGACGAAGTATTATTAGGAGTATACGTGGGCACCAACTGCGGGGGTGCTTTGCATACTAAGCATCCCCAAAAATATGTTCAGGGGTGCTCAGCCTTATTAAAACCTTAATATTGCGGCGCTAGTTTTATCTTGGATAATGGGTTATGCTGTGAACAGTGTTTTATAGCGTAGCAAATGGCATGTGCTTCAATCTGGAATGTAAGCAAGCGTTCGTTATTAAGCTGGTAGCACTCGCTACTTGTGTACTGACAGCCTGGCATTTGTCAACATGTTATTATAGTTTGGTTGGTGGCAATACTCCTATCTTATATATTATTTTTGACTTGTGCATTGACTTTTTTCGTTTTAAATTAGTTACCTATAAATTTTAAGAATGTAGCTTATTTGTTTCATGTTAAGGTTCTCATTGGTTACAAGCTACCTAAGCTGCGTTAGTTAATGTGTTTATCAAATTTTCATAGTTAATTTAAACGTCTGTTAGAAGTATTAAGAGTGCACTTGAGCAGATATGCCTTAATTTTACATGCCATTTGATTAAAAGTTGATTTAAAAATTATTTTTAGAGCTTAATACGCACATTATTGCATTATTATACTGTTTAGAAAGCTACTTTGAAATTTTGTATGGGACCCTAGAATCTTCGAACCCTCGATGTCTTATGGATATTCGAGAAAATATCGGATTTGAGCTTCAACATGATAGTCATACATTCTGATTGTTAAGTTTGTCCTATAGTTGTTAATTAACAACCAAACCCCAGACCATTAATTTAACACTTAACTGTATGTATTAATGCTATAATGAATGGATTATAACAAAACACGTTAATATTTAATTATATATCCTAGTCTTTGATATAGTAAAATATTACCAAGATTAAAATTATTTCCTATGAAATGTGAGTTATGGTATTTTCTAGGCAAAGTTGTTATAAAAAGATACAAAATTATAAAATTATCTTAAATGAAAATTGATGGTTAAACTTTGTGTAAACTACATTATTAGTTCTAAGAGTGTAAATTTCATTATTTCCTTCAAATGTGTTTCATTGTTTTCGGGTAATTTCACACCTGCCGCTGTGCGATCAGTTTATAGTTATCATGTTTGGCAGCACTGGAGACTTGATCTACAGCTTAAGTCACCTAAGTTGACCTATACTCAGGAATTACTCCACACACTGAGATGAAAATATGTCAAAATTTCATTAAAAATATATTACAGTTGATCCATTCACTAATAATTAATATGCTTTTTATGACTTTTAATAGAAAATGTATTAATTTTTATAAAAATGTAAGTAAAATTGGTATATTTTCTATTAAAAGTAATAAAAAGTACATCGATTATTAGTGAATGCAAGAATGGGTCTACTTCAATATAGTTTTGTACGAAATGTTGATATATATTTTTCTTTCCGTCTGCCCCTCTCCTCTGCTGTTTGGAATTTGAGATTAATGAGCCCCTCACCCCGAAAGAAAATTCTGGATACGGTCCTGTTTCTAGGGCTGTGCAAAAAGGAATTTTTCACTTTGAGTCGATTTTGAATGAAAAAGAGTTTTTATCGAGTTTGACTAGTTCTACAAGAAATATTTCAAGTTGAATTTTTGTGAAAGATGCATGCATAGACCATGAATAAGTAAAAACTTTTTTTTGCCTTTGTGAAAAAGTTTACAATCACACAAATTCGAATTTTTTAAATAAAATTAATATAACTGTACAATTATTTTTATTATAAAAATTGAAATTTTGAGACAATTTATTTGCAATGAAATTATATCTTAAAATTGAATGGGCTACAGTTAATCAAACTAAAAATCGTCTAGAAAAAGATCAAAAAGTTCTGGTATACTCAAATTTTTCAAGTTTTGTAAAAATCTTTGAGTCGAGTTCGAGTAGCTACTAAAATTCATCTTGAACTCGAATTTTCAAGTACTAGCACAAAATAACTATTTTCTTTAAATTCAATGGTTTATTTTGCTTTTTATAGTGATTTACTTCTCAGTATCACTATTTAAAATAATAATGCATAGTAAATTTTCTTTATTTTAATATAAAAAGCAAATAAATAATAATTGAAAATGTCATATCGGCACTGAAACGGCCTGTTGTTCAATATAACTTACAATGAGTTAGGCTATTAACTTTGGTAATAATTTTTTTAATGTTAAAAAATGTGCTTTCTTTATGAAAATAATGTGTTAATAATGGTGAGTTTTATTGGAATAAATTGAATTGTACTAAAATGTTCTTTTAATCGGCTAGCCTTTTCAAAATTAGTGGATCTAGCTACCAAGTTTAGTAAATGTATAACTTCATGGTTCCTCCAGTTACTAATCTCGTCTTTAAGTTCATCCAAATCCTTACAACAAAACATTTCTTCTGATGTATAGTACTTTCATAAATAATTTAATATGATAAACAATAAGATTAACTAAATTTATTCCCTCATTTCACTGTCTTTTAAAAGAAAATTGAAATAGAAGTAACTTATTTTTGAGTGCTCATATATCTTCAAAACTTAATTTTCAAAAAAGCTTGTCCAGCTTAATCTTAAACTTTTAAGAAATGATTTAAATCTTAATCATTTTTTTTAGCTACCACATCTCACTGCCAGCTTGGGATATATGCTTATTTACTTTTTATTATAGTAATTTTCTTAAGATAAGAAAGGTCTAATTTAAATGAAGTGTATCCACATTTTCACCGAGGGAGATTGGAAAACCATTTAGGAAAAGTCCTTTGGTACACCTGACAGGGATTCGAACCGTGATATCCCCGCTATCGACAGTCCAGTATATTGTGAGAGTGACGCCTCGGACCAATCTATCACTGAAGTGGGTGGTTTTACTTTATTTTTATTACAAATATTAAGTATTAAAAAAGTGTTTTTTAAACAAAAGTATTTTATTAGCGCTTACCGTAATCGTTTAGTTTTATTTGTAGTGAATAATTCATTCTATGAACAAATTGTTAGTAAAATATATTCTGTTGCACTATACTTTTTTACTTTTTATTTGACTTTGTAAATTTGTTTCATAAAAAATTAACTGACAAGCCAATTATTTTCACAATCCCATGTATTTTTGTACTTGTGAGGCTCTTGAAAATGGGTATTGCTTTTAGTGGCCAGAATGATTAATGCTTTGGATGAGTACAATGCCCTATGACACACTTCTCTTTGTACCACGACAGGGAACTCATTGATTACTTGGAATACTCACAGCGAAATGTTTCCAGGCTGTACTGAAGAAGGTTTTCCATTTTATTTCATGGGAATCAAACATGTGGATTAAAGACAACAATGGAAACAAGGTGAAAGAGAAAATTGTCAGTTGATTGTGACAGGAGCCTAATTCAAATTTATATTTAATAGTAAACAAGTTTTAAATTATATCACTCAAAAGGTGTACCATGATTGTTAAATTCAAATCATTACATGCAATTTTCCAAGATGTGTATTTACGTAGAATATTTCATGTACAATAATCTAGTATCTGCAATATTTACCTCCAGACCCTGATTTCCTTTCAAATAGCTAACAGATCTATTTTCATGTATCCATACATCAAACACTATTATCTGCAAGCTTATATATTTAGCAGCTGTCCTTTTTGAGAGTCAAAGCTTTCACAACAAACGATTTGGTTTTGATTAATACTCTATTTAAGCGTTTTTACATAGTTAAAATATGAAATTATGAAAATAGCTTTTTTTTTTT
>CABFWB010000437.1:0-23136 GCA_902151455.1 Timema bartmani | reverse complement strand
GCATTGACTATTCAATTAAAAATGGTTTACAACTGAGCAGTTATAAAAGGTTGTATTCATTTTATAATAAATATGGCCAACAGTGCTGTTGAGGACGTTAATGAAACCCGTATTCATGCGCTTGTTTCTACAAAATAAAAACTCTTAATTTTGAAACTAATATTTTGTATGGGTTTTTTCTCCAAGCTACAAAAAAAATACGCTTATGTCATAATTTATGGTGGTCATTTATAATACGTCATACATTTTAATTTGTTACTTAATGCTCTTGTGGCTACATCCGAGGGAAAAAACTATAAATTTATTCTCTCAATTAATTTTAAAAAGCCAACTGTACAATAATCCTTAAGAAAGTGTTATTACAAATACAATTTATTTCTACAAGAGTTGACTTTCATTCAATATTTGCAATGAAAACTAGCTTTTTTTTTTGTTCCAAAAGGCCATTCATAAGGAAAGTAAAGTTTCTAAGTACCTAGAAACTAAAACTACAAAAAAGGCAATTTTCTTTTGATCTCGATGATATCCAAATTAATTTATACATTTTTAGAAATTAATCAAAAGAATATACGTTGGTGCGCAAATTAAATTCGGAATATTTGCATTTTTGCATCGATGTTAATTAATTACTTATCCACGGCCTTAGTATATATAGGTATAGACACTTCTGAGTTTCCGTGGTAACCTAAAAGTTTTGATCAAGGAATCAAATTGTGTCCAAAAATTGTTTTGGGATCATTAGGAGTGTAAGGTAGATAATGAGTTGCATCCTGCTGACCACCAGTCCTACCCGAGGGAGGGGTGTTGAGCTGTGTCAATGACCACCAGTCCTACCCGAGCGAGGAGTGCTGAGTTGCGTCCAGCCGTGTATAACCTACATATCCTATATAACCCTATTACTAGAGTTATAAAGCCAATCAGTTGTTTACAATAATAATATGACAAACATTCACTCTCTATTTGAACTCTGTCTGCTGTTCTCTTGCTAAGTTAGGTTACGTTAGGTTAGGATGTTGTATGTAACATTTGCTGTAGAATTGACTGTATTATACTTTTATGTTTCATTCTGAACCTTTGTTTATCCTTCCATTATTATTTCTGTTACTTAAACTTCACTCCTTTGGACACAATTCAGGTGACAGTAAAAAAATAAGTATCGTAGTGAACTTAATTAATAAGGACTAAATAAGTCTGGAGAATTGATACAAACAAGTAGCTTTCTCAAAGTGATACAAAACAACCATTATAAACATGACATGAAATTTGGACAAAAATGAGTTTTGAAAATAGCTCAATCCCAAAATTTACAAACTGATTTTAAGCCGAAATCTACAATTTATATAAAATAACCACCATAGTGGCACCATTCTACCGCCTCACAAGCAAGGTGTGATGAGAATCACGGTGAATGCAAAAATACAACTTCTATTTGGTTGGATTTTTGTTATATACAGTGTGGCTGAAAAGACAATTGTCTAAGTATCACAGGAAAAGGAGAGGAGGGGTGGGATCAAAGTTCCTATAAGAAGGTCCGAGAACGGCGTCGAATGATCCACTAGTTCCACAGCTGGGGGTGCTTGGTGCATATTCCCTTCTGCGCCACGCGGAACTAGGTCAGACCGAAATTCTTCCGCTTTGCAATGCAATCAAGTTAAAAACAAAGTAGACACATCCATCAAGATGGCACATGCACGTGCTATTGGACGCCGTATATATGAATAAGTTATCTGGGTGAATTTAAGTGGCCATGGTATTTCTTTATTGAAGTAGTCTGCGTTCTCGCGACGTTATTTAGTGTGGCTGGTATTTGAAATGTGTGTATTTATTGGCGTAGAGCTATATTATCACTAAGGGAGGTTGTGATTTATAGTAGCTTGCTAAGCCTAAGCATAATCTTGTTACTAATTTCTGCGCTAATCGGTCGAGATATGGGCTCTTAAGATAAAGCATCTCCCATCCACCCTCCTCCCAGATAAAACCTAGGACACGGACCAAAACCCCCCTTAATAGCTAAGTATTTCAAACTTCTAAGCAAGCCTCTTCATTATTTTCAATTACAATTTGAACAAAGATTAGGTTAGTCGTTCGTTAGATGGACTCTTATTTCTTTGTATCGATTCCGGTGTCCATGATGCCATTTTTCAATAATTTTTTATTGATTAACCAAACCTGTGTTTATTGTAATTTAATATACATCTGTAGATATATGATACCGTCCAGATATTAATATTTACAGCGCTAAGGACTACATATTTCTTTGTGTGTTATCCTAGGTGTAGCTATAAATATTTTGTCATGTTTTAACAGGTTTTGTGAACACGCCCGCTGAGTCCGCTGAGCAAGCAATGTCTGTGAAAGACTCGGATGGTGTTTTCTTTGTTCCTGCTTTTAATGGCTTGCAGGTAAGGTATAGCATGTGCATATAAATATTATATACAAAGGAAGAAAATATGCTTGTAAACGGATGTGCAGAGAGTATGTATATGTGTGCAGCCACTATGGTGTGCACAGGCCCCGGGCTTATGTGGTTGGTGCCCTGGGCATAGATATCTCTGACACCTACCCCCTTGTAATTTTTATAAGCTTGTCTAACTATTAGTATCTACGTTTTATAATTGGAAATGCACACTAATTAGCAAACCTTTCGGTTATTTCGATTGTTTATTCCTAGACGCTATATTTAGGGCCATGGTAAATAAAAACTTTTTTTTATAAGTCTTATTTTTTTTGAACATCACTGTATATACATTTATATAAACACATACACACAATAGGAAAACCTGCTAATACCAGCCCCACAGGACTCTCATACGATGAGCGATACAGGACATTGTGAACACTTAGTAGATGAGGTTGAAATTGATGTAAACAAATTTGACACTTTTCTTGATAGTTCAACTTCACCGTTGTATTTTTTGGCAGCACGCTTTTTGAGCTCGGCACCACTTCCTAATCATATTTAAAGACTAAAACTTGGAAACGAGTCACTTAAAACACACATAGAATCAATTAAAAGAGGTTATGTATGAATAAAACACTTGTCAGCGATCGTGTGAATGAAACGTCAACATTGAGGATGAAACGCCAAGGCAGACAGTCGAGAATTAAAATAATAACTAAGGGTTAGTTTGCAAATTACTACACTAGAATGTGTGGATGGCAGGAAATTGACAGTGATTTACACATTTCGCATTTTTACAACCAGAATAAACATAAAAAAAAATAAATAATAATACAGTCATTTTGTCACGTTTTAATTCTTGTGTAAGTAAAATATTTTTTCTCTTAAAAAATATGTTCTTCTCATGCGCCTCCTAAAGTCAGTTGCTCTGGGCCTTTGCTCAGTCCACCCAGTTATAAACCGGGGCCTGGGTGTGCGTAAGAGGTCATCCATAAAATACGCAAGGTCGGTTGAGAGTGGTGGAGCTTAATGTATATGTCATGGTCTAAGACCGAGGTCTAGCTAGATCATGAAATGGTCAGTCACTTCTAGCTTTGGCCACCAACTAACCAAAGCGCGGAATGGTCAAATTGGCCAAAGTAAAGAATTTTCTTTGTCTCACTTCTATTTTATTACATGTAGACTAATTTTATAAGTGTTTTATGAATTGTGAAGTGTCATAGCATTCATCTTTCTGGGCACTGATGGCCAATTCGCACTTTGGCTGACCAGAACGGTAATTAAAATTTCCCCAATAAATATTTCGTGATTGGGATGGACCAGCTGGCCAATGTGTGAAGGGTCCAACCAATTCTCTAAGGGGCCTGATTAGAGCCTTACCATAACATATACACTGCTTTATATGAGTACCGTACATCACATTGCTACGTAACATAGATCCTATCCCTACTTAAATTCTAATGTTGAAATGATTTATATTCAGGATTTAAAATTGATTTTGAGTAGTACTAAAACTAAATTCCTCTTTTAGTGTCACAAAAGCTTATCTATGAAATAATGACAATCGTCCTTGATATGAAAAGTTACCTAATGCATGTTGGTTGGGGGGGAGTGGTCAGATCATATATCTTCTTGGTGCTACTTGGGGGGTGAGGGGTCAAAAAAAGTAAGGAGAAAACGTTACGTGGTTTATAGATGACCCCCTAATCTGTAATTTCCCTCGGCACGGTGTAAGGATGACCCCAAGACCTAAATTAAAACGCAATAAGGATTTTTCTAGCACCGTATCTTACTACCTGGTAAGGCCATACACAATACACATATGTACTAATTATGCTAAAGAGTTAGGGATGAGGGAAGTTGAATTTAGATGAAGGTTACCAGCATTTGCGTAGAGCAAGAGTAAAACCACTTAAGCTAAAAACACCCAGTCGGGAATCACACCCTGAAACCCCTGTCATCTGCAGTATAGTCTATTGTGAAAGTGACGCCTTAGTCCATGTGGCCACCGAAGCTAGTATAAGGATTTTATTATTTTAAAATGCATTTATAAGTCTTAAACAACTTAATCAAATCACTGTTTTTTAACCACCGTCTTACTACATCTAATGGCTTTACACATTTAATTAAATTAATGGAGTGGAGATAGATAACTAGAGTAAAATTTAGAGAAAGTGTACCCGTGTTTGCGCGGGGGGAACATTAAAAAAATCCTCTATACACCAGACTGTGATTCAAACTCCAAGCACCTCCCCACTGGTAAACCTGACAAAATGAGCTTGAGATTCAGTGCACTCATTTACCTGCATTTTAGTCAGCTTAGCAAATTTTTTTAAAACAAAAATGTCAACTGTTGAATTTTTTACATTTTAGTCTTAATCTGCTCTTAAGGGGAATAGTGCATTACATACATTCAGCATATGCCTGATTGATGTCCCGGGCATGGATTCACTAAAGAGTGCAAATCCGCTCCAGCACAATTATATAAATGGCGCATCCTTGAACCCAAGATGCACTTTAAGGTGCATTTAGACTTATGCCTTATTTCATGCAACATTATAGGCACAGAGGCATGCCTCTATAGGTGTGTCTTGCAACATGCCTCTTGCATCTTGCTTCATGCTACCCGACCTGTTTTCAATTTTGCCTCACTTTCCATGCGTCAGTGTGCTTAGAGAAGTCATCGTGAGAAGTACCTGCTGCTGGCGTCACTGCAGCTATCGTCATTTTACGGCGTGAAAAGAAACAGAAGTGTCGTGAGTTCTGGATGAGTCAATTTCTAGAACCACGTTCGTTAAGTACAGAAATATTATCAGAAGGGCGTGAATTATATAAGGGTCGATTGTTTAAGAACTTCACAAGAATGTCCCCAAGTGAATTTGATATTTTGATGACTATGGTTGAACCACACATTTCAAAACAAGATTACTACATTTAGGGATGCCATACCAGCAAGTACACGATTAGCGGTCACTCTTCAATTTTTGGCAACAGGAGACAGCTATCAGAGTTTGATGTACTTGATCAAAATATCGGTACGAACAAAAATTTTCATGGAAAACACAACTAAAAACAATACACAGCTATAAAAACCAACAATACCAACTTCAAACATTCTCAAGGGACTGTGAAGCAAGAATGTTGCAATGTGCTACCCAAATATTATGGGGAGCACTGGCGCCTGCCTGCAGCTAGGAGCACAACTGCTTTTGAGGCATGCACAGGCGCATGCCTCAACATGTATCTCCTGTGCACCTAGTTGCATGAAAAGAGGCATAGTCTAAACGCCCCTTTATTTATTCACTTTATTTCTCTACTATTCACTAAACAAAGAGAAAACTGGTGGCAAGAATTATGGTGACGTCAACATAATGCCATTATTCACGTTTGTTTTAATACTAATTCATGTGAAGAGTTTTCTTCTAAAGTCAATGCTAAATAAAATAAAATCTCTTATGAAAATGTTTAGAAATACCTATACATATTTCTAAACATTTTTCTTATAAGCTAGCAATTAAATTATATTTGACAGAATGCTTTTCAAACAACAATATTTTTTATGATAAAGTACCATACCTAATATATACTGTAAGGCATAAGTTTAACACTTTTGTTGCATTAATAAAACATTTATATACATTTTAAAACATGTTTTGAAAATTTAACTACACACCATATTTGAGTAATAAGATAAGTTTGAATCTAGTAGAAAACAAAACCACTATGGACCTATAGAAATATTCCACAGATTTTTTTTATTTATGTTTTTTAGTCTTATATTAACAAAAGGAAACTCGCCTTTGTGGCCACATGGTCTAAAAAAAAGGTGCTACTCTCGCAATAGACTGGACCGGCAAAGACTGGCAGATTAGGGTTGGATTCCGGTCGGGTGCACTTAGGGTGGTTTTCTTTAATGGTTTTTCACTCTCCCTTCATGCAAATGTGGATGCACTTTCTCTATATTCAACCTTCCTAATCTCTAACACATCATTGAAATTAGTACATAGGCGTATAGTCCAAACGTCTAGTAAGGCGTGGTGCTTAAAAAAAAGGAATGCCATGGCATTATACTTGTAAGATTGTAAAATGCAACAATTCCAGGTAAGGAATAAATGTGTTACCACTATATATAAATATACTAGATTGAAACATAATGTGTGCTTGTAAGACACATATTATTTTAAATCCTTTATCATTAATTGGAGTACAGTTGGACATGCGGCAGTGGACCTAAAATGATAAGACCTAAAGTCACAACTCCTAAACTAAATTTTTTAACTTCATAATACCTAACTTTAATACGCCTAACTTTATAGCTACTAACTTTACTGCACCTAACTTTATAAGACCTAACTTTATAAGACCTAACTTTGTAAGACCTAACTTTGTAAGACCTAACTTTACTACGCCTAACTTTATAGCTCCTAACTTTACTGCACCTAACTTTGTAAGACCTAACTTTACTACACCTAACTTTATAGCTCCTAACTTCACTAAAACTAAAAGCACTTGACTTACTTCACAGGACCTAATTTTATAAGACCCAAAAAAAGGGTCATAGCTTCCAAACCTTAGGTCTTGTGAAATTAGGTCCACTGCATGTCATCCATACAGTTAACTGAGTGTAATCTGAGGTATAACAATAATATGCCACCATTTTAACCAATCAAGTGACATGACGTTACCTCTCAGTTAATTTTCTTTAAGTTCATTCGCCAGAAAGAAATTTATTGCACAGTTTGAACAGGTGTATAGTAAATAAGATAAAAACAGTGGTTCATTGGTTTCAAATTAATACATTTCACGTAGTAAGGGGTCAAACTTGCTATTGTATGCTTTTTCTGTACCATTGTTAAGGTAAAGTAATGAATGTATGTGGCTAAAATTTAGTATAACTAGACATTCTTATGAGTTGTACACAATCTTAATATATATAATTCTTCTGAACGTGTGTATGTCACTGAACAAATCCTAAACGGCTGGACCGATTTTGATGAAATTTTTTTGTGTGTTTGAGTGGGTCCGTGGATGGTTTAAATTCACAATTGGACCCGGTAGGTGGCGCTGCAATCGGGTTCTAGGAGTTTTTTTAATCTTTTAGGGAATTTTTGGGGGGATTTTTTTTTAGATTTTTTGCATATCAGAACATGTAACCTCAAAATTTCACCCCCCCACCCCTCCCCCAATATTTATAATAATGAATATAATATTAATAATTGACCGTTAAAACCTTTTGAAGAGTTCATTAATAATTGAACTTCTGAGAATAATACATAGCTATGTTTGTTTTTTGATACAGCTGATATTTGTGGAGTTGTGGGCGAAATTCCAAAAATGAAAAGATGTTTTATTTTGTATGTTGTCTTGACAAACACTGAATTTGTAATATTTGTGTTACTCACTATTTGGAGTTCATTGTGAATTTGTAATTGTTTTATTATCGGAATCAATTATGCCACCCAAACGAAAAGCCAACGTTCGGGCAGGACAACGTCTGTCGGGTCCGCTAGTTATATATATAATATAATTATATTTTATTAATATTATAATTAAATATACTGTAATCACCATGACATAAATTGAGGTGTTTGTTTATTTTAACATTGTAATGTTGTGAATGTGCGTGACAACACTGGTATCACAATGTGTTTTGATGAGTGAGTAAACAATAGGACTCAGTGCTGACAACCCAAAACAACTTGTCAGCATTGCTCTTGGTAATCAGGCCAAATTAGTATGCATAATACTATTTTTTGAGCTAACAGGGCTGACAATTTAACAACGATTCTAAGGGGTCACTCTGTTCGTTCTGGGGCTGCGTGGGCTAGGACGCCGGATCATTGAGTACATGTGCTGGGGGGTTACCGTTGTGCCCTGGGTACCAGGGTTCTTATCCGTGTAGGACCACCTAGAGTGTCAGGCCATTGGTTAAGCATTCCTTACTATATTTTGTTATGTCACGAGCTACTAATTAAGTTATTTTATACCTTTTTACCAACTTCTTAGTAATATTACATCTTGTAGTAGTACAATTTAGTGGAATAAACCCTAAAAACAAAAGCCATCTATAAATTACAATCCCACATGCAGTCACTATCCTTGACCGCATCTCATCCTGACAATTTAGGGCCCACAAGGGGGAGATGACAATACATAATATTACTATAGTTTTATTAATATGATTAATATCTAAAATATTCCATTGTGTACACCTTATATGAATATCTAGTCATTCTAAAGTTCAACCCCACTCATTAATTACTTTACCTTAACATTGTTACGCAAATATTATAAAATAGCAAGCTTGACTCCTTATAACTCATGAACTATAACGATTTTAAATCATTGAATCACTTTTTATAGCTTATAATAATCATACACATGTTAGAATTTTTGTTGTCTAACAACCTTTAGCGTCCTAAGCCACGGCCATCTTTAATTACAGGCCGGGGTGTTCACTGTGGACAAACCACCTCAAGTGACGTCGTGGGGCCTAGCAAACTGCTGCAAACCGGTGCAAATTCACCGTTCTCTTTCATTAAATATTGTATGTGTAATTTTAAACTATAGATATGAATAGTTGTAACTATAGCAACATTTTAAGTGTATCATTTACAAAATATAATTATGGAAATAATACACATCAAAATAATAAATATGATTAATATAAGTTTCTTTCACAAATATAGTAAAAATATATTTTGAAAATGAATAAGGGCTTAGTTTATAAACCAGGTAGGAGCATTTTTGAGCTAAGTCAAAGATATAGGTATATTATAAGTATTTAGGTGTAACACTAAAACATATATCCAAGTAAATAAGATTTTTATTTCTTTAAATACAATATCAAAATTGTGAAAGCTTAGGACAGGTGAATAGGAATGTGGTATGGAATGTTCTGAGAGGGTATAGTGTGGATGCATGGTTAGTATATTCTATTATGGTGGTGTATAATGGAAGTAAAGCATGCGCTAGGGTGGATGGGGATTTGAACGAATGGTTTGACATTGGACAGGGTGTTAGACAAGGTTGTGTTATGTCTTCATTGTTGTTTAATGTATTCATGGATACATGTATAATAGTCCATGTGCTAGAGGCCTTAAAAGAGGAATTTGGGTAAAAATAGGTGAAATTGGTGAAACTTCTAGGATATGATTATTGGGTCCCATGGAACACAAAAATGGGTGATGGCCATCTAGGTAGCTATTCAACAAGGCCATAGCCAGCCAATGATTTCAGGGGGGGGTTTTGTGGGCACATCCCCCAATTGCTGGAGGCTAGAAAAAATTATAAATGATAAACAGTTCTAGAAGCTCTCTAAAGTTCTTTTTATGGTAACACAGCCCCCTAATTTGTATTTGTACCTTAATTTTGATATTGTTTGAACCATAAATAAAGCCATATATTTTTTGTTCATAACATTTCGGGGGGGGGAGGGGGGGGTTGAACCCCCAAAACCCCACCTTGACTACAGCCTTGCTATTCAATATGGCGGCCATTCAAAATGGCAACCAGGGGGTTGGCCTATATTCTTTCTAGGTGGTATATTATTTCCAGAGGGTATATTATTTCCAGGTGGGTATATTATTTCCAGGTGGGTATATTATTTCCAGGGGGCATATTATTTCCAGGGGGTATATTCTTTCTAGGGGGTGTATTATTTCCAGGGGGTATATTCTTTCTAGGGGGTGTATTATTTCCAGGGGGTATATTCTTTCCAGGAATAGATTATTTCCAGGGAGTAAGGAATATTCTTTCCGGGAGAGGGGTGAATCAATCAGGCATAATTTAAACTCAAGCTAAAACGTCCACTTATTGTGTTAAGAAATGACTGGACTACACATATTCTTTATTTTAAGTGTGTGCGTTCTTTATTTCAATAGCTCTTCCAAATTAGCAGAACGTGTATGCATAACTTTTCAGGCACCTATCAATGACTACCAGGCGGCGGCTGGTTTTATTGGGCTGAAGCCGACAACGTCGAAACATCACATGGTGCGAGCTATATTAGAGAGTCTGGTGTTCAGAGTGGTGCAACTGTATGACACTTTGCAACAAGAGGCGAGATGTGATTGTTCCCTGATCCGGTGAGTACAGCCACATCACTTGGAAATAATTACATCCATATATACACGCCTATATTATATACTAGTAGTTCTCTGAACAGTAGACCTCACAATAACATTACCACCATTATTTAATGCTCTTGTGAAACAAACCCACAAAAACATAAATACACATTCCATTTTATTTACATGAATAAGATGTGTATAGCCTGAACAGGTAGTAGGACATGGTGCTATAAAACATGACTAACGTAATTATGTAATTATGTATTATAATAATAATAACTGTTTAAACTACAACAATATAACCATAATATTTTAAAATGCAAAGTTTGTACGCTTCCAAAAAAATAGGCTACTAAGTATGCCTAGATCGTGTTAAGGGTTATGTCAAGTTTTTATAGTTACTAGAATCATACGATTTCTCTTTGGATTTCAAGTTGAAATATCTCCTATAGTTTCTCTTTGGATTTAAAGTTGAAATATCTCCTATAATTTCTCCTTGGATTTTTAAAATATCGACTATAATTTCTACTTTGATTTCAAGTTGAAATATCTCCTATAGTTTCTCCTTGGATTTCATGTTTAGATATCTCCTATAATTTCTACTTGGATTCAAAGTTGAAATATCGCCTATAAATTCTACTTGGATTTTAAGTTGAAATATCTCCTATAATTTCAGCCTGGATTTTTAAAATATCGCCTATAATTTCTACTTTGATTCCAAGTTGAAATATCTCCTATAATTTCTCCTTGGATTTCATGTTTACTATAATTTTTCCTTGGATTTCAAGTTGAATATCTCCTATAATTTCTATTTGTATTTCAAGTTGAATATCTCCTATAATTTCTATTTGTATTTCAAGTTGATATCTCCTATAATTTCTACTCAAATTTCAAGTTAAAATATCTCCTATAATTTCTCCATGGATTTCTAGTTGAAGTATCACCTATAATTTCTACTTGGATTTAAAGTTGAAATATCGCCTATAATTTCTACTTTGATTTCAAGTTGAAATATGTCCTTTTATTTTCCCTTGGATTTGAAGATGATCTATTTCCTTTGGGGATTTAAGTAATACAAAAACCAATTAGTATTACATGCAACAAATAGCAATCATACTAAACACATTAACCGTTGTTCACGTCTCTTAAGATTAGTCTCGCAACAGATTTCAATATTTAAAACAATACGAGCAAGCTGATTTATAGATTGCATAAAAATTTTAATTCAAATAATTTCCTTTCATGATTAAAAGTACAGCCAGAGCATTTTTTTTCACATACATATATTGTTCAGTGTAGATTCAAAGATTGTCTCCGCCAAATTAAGTTAAAATTGGTTTACGCATTTGTCAGTAATCGTGGGGCGAACATCCGTTTATCAGACAGATAAAATGCCAAACGGTCGAATTAAAACATGAACTTGATCATTACATGAATATTAAATCTGCGATTAATGTTTAAAGAGGGAAAAGGTAATTATGATTGGATCCCACTGGGTCAATGTGCTTTAACCTAGTCCTTAATCCGAGCCCACTGGTGCGAAAGGGTGGCCTTATTACTTTTTGCAACATATAGTTGTATAGAGTCATGTGCTATTAAGTTGTAGGGTATCAACTATAAATTACACTTTGCAACCGCTAGTTGTATATTGTCAATGATTATTCCTCACAACATCTAGCTGTATCGAGTCATGTGTTATTAATTGTAGGGTATCCATGCACTATTATATCATTGGTGAGAGGTCTGCAGACCTAACTCTAGTCTTGTTTGAACCTACCCGTTAGAAGATAGGGTAGATATTAGGGAATGCTTGCTCAGTATTGTATTGTTTTTTGTTTTTTTTTGCAAAGGTATTGATTCTATTGATGTGAAAGGGTAGATTCTTGCTGTATGGCAAAATAGATGCTCCTTAAGACTTCTTGTAATCAAGTATTTTAGTTATTATAGAATAGAGTAGGCCTACACATTTTCTGGATATGTCACTCATCACATAATTGACAACAGATGGTAACCACACATTGTGATAAACGTTGGCTATTTCTATTGTAGTTTCCATCTGCTGCCCAGGTAAAGTTGCAGAAAATCCCACTAGGTAACAAGTGTGGGCATTCGCGGGCCCCAACTTGTAATTCGCCAGAGTATTTAAGCGAATAGAAGATATGTCTCAGTATCAAGCCTAGGGCACAGTCAAGTAGCCTATATACCAGACCTTCAGCCCTACAGTTTCGCTGCGCTCCTTCAGCCAGGTTGAGGTCATCAACACTGGGGTTCGCTAGTGTCAATGCTCAATGATAAAAGTACTTCTACATGTGCAGTTCTTAAACGACTCACTTTTGACATATTCCTCATAATTGAAATCATAATGGGCAGTCTGAGTAAGCTCTTTGTGAGGTAGAATAATGTGACTAGGGGGTTGGGTAGCTCCCTGAACCTAGTTTTGTGGAAGCTGGCTGATTGACTCGATAAAGATATTCGTCTAATTTTTTCTAGTGAAACAATGTTGAAGGACTCAAGCTCTCCCCCAGATCACAGCCATTTTAACCTCGAGGTTGTTGTAGCATACTTGCTCTATATAACAATAGCTAAGCTCCTAAACATCTTACATCCATTAGCACCCTTTACAACCTTTTAGCACCATTGGGGTAGGATCTAGGTTAGACACACTTATGACCGTCATTCAAATCATTATCACCCTTCCCTTTTCTTTTAGTTTTTATTTGCAGGATTAATACTCCGCGGGGTCAATACGTTAATCTGTGACTGTGTTCCTGCTGTTATTAAAAGTGATTGAAGTCTTTAAGAAAATGGGAATTGAGATATATTCCCGCATAAAATTACCAAACATCTGAACTTTCACAAAGCTTCAATACTAGCTCTGTCACTTAAACAATCAAGAAATTCGATTCACAAACATTTCCTACTACCGAACATTTTCTTGATGAAGCAAATACAATAAACATGCTACTTAATGATGAACTTCCTAGCTTCAAAAACAACTCGCTTTTTGTGTGTTAATATTTTAATTTATGAATGAATTTTCTATTTTTTACATGGTTGTCATTGTTTGTCTTATTTTTGTACTGATTGTTATAAAACGCCTTTACAGGGTTGATGGCGGAGTCACGCATAATGACTTTGTGTGCCAGCTATTGGCGGACCTAATCGAGATAAAGGTGGAAAGACCAACTTCTACAGAAATGTCTGTTCTAGGTGTGGGATTCCTAGCTGGGCTTTACTCAGGTTTGAATATATTTTCAATTAAAAAAAACCCGTATGAATTAAACATTGCAGCGAAAAATATATCATACAAATATAATGTTAGCAAAGGTTAAAGTCGGGTACACAAGAGTCAACGTCCGAGACAAAAACACTCTACAAATACACTTAATGGGCTAATTAACACAAATAAGGTTAGCGTGAGCACAGAACGACGCGGTCTGGTTTGAAGGAGAAAAACAACTGTGAAAGTGAAAGTGCGTGATTGGTTAACTCTTGATACTCGCGCTACTGCAGCGCCTTTCGTGATTGGTGCAGTGGTTAGATCGTGTAGCTTAGTCAGTTACTCCAACATATAACTTACGAGGATCAATTTCTTAATATAACTATTATTATTAGTTTCCAAAAGTTTAAACGTCATTATCAGTAGATGTAAGTTTATTATGTAGCCTCTCCCCAGGATTGTCAGGCCCTTTCCCTCTATTGTATGAGGTGATAAAAGGGCATAGACTGCTCAAAATTTAATGTCGAGTCAGGAGAGTTCAATCTCGCCCCAAAGGAATATTTCTACAGTCAGACAGAGACGGATAAAGGTGCTCTACACTTAATCTGTGTGTAGTTCTGCCCCAGACCCACCTAAAATGGTTACTCCCACCTTTCAGGGTTCGTCTACAATGGTCTCCCCCTCGGTTCCAGTCGTGTGTGGTACCTACAAGGTACCATGTTGGGACACCAAAATTACGTTGTTCGAAAAAATGTGGATAAAAAAACTATCGTATTTTTAGGGCGGGGATATATTCGGGTGAAAAACAAAATGTTAACATCAAAAAATACTATAAGTATAGTGAAAGGACGAAAACCCGTTTCACTGATCGCAAGGCCTGCCATCGCTTCGTTAATCACAGGCTCCTTGCATCCTTTTCAGAGCCTGTCACCGCTCTGTTGATAAATAATGTTACGCACCTGCCCTGCCATAAGAAACGAAGAGGTGTACCTTCGATGTTCTTCGAGCTGAGATATTTCAATAAAGCACGTTTTGATAATCCCTCATATCGTATGGTAATTTGCATACAAGGAAGCTCTACTTCGTTTCTCTTCAACCCTTCCTTTCCTACGCAAAAACAAATATGGATACAGACACCAGTTTAAACCTTTTCCTAAACAGATATAATGTCTAGCCTTCAGAGGTAACGCACGCACATACAGACATTAAGGACACCGCCACGCCTCTAGTTGGGCCTCTTATATAAGTTAGGCCCTTTCAAGGTGGAATTCACTTCTCGTCACAGGCCTTTAATGTAATAAATGTAGTTGATTATGTTGCTAGATAGAGTAACTGCTGGATGATATATTTGGCTGATTTTGTAAATCCACAACAAGGCTCTCAACCTCACCATGAAACAGAGTTAAAAGTCTTCCAAATACATCACCCAGAATCCTCTTTCCCTAGCAACACAAATACCTCCATTACATCAAAGATATCGGGACACGTTAATCTCGTAATCTGATTTACCATCTAGAATGCAAACAACATACTGATTAGAAATTGTTTAATTAACTAATATTTTGTTCCATTATTTAAACAATATTTTGTTTCAGGTGTTTGGAAATCTAAAGAGGAGCTATGCCAGCTAAGGAAAGTAGATCGTGTATTCGAACCTCAAAAAAATTCTAAGCAAAAATATGAACCAGTCGTGACCCAATGGAGTGAAGCACTGACACGTTTTTTCAATTGGTATTAATAATAATCTTAATTTTTAAACTATGCGAGTAAGGCCTACGATAAATTTTTTAGCATACCCATTACCTTTGTAAACATTTAGTTTCCATACACAGATATATATTTAAAAGTGGGAATGGCTGTAGTGTACAATATTTCCACTTATATAAAAATATGAACATATGACATATAACATATTCTTCTCCTTGGTCCACTATAGCTTAACATAACAAGGAAGGAATTTTGCTACTATAACTTTAAGCAAAATTTTTACATACTGGAATTCTCAACTATCAAGAAAATAAAAGTAAAGATGTTTTATCGAATAAAATGGTTATAGCAATAATTATTCAAAAAATCCAAATAATTGTATACTTGTGTGCATCTATCATGAAAAAATCTAGTTATCAGCAGCCATAGTTCTTTTCATAATTTTGATTAGGTACTTGTATTAAATTAATCTATGCAAATGGATTTATATTACCTTGCTAGAAGGCAAAGACGTGGCATTGGTGTTATATGAGGTTACTTTTGATAATTTTGTAATATAGTAATATAATATTTTATAAAACCAAATATATCTAAAGGCCGTGAGTAGCTGATATGTAATTTAAAATTAATATATTATTTAATCTTAGGGTATTTTATTACAACTAAATGTAATTTTATAAATATTATTTAGCTTATTTTTATAATTGTTAGATTTGTTTTTGTTCATAAGAGTTAATAATATTTCAAGTTTGTAAAGTGTAAAATTTACAAAAAAAACTTATGTATATCTATAAATTTTATCTTTTTGGTTAATTTTAATTTGTTTTCAATGTCGACCAACCATGATTATTTGGAAGAACTTAATACAATAATACTGTATGCATTTATATCTGCTTTTAAACATATGGTATGGTTATTGTTAATATTATCACATACATTCCAATAATATGTCTGATAATATAAGAGCGCTTCAAGAGACTACTTTCAGCAATATATCTAAAAAATATTTAAACTAATAATAATGACTGCAAGTATGTGTTAAATAACTTTCAATATAGTAGATAAATAATAGAATATTGTGGCTAAAAATTATATTTAAGAATATACAATTCTGCTTAACGCAATGTATCATGAATATGAATGAGCTTTTTAACTAAATTAATGTGCTATGAAAAATGCTAAAATAATATATTTATCTTAAAGTCAATCCGACACCTTAGCTCAGTTGGTAGTGTGTCTGCCTACTGAGATAAAGTTTCAGGCATGACCAAAAAAATAATTATCGGTGAAATATGGGTTTACCCTTTCACACTGAAAAATTAACGGCCGGGGACTGGATGTTGTGCCTGTCCTAGTCTAAAGTTATATTATAAGGCATATGAAACTACGACAGTCTAGTAAGCTGGTAGTGGAAAATATATGACTTGAATTAAAAATTGACCCAGGCCACAGGCTGGAAACAGTGATGGATGTAAAAAGTAAAAGAATCTTAAAATTCATGAGAGTGAGAAAACGAAAGTGAGTCACTTATAATCAAGCACAATTCTATCATCTTGGATTATTTTATTAATTAATTCTATTAAATAAGTATTCATTACATACATTTGGTTTTTACATAAAATATGTCTGAGATATGTAATTACCAATTTACTTCTCCAGTAACTTGTAGAAAATCTAGCAATGTCTACCATATTGATAAAAGACAGCCGGAAGGATGATATTCCGCCATAGTTATATTGTGTATATTCCAAAAAGTAACCGAAACTAAGTTTTTGAAATTAAAAAAATTCTAGTCCCTCTAAAATGATAATAGATCAATATTTTCAGCTAAAGTATCTTCATTCTGCATAAATGAATTAGGTAATCTCTCTTTTACTATCATTCCCATGGAACAAACTTCATCCAAATAAGACTAATCATACTTTACAACTTCATAAAAAAAATTCTAATCTCTACAGCGCCTTTGCCAAGCCTTTATTTATCACATCTGCTTCAATTGATCCTTAAATCTGACAACCTAATATCCATTTCCAAAGATCTAAAGAAGTTTGCACATAGTATGAAATACACCTGAACGCAGAACTATGTTTTTATACTTTTTTATTATATTTCTTATATTGCATGCTTTTGAGAAAACAAAAATTCATTTGCTTAAATAAAAGTGATGTATTTTAAGTCTTGACTTATTCAAAATTTTAGAAACTGTCTTTGGTTAAGTTGTGAGATTGTTGAGAATTAACCATTGACAATATTCTAAGCACCTAAGAGTAAATTAACTATTTAACAATCATTCTAGTAAAACAAAGTAACAAACGTTAAAACAACTATTTTGCCACTATGCTGATGATAGTTATTTTATTATTTAATAACTGTGGATTTTGAGACTTTGTAACTCCTTTTCCTCGTTTCATACTCATGAGATTATGCATCACTCACACATAGACAACTTGATATCACTTTCACTCATGCACTGATGTGTTGAATATAAATTGATTTAGCAAAAATTATTATACACGTTTTAATAGCTGATCCTTCTAGCTTTAAAACAAACACAACTCATCACTTTGCAGGATGTTTCATTGAACTTTCAAACTAAACACTAAACTGGTAGCTACCATTTTGTAAAATGGCGTTTATGAAACAGATAATAGTTATATAATGCTTACGCTCATTTTTATTCGTAATACATTTAAAGGAACAAAAACAACAACATTATGTTTGAGATGTATTGAATACATATCCTAGCTTTGACCACCAGGTTAATGGACTATAAGGCTAGACGCACACTGGGAACTAAATTATTGTGGCGATTAGAACATTAATGAGAATGATTTTGTAACAAGTTACAAGTAACAATTCACTCAAATGGCATAATACTCACCCTCCGACCTGTTTGGACTCACACTTCGTCACACCTGGCCGTGACCTCTCCCTCTAACACACTATATAACGGACTGAAAGGAGGTGTGAACTAACTCTCTGCAAGGCCACGCCCAAGAAAAACAAGTGAAGGCGGCTGCACATACCTAGTTATTATTTTATTATTTCTTCCGCCTGGACTGTTCTAGTGCATTCTACTAGTTCCCAGAATGCTCGCAATCTTTCCACGCGCTTTTGATTTCTTACCTTCCTCTCTTGATAATGAGGTAATAGAGATTCAAATTCAGGTCGAGTGTGCTAAGAGTTTTTTTTTCTAAAATGGTTTCCACTGTTTTGCCATGCAAATGCAGGTACACTTCCTCTAAAATTCAACCTTCCTTATCCCTAACACGTGTAACTAGTACATATGCATATAGCCTGAACAGGTGGTAAAAAAAATCCATTGTGCGCCTATCCTAAGATTCATTGGACACCTGCACAGGTGATCTCACGCTCTAAGGCGTCTGACACAAGCTTCAACTAGATTTACTGTGACAGAGATTTTTTACATCCATTACTGTTTCCAGCCGTTGTCCGGGTCTGTTATTTATTCAAGCCATATATATTCCCACTACCGGCTGGCTAGGCCTATCGTAGCTTCATATGTCTTATAATCTATCTTAAAACTAGGACGGGCACAACATCCAGTCCCCGGCTGTTAATTTATCACCGTAAAAGGGTAAACCCACATTTAACCAATGGTAAATTGTTTGGATATGGTGGGAATCGAACCCCTCAGTAGACAGACATGCTACCGACTGAGCTAAGATGTCGGATAGTGACCGAGAGATCAAGGTTCAACTCTTGGTCAGTTGCACTTGGAGTCATTTTTCGCACACGATTTATCACAGGTTTTCTTCCATCCTCGCTCTACGCTGATGTAGTGGCTATTCCCCTAAACTGTCCTCCTCACGGCTACTCCTTAAATCAAGACAGTAATAACCTTTGTGTTGAACACACTGATAAAAGTTATTGAGTTACCTCACTCAGATTAATGTTAGATTTGACAAAACTATCGCGAATTTTCCAAACACATGCAAAAAAATAAAAAAAATATCATTATGTATCTCAGAAGTGGAACATTCCAGGCCATTTAGAATGTGGGCATGCTCAACTAAACACACGCTCACACTCTTTTAACACTGCAATACAACTTATTCACTATGTTACCTGTGTTTTTATGTTGTTATGTTTCATAAAACAGTTTTGAATGGTTGAAAGTATTGTAATGTTCATTGGTATTTATATACAGTGACCGTTGAACCTTTTTTCTTTATGGGGTGGCGGTAATTAACTCAAAAAGGGCCTTTAGTGGCTTTTCCCGCCATATTTCAAAAGGGAACCGGAGACCCACAGAATTTTTTTTGACATATACCAGTACCTGAGGAACTCTTGAAGTTATTTTGAATTCTCAAGCCTCCCCCGCCCCACCCCACCTCCCCCCACAACAAAATTTAGATAGTTGGGTGCCATTAGAAGTTATTCCCATTGGTTTATCCCTTGAAAACTTTATAATTTGAATTTGTATACCCCTAGAAGAAATTTAGAGTGATTCTCGCTCGGAGAAGAAGAAGAAATTTGAAGTTAGTTTTTAGTGGTATAGAAATGGACGGTGCACCCCTGTTTCCTCCGTCACTGTTTACATATAAGGTAGAGATTTTTCATTCTCTAAATTCAGCAGTTTCTCATTTTATAGATCAATATTATAAAAATAGCTATATTTCTAGAATGTAATCTACTACTGAACAGCACAAAACTTACCAACTAGTAGATGATACAAACATATACAGTAAGGTCTGTATTGTTTTATTGCCAAATAATACCATTTTCTTGCCATTTATTGTAACTATTGCCTTAATTTTTATAGCACTGAATAAATAAAATATGTACTATTATGTTTATAAAATGATGTTTAGTTGTTATTTTTTATCCTTTTGTTTCTTCCAATTAATTAGCCTGCTTATTTTAACAAACAAATCTGGAAAATCAATGTCTTAAATACTAAGGAGGATTATCCATTCTTTATCCCCATAAATTACCAGTCATCAGAGACTTAAAAGTTCCAAATACCTGTTCATTTGAGTTTAACTACCCAAAAAATATGATGGGTTACTGCCTATTAGCGGTAAGGCTATGGAGTCGATAAGCCAAGGCCTCAACTTTGACCCCTTTCTTTTTCTACTGTCCGACTCCAACTCAGACTCCTTTATAAATGGCTAAAGTATATTAATTAGTAATAGTAAATTTACTGCAGTAAAATGTTCCAATACAGATTACTTCACGGGAAGCTTCATTGGAATTGTAAATGTATATCTAAATACATTTGTCAATTTAAATCACAGATATTGGTTCTAAATAATAAAAAAGTATAAATTTAAAATTACATATCTATCATATATTGTTCTAGTATTATAAGTTTATGTTTTGAAGTCTGAGTCGGCACGTTTTTGTTTTTACTGACTGTGACTCCAACCAAATTTGCTTCCCACTCCGAATACACAGACCTGATTAACGGTATATAAATAGGGAATGATCACGGGAGGAGGAACAGATTAGGATTAGTAGTGAGAGAAGGTGTGCAAGCGGAAGTAGTAAGGAGGAATGATAGAATAATGAAGATGACAATAAATGACAGAGGGAAAAAGGTGGAGGTGATACAAGTGTATGCCCCACAAGTGGGGGTGCCCAGCAGAAGAAAAAGACAAATTTGAGGAAGACCTAGAAAGGCAAATGGGAAACGGCTGTCGGATAGTAATAGGCGATCTGAATGAAAAGTAGAAAAAGAGAGAGTAGGGTTTGAGTAGGTATTAGGGAAGGAAGGCTGGTGAAAAAGAGAAATGAGGAGGGTAGAAGGCTCTTGGAGCTATGTGCAAGAAATAAATTCAAAGTGGCAAACAGCTGGTATAAGAAGGAAAGAGAAAGTCATAAGATCACTAGATACAGTTGGGATGGTGAGACAACATCGCTGATAGAATACCTTATCATGGATGAAGAAATGAAAAGGCAGACCTTAAACATCAAGGTAATATCAAGTGTGTCCTTGGATAGGGACCACAGATTGTTGTTGGCAGACATAAAGGGATGGAAATGTAGGAGAAAGGTAAGACAAGAAAGAAGAAAAAAGGGCTGGAGAATAAAAAATTAAAAGGAAAGAGATATGTACATAAGGAAGGCAAGAAGCTTAATACCCAAGGATGAGATGCAAAGTGTAGAGGTTGAATGGGAAAGGTTTAAGAACATTCTGGTGGGAGCGGAAGAGGAGGTATGTGGGAGGACAAGTAATAAGAAGAAGTGGAAGGAGACACCCTGGTGAAACGACAGGGTGAAGGAAGCAGTAGAAGATAAGAATAAAGCACTCAGAAGAAGATTTATGAATAGGAATGAGGAAACAGAGGAAGAATATAGGGAGAAGAAAAAAAGAGCAAAGCGAGTTGTACGGGATGCCAGGAAGGATTAGATGAAAAAATGGATGGAAATGCTGCAAGGGAACGTAGAAGGAAGTAAAAGGGTGCGATATAGCCAAGTAAAAAACTGGAGGAGAGAGAAAAGAAATGAAGTCAGAATGATGGACGAACAAGGAAGAATGTTGAAGACAGGAAGAATAAAAGAAACATTTCTGTTAAAATAGGAACCTTTTAGAACCTTTATGAACCTAAAATTATTTAACGTTTCCAATTCCTGTTCCGGGTCTTCAGAATGGTGTTTTTAGGGTTCCAGTTCCGATTTTGGTTCCTTAAAAATAGCTGTTAACCTCGGTTAATGGTTCCGATTCGACTATCTGATTATTAAGGCATACTCTGTACCCATTGTCACACATACAGCAGAAACATGGACAGTGGAGGCTATGGAAATGAAGTTTGTGAGGAGCGTGTTGTCAGGAGGAGAAACAAGATTAGGAATGAAGTTATCCGGGAAAGAGTGGGGGTACAGGGAGTTCATGAGATAGTAGAGGAAGCAAGACTGAGGTGGAATGGGCATGTAATGAGAATGGAAAAAGAGAGGATGCTGAATAAAATGTTGGAAATGAAGTATGTGGGAAAAAGCTTGCAGTGGAGGCCAAGAAAGAGATGGGAGTAGCAGATAACAGGAAGTGTTCGCGTGAGAGGAGAAGAATGGAATAGATTAAAGATGGAAGGATATAGGAAGATGGAGACATTTTACTAAACTGACCCTAACACATGCTGAAAACAGTTGATGATGACGATGATGATGAAATACGTAAATAAACTAACAATAATTAAATCTTTGGCAAAGCATTTGGTTGCTTCCTGCATTGCCTTCCATTCACTGGCCACTCAGAATCCCACTGGAACGTCACTTTAGAAGCTAGACGGCGCAGCCTGTTTAGTTCATTAATTATTCCTAAATAATACATTTAAAAGAAGACACAAATTTTGGAATATATTTTGTTAAATATTCATTTATTTAAACTCAAAAATTAATATTACAAACAACACGCAAAGATAAAATAAAACTCACCCCAAAGAACGTGGATCTGTTGTAGAAACTCTGCAGCTGTGTAATGTGCATAAATATATAGGTATGTATGTTCAATATCCTCGCAAGCTCACAACATTAATATGTAGGATACACAATATTTACATTGTTTAAACTTGCGAGAAATTACTTAGTACGCAATAAACAGAGAAATTATTTATATACGGAGTCAATACGCCTCCCCTTTAAGTTAATGAACTTTTCCATAACTCTGTCGTCAAATTCCTTCATTTGTGTGGAAAGTTCCTTGTTGATGGCTACCATCGCTAGAGCATTCAGTCTGTCATTTGTCGTTGTATTCCTTAGGAAAGTCTTTATTC
>CABFWB010000436.1:267430-306355 GCA_902151455.1 Timema bartmani | reverse complement strand
CACTTCCTCTAAATTCAACCTCTCAATTCCTAATCCATTAGCGTAATTAGTACTTAAGCGTATAACCCGAATGGTTAGTAAGACGCGGTGCTAAGTATTATTACATAGCGTAGGTTATATTTTCTTAAAACCCATTCTCTCCCGGTGCCCTACGTTACCAACAGCTCAAAATTGCTTTATTACGCGTTTAAATTAAAAATCAGCCCACTAATTATATTTCTTTTAATCTGACACCTCAGAAAAAGCCGCATTAGAAGGAGAAAAAATAGTTTAAAAAAATAAACATTAAAAATTTAAAAAAATCTTTAAACTAATTCGCAATAGAATATAAATTCAATCGAGGATAATATAAAACCCGCCAGTAAAAACTTATTTTTTGAAGATGGCTCAACAGATAAGGGTCAACAACATCGTTTGGTCTGCAATAAGAAATATTGTTAGGGTCTTAAAAGAGTAGGTGCAATACAGAGTTTACAAAATGCAGATCCATTGGATGAGTATGAAAGAAGTTATGTTGCACATGCATCAACTGTGTATTTGATGAAAATGATGATTTTGATGATTTAAAACAAATGTTGCGACATGCCTCTTTAACGGGGCAGCTTGCAACTTATGCAGTCCTCGATTTAAAATAGTGTTGATAAACTAAATAAAAATATATAATCAAACATACACTTTTAAAACAATCAGAAATGCTGTATTTTATAACTGTAAAAGTAAAAAGGATTTTTTGGAAAATATAAATAAATAAAAAGTGAAAATTATTGCAACGTGTCCCGGTTTCCCCTATTATTGAAGATAGTATTAATTGTGTTTCTGTCTGACTTGATCACCCATGAGAAATATCAATTTCAAATACAAGGAGAAATTATGGGAGATATTTTAATTTTAAATAAAAAAATAAATCTTTAAACTGTAGTAACTATATTCTATAAGAACATGGAGATCGTGAGGTCTACTTTTCAAAGAACTACTAGTTGAGATTAATCAAAATAAAATAAAATGGCAAACTATCTCCTTCCTGTATGAATCTGTTCTAGTGCAGAATCAATTGTAAACTAGTCGATAACAGTAAAACAGTATGTTAACATTAGCGCAGTCTTCTTGTTGGCACCTCTTCTATTCTGCTGCGGTCCTGATCCACTTGCCACAACTCCATTACTGCAAAGCAGTAGCGACCGAAGCGCGCGCTCACTCGCTCGCTAGCTACTGAGTAACAACAACACCACGATTCTTCACGCTGCATAACTTTTAATGGTTCCGGAGGAAACGCTCGACGATACAATTTGTTATAGTAATGGGGTGAAGACGCGCTTTAAAGCTTTGTACTATGCTAGAGCAAAATATTTTCACTGGAGGAAAATAAAAAAATAAAGATTGTATAGATTTATTTAAACTGCTATAGAGATTATCTGTACGTAATATTTCCCCGAAAAAAATATCAGCTTACTAAATTATTGGATCAAGCATGATATGGTTTTCCTAATCACTCACTCACTCACTCTCAAGCAAATGTGATTAAAACAGCGAAACTGGTTGTATGTCAGAGTACACTATTATACATAAATATACTTTTCAGGGCGTTTTACAACCCTTTCGGGCTATTCACATTCAACTACGCTAATGAATTAAGAATAAAGAAGTTAGATTGTAGAGTAGGCTTGTGTGAAAGAAGAGTGGAAAGCTACCCTGGAAAAAACTCACTAAAATTTGTTTTAACTATTTCGTCGGCCGCAAGGTCCAAGGCGTCACTCTTGCAATAGACTAGACCATCGATGTCAAGGAGATCAGGGTTCGAATCCCGGTCGGGTGTACTGAGGCTGATTTTTTCCTAGATGGCTTTCCCCTATACCTCCACTAAAATGAGGGTACACTTTCTCGAAATGCAACTTTCTTCACCCCTAACTTGAACGTAATTAATATGTATGCGTATAACCTGAACAAATAATAAGATGCTGTGCTAAAATAAACTGGTCTGGAGTTGAACCCTGACCACCCCGTGTAAGGAAATCCAGTCTCTTATGGTAGTGACGCCGTAGACCACGAGTTGTCTTCACCATTTCAGGTTGAAAAGTAATTGATATTGTGAAAATAGATCTGTATTTAAATTTTCATGGGGTTATTTTTAATACACTTGCTTGTAGAAGGTGTAGTTTGTTTCTACCACTGTGTCTAATAACCAATCCAGGCTAGAGATTTGCTTATCCTTTATTATTGTTATAGCACCGCGTCTTATTACCCATTATCGACCTCGGTGGTCTTGGGGTAAAGTGCTCCCTTCAGGACCCGATGTCCGTGGGTTCAAACCTAGCCGAGGTTGACGGATTTTTCTTGAGCCACAAAAATCCATAGCACATTTTTCTCAGGATGGAATTAATTCCATTGCTCCCATGCCAATTTTGGCAGGTAAAATAACCTTGAAAGGGGCGTGAAAATATCTTTCCCAGCCAATTTGGTAGAATTTTCGCTCTCGCTCATAGAAATTCTCGTGTACTGATATAATCAGTCCGTTCAGAAAGTGCACGTTAAATGCCTCAAATAAATACTACCCATTCAGCCTATACGCTAATGTACTAATGTGTTGGGATGAGGAAAGTTAAATTTAGAGGAAGTTTAACCGCATTAGCGCAGAGCGAAAGAAAGTAAAACCATTTAGGAAAAATTACCCTCAGTACACCCGACCGATTTCAAACCCCGATCTCTCCATCATCGAAAGTCCAGTCTATTACAAGAGTGACACCTTATACAATTCGATTACTAAAGCAGGTCTAAACTTTTATTGATTTAGATAAGATTCTCGGGACATTAGAGGTAAAATTTAGAAGAAATGTGCAATAATGTGAAGGGAAATTTGGAAACTTTTTTTAAAAATCACCTTCAGTATACCTGGCCTGAATTAGAACCCTGAACTCCCCGTCACCTTGATAAACCAAATTAAATTAGCTTGACATTTAGACCGCATGCTCACCAGCGTGGGTAAGTTGTAACTAATTACCTTGAAATACTAACTAAAATACTACTTTTGAATACTATACCCTACTTTTCATTTATTATAATTTACTTTAGTAGTCGCATGGCCTAAGTCGCTACTCTTGCAATAGACTAGACAACCGAAGACGTAGAATGAAGACCAATTTAATATGTATAGCTCTGCTAATTTTTTATCCTTTATTTTGTTTGTAATACAAGATATTCGCAAACAAATTTCAAGATTCTTATTCACCTAAACGTATCTAATTTGATGCATCAATTAAAGAAACTCAGTGAGGTCAAACGATTTTATCAATATTTTATCCTTTTTTTTTTCCACAGAGCATAATTATTTACTTTAATTTTGAATTTTGTTTTTCTAAACCAACATATTTTGTATTGACCGCTTGCCGCGAGATATTTAATAATACAATATTTAGTCATTTTTGAATTAGGAACGTATTTCAGCATTATTTATTTTTGAATTAAGAAACACAGTAACTATGATATTGAGTTAGACACTAAGTAGGTCATTTTGATATCTGTTTTGATTGAAACCATCCTTCATTTATTATGCCCTAGTCCTTTGGAATCCCTTATAAATAAGTTTTTCTACATGATGCAAATCTTACAAAGTATTTAGTCGTGCGAAAAGAAGGCCTACGATAAGACATCAAAGTGTGCGACAACTTCATTATTCAGTATCTTGCCAGCCACCAAAGCAAGCAAAAAAAAAAAAGAGCGAGATTTCCTTTTAGCTTGGCATGCATTTCATTAACTTGTAATATGCCTAGCCGTTCTTTGGTCAGAACAAGTGTTTGTCAATGTCATGGAGAGAGGAGTCTTGCCTCTAAGCTGGGCGTCTTCACAAAGACATACTTTGGAAGAAAAATAAGCACAGGAATACACAATACACAAGGTGTATATAAATGCGAATATTTTCTCCGTAGGGAGCGCAATCCCTCCTAATAAAACAAGACAATGCTTTTATGCAACGAATATCGTCAAATGTTTAGTTTGTGAGAGGTGACTTCATCAAATGGGGTAGTACATACTACCTACCACAATGTGTATTGTGATGTAGCAGAAAGCTCCATGCTAAGTTCACAATACAGCACATCACCAATGAACCACGTCGACAAACTGAGTTACATTCATTTCATTACTTTGCCTGAAAGCACTAATGTGTGTTCTTACCTCAGACAATGGTAGAACCTGTTTCACTAAATAAGGAATCGTGTTCTGAAGAGGAACTGAGTGAATCCGTGTACACCATGTACACATGAGATGTGACACTTTCAAGATCGTTTATTTATAAGTTGAATAGAGGCATTTCCCACCTGGTTTCTCTATAAACTTATTTATATAACCACTCTAATCCTGCTAGAATAATTTATTATTTAATGCTTACTATAGTTATTAATTTTATAATGTTTTTAGAACATACGTTTCTTATGATTTTAATAAGTTATCATTTAAATTTATGAGTACTAAGCATAATAATTAGCAAGGCATGTTTTTATTCTTGAATTAGCTGTACTAGTTTTCCTTAAAAATCAGTACAAAAACAATTACACATAGCATTATGGTGTATGTAGTTGATCTAATGGATAGTGAGTAGACTGGAATAATATAATAGTACAGTCCCACAAATCCCTGAAACAATCAAGGAGCCATCTATGGTAATCAATCAGTGGTGGTGAATTTCAATAACAATGATCGTAATATGTTAATAGATACCAATTTTATGTCAACTGTTATCATCTAACGTTATATTTTTAATGAATATCAGGATAGTCGGGTAGCTTGTAAGTTTTTGTATTACCGCGTATTACTACCTATTCGGGTTATACACATATAATACTGCTACTACTGTATTGGGGTTGAATGAGGAAGGAAGCATTTTAAAGGTAATCTACCTGCATTTGCGTATAAGAAGAGTTGGAAAACATTTAGGGAAAACCACCTTCAATAGACCCGACTGGGATTCGAACCCCGATTTCCCCGTCATAAGTAGGCTAGTATAACACGAGAGTGACACCTTAGACAGTTGGAATGAAGGACGACCTCCTGAGTGTTACTTTGAGTACTGCGATTTCATCGTACAATCACAACTAGAAAACTATCAGAAGAAAAACAGTTCATGAGCCCACATATATTGTTGTTTTTGATAAGTTATTAGAGTTTTCTTTATTTTTGAGTAGTTTTGTAATAATTATAAGAAAATTGAAAATATTTTTTAATCTTTCTATATTCTCCCTAAAAAGCAGAGGACAGAGTTAGCTAAAAAAAGATTGTGTTTAAGGAATTAAATATAAGATATAGGGACGAAATTAAAGCAAAAGTATAGTAAATAAACGATGGACTTTTGCAGGACTTTTGATAAGTTTGTAAGTCGATTGCTGACCAAAACGCTTGTCAAACCCTTGGTAGGCAAGATTACACCACTATTATTATTATTATTATTATTATTATTATTATTATTATTATTATTATTATTATTATTATTATTATTATTATGTGTTTTGTCTTACGGTGGTGGGTCCATGTCTCTTTTCCACCTTCAGCTCCCAGAATTTTCTTCTTTCCTTCAAGTCATTCAATATTTGAATCCTTCTTCTTCCTAAGCTCCTAGTTCCCTCAACCTTTCCTTCTATGACGTCGTGAAGAAGACAGTTCCTACTAAGGATGTGTCCATAGTGTAGTAATTTAAAATAAAACCTTTCAAGATAAATTGACGGTGCTCATAGGATAATTTTGTTGGGAGTAAGTGTTAGAATATTCTCTTACGGTCAACATTGATGTTATTTTACTTTAATATCAGTACTCTTTTATAGTTATTGATGTTATTTATTAAACGTGACAGTTGTAAATTACATTGATTTATGTATAAATATATTAAATTTGTTGCAACTAATATACCTACAACAAAAAAAAAGCTGCATCTGAGTTATCCAATTTCCATGGGGTTGTACGTGATTTTATGACTTACTGCGCCAACTGTACGCTTATTTACGGTCTTAAATTAAATAATATGTCTTAGTATGATCAAATATTTTTTATAGTAAATAAACTAAGACGATATTTCCGTCCTTTCGGTCGTGTTTCAAGACACTGTTCCTTTTTTTTAAAATATAAATAATCATGTTTCAGAAGAGTTTTTGATCTTTATGTACACGTATAATAAATGTCATGTTATGTGTTAGCACGTGCTACTTTGTATAATGAAACGTGTAAATAATGCCACACGCGCACTTAAATTTATGAAGAAAGAGTTGGAAGAGAATAAAACTAAAGCTATAAAAGTCGTCGTATAAATGTTTCTGGTTTTAATGCCTCGGAGGAAGTTCCCTAGCTGGAAGAGAGTAAATTTGGATTAATTTGTTTCTCAAGAAACTAATACCATAAACAATTGTACAAAACTATAAATATAAACTTGAGTCGTTGTCGTTATTGCTATGGGTGCCTCATTCCATAATTATAAATTAATAAAGCTATATTTAGAGGTATTAAAGGGAGGAAGTTACATAATGATGGGTTAAATACCCTGTAATCATCACCAGCCATTGTTAAGGTAATCAAATATCGCAAGGTGTGGTGTGAATGGAAGAAACTAGAACAACTTACAAGGTAACCCCAATAGGAAAAGAAACCTTTGTAGGACCTAAACGCAGATGGGCGGGTAACATTAAAATAGACCTGAGAAATATAGGATGTAATGAGGTGGACTGAATAGAACTTGCTCAAGGTAGGGATACGGTGTAATGAGTAGGACTGGATAGAACTAGCTCAAGATAGGGATAGGTTATAATGGGGTGGACTTAATAGCACTAACTCAAGATAGGTAAAGGTAACGTACCTTTTTAAGTGTGGCAATTAACCCTCGAGTTCTTAATGACCTCCTATATTATGTATCTTAAGGTACTCATCAACTCAATATGGCCTACACACCCTAACTGGTAGGAACGTCTTGTATGGCTGGTCGGTTAAGGTGAGTTTGGGGCTCAAATCTCGGACGAGTATACTTAAAATAGTTTTTCCTAAATGGTTTTTCATTATCCCACAGTGAAGGTACATTTTCTCTAAATTCCGCCCTTCACATTCCTTCCCATTTAGTGTAAATATTAGAATTTCCAGGACGGTTAGTTTTAATCCTTAATTATAAAATTTCCTCACGTGTTGGGAGCTTCTTTTTTTTAGCTTACAGTGAGTTCAATCAATGTATGGTGTCCGTGAACTATTGCCAAGATCTTACGCTGAGCTAAATTGATAAATTATAATGTGCTTACCTTACTGTTACAGCCTGAATCCTGTCGAAACGATGGACTTCCACTGAGCCATTGGATGGAGTTCACACTGAGCTCAATCGATTTATGGTATTCTTACCTCTATGTTACAGCACCTATCCTGGGTAACATGACTGACGAGACTCTAGAGCAGTACTTCTTGCAACAGGACAGTGTACAAGAGTTACCTGCACCACCCGGAGAGACTGGAGGGGAAACGACACACGCCAGAAAAGAAATTACTCCAGGTTTGTATAGTGAGATAAGAGCACTTTGCACAAATAAAGTACTACTTCGTGTCTCATCGTCGTACGACTAAAGTCTGTTCAGCGTAGGAATTGTTTTCTGAAAGGCCTCTTTCCCTACCAGAAATGTATTATATAGTAGGATATTGGTAGGAAAAAAGAGCTTTCAGAAAGGAACTCCTACCGTGAATGGAGTATACTAAGTTTTCAATGTAAGTTAAATTTGTGTATCACTAATCTATCATATAAATATATTAAATAAATACCTATACTATAATATAAATATATTGCAATTAAAATGCCTTAAAAATATGTCCTCAAATAAAAATAATAAAATTGTAAAAATTGAGCAAATATAAAATTAAAGGCACTGACACACATTTACAAACACTTTAATATTCTGGTGCTACAATCATGGCATCCTCCTTAGGAAGTAGTCTACCTCCAGGTGACATTTAAAGAATGAAAAGCTTGCAAATATGTTTTGGTTCTTGAACCTTTAATTGAGCTTCTTTTTATATAATAAGCGTTACACAATATAATGTTATATATAGATTTAGTCCACTAATCATTATGTAACATTATATTAGCTCACAAAGAATCACACTTTAAAAAAAAAGAGCGATAAATAGCCTTTACTACTAAACAAACCGTAATTATGTCTTGCTAGCTGTAAGTTTCTATTTAAGTAAAATTATAATGCTAAAATGTCCATAATATTTTGAACTTTGCATTATTTGAGATACAAGCAATAATTAAACAATTTTTACCCCAGAATAAACTATCTATCAGTTTTAATTCGTTTGCTATCTCTCATTATGTAACTTTACCCATAAAATGTAGATTACAAATTATCGTACTAACAATCTTTAACCGTCTCTCGTTTCCAGCCACCAGCGCCACCAGCAACCACCAAGACTACATAGGCCTGATAACCGGTGTTTTGGCGATGGTGGTCCTCCTGTTGGCCTGCACCGTGGTACTGATGGTGCGCCGAGGCCGAAAGAAGGTCGCGCTACTTCATAAACATACCGCACTCGTGTCCAGCAGCACCAAGCCTGGCGTCACCATCAATATGAAAGACCTTAAGATGAACATGGCGTTGTCGACGCCGATAATCAACAACGGACTGACCAGATCTCGCATCGTCGCCAAGAACAAGGTGGGAGGGACGACACCTGCGACGCCTAGCAACGGGAAGGGGAACAACATATATGGTCACGTCTCTGTCGGTGAAGAATCGGAAGACAGTGAGAACTCTTCAGTCTACCACGAACCTTATAAACTTTTACCTTCGGCCAAACAGGAGTACGGATGCCTGCTCAAGAAGGACACCTTGTCTTCCAGCAAGAGTGGAGAGTATACAGGTGAGATATTGCTTTAAAATTATTAATATTACCCATTAATAGTAACTTTGGCTATTCCTAAGAATTGAAAATATATTCAAATAAATGGTTTGACACAGTCGTACTTACTATCTCTCATAAATTACAAAATAGTTTATGACCATAATTTCAAGAATCAGTAATCGGCAAATTACCCCTTAGTAAGTTTTTGTCTTACAAATAAATATTATTTAAATACTTATATATGAAACCCTCCTCGGAGATATAAATTTTGAGCAACATTGTTATAGACATTCTTAAAGAAAAATCAATTTTAAAAAATCAGTAATTTACACTTAAATTGAATTTTTAATTAAAACTTACTTATATTTTTATTTATCTTGTCTTCATAGTCACCCATTTTGAACAAAATGGTCTATCATTTTCGAAAAAATCATATTTTCAAAAATTATTAAGCTAACCGTAAATATTTTGTTAGTACCTATGGAAAAATAAGTTTAGAGAGCTATTTATTATGTAAAAATCTCCCAAAATATATATTTGAAAAATATTGCTAGAGCCATTCTCGCAAAATTTTATAAATTCAAAAATCAGTCTTTAATAAACTACCCTTAATTTTAGAGCTGAACTAATAATAAAAGTTTGGCTTCTAGATATAACCATTTAACATTTAAATATCAAGTTTGAAAGAAATCCAGAAAATCATTTCAGCTAAGTCCCAAGTACAGACAGAAGGCCGTTTATTAATTTTTAGTTCACGGCACATAAAACAAGATCAATCATCATCACGAGGTAAAAAAGTTTACGATCACAATACTTTCTCCATATAAGAAAGTAAATTAATAAATATATCAATTTTCATCCTCTTTGTAAACAGTTTTGTTAAATTGACTTGTGAATCGGCATTATCTTTATTTTTCAAAGTAATGAAACTTACTTTCAAGGAGGGTGTACAGTGTACTCAAAACTATTTCAAGTCCCTTATAATTTTTATAAAATGATGATGATCCAACTATATTTGTCGTGGTGATTGTGTGTAGAATTTATAATCTCAATTTTGTTTTATCACCGCGTCTTAATACCGGTTCAGGCTAAACGCACATAATATAATAATTACTATAATGGGATAGGGATGAGAAAGTAAATATTTTAGAGGTAATCGGCTCGAATTTGTTTAGAAGGAAAGTGCGAGACCATTTAGGAAAAACTACCCTCAGTAGACAAGACCGAGATTCGAACCCCTAATCTCCCCAACTTTAGCAGGCCAGTCTATCAAGAGACAGAGACGTCTAAGACCAATCGGCCACTAAATCTATTGAATTCCAAATTTGGCTATGAATAGAGTAATTTAACTTTTTCAGTCAGAAACATAAACATAACTAAAAATCATAATGTCTGAACTTACAACTTTATTAATTTTTTTTCTCTTCTTTTTATACTTTATATTTTCTTCCTAACAGTAATTTATGGCTAAGTTTAAAGTTTAATAAGACACCATTTTATGTTGACTTATTAATTTTCTGCCAACATTTTATAACATTTTGGTAACATTTATCGTTAACATTACGTAGAATTATCAGTTTAGGTTACTTTAAAAATATATATATTCTCCGAAACATTTAATATATTTTGGTATGGAAATGATTTGTTTTAAATTGTTAAATTTGGTTCCTTGTGAATTATATTCTTGTTTATTGCTAATCATATTTAATCAATTTGCCCAAAAAAATAATATAACATTTTCTAAATAAACTAGATTTAAAAACAATCTTTAATTCTACATTATCTAAATACAGTAAACATTTTTATTTAAAATATATCCTTTTCGCAAGTAGCTTTATTTTTTAAACGGTTTTACTAATATTATAATATATGTGCCTTGATTAAATAAATATTATAGCTTCTAGCAATGTTGTTAAGTTTTTAGAAACAGGAAACTTAAAACCATGGTGGTTATGATTTTTGAGAAATAATATGTCACGTCCAGATAAAAAACTAATTCTAGCCGAAATTATAAAAAAAAATTCCTTGTCACATACACGCATACAAATATCAAGTTTTTTCTTTTTATAGGAAAAAAAAAACTTGCGTTGTTTTGACATCTTTGTCATCTTCAAAAATGCTATCCAACCAGTGGAATAAGTTGTCCAAGATAAATTTGCATAGTTTATGTGTCAGTTCACTAAAAGAAAAAAAAAAAGAGAATAAATTGTTTACAAAAGTTGAAATGAAACTTGAGTGAATGAGTGAGCGAAGAAAAGGTAAGGGAAAGAGTGATGGTGGAGTGAAAGTGGTAGGAGGAGGGGGGGAACTAGTGAATTCTCTGGAGTGGGCTTGGAGAGGGTGAAAGCGACGGAAAGGTTGTCAAGTCTCAACGTTAATTAAACTGAGATTTCATGCTTTAATGAGAAATCCTGTGTCTGAGAGTTTTGGGAGAGACAGTAGCCAGGTTGGGCTGTGGATGTCCACGCCGCAGGATACAAACGGCTTAATTACATGAGACGTGAAGGAGGATTAGTGTGCTACTCGTCCTTAGACCTAGACTCACGATACCCAACATCACATCCTGGTCTAGATATTCTCGTGACGGGTGTTCACATAACAATCACCGGGTCCTTTCATACGTAAACACATTTTGGTTACATTTAAATTTCTGTTATATACTTAGCAACTTTTTTAAAAATTAGTCAAACTGTTGGGTACTACGAGCATTTTTGTAATGTTTCCCAAAATGTTTTATTAAGTTCTTTGATTACGTTGAGAATCGCCAATGACCCTTCTCTTTCCTTAGAAAGAAAGTTTGTTATATATAACTTTAAAAAAAATCTTCGCCTCCCTATCACCTTATTATTTCCCTAAACGTCTCAATTTCTTTATTATTGGTTTTTCCTCTCTGCTCAGGTTCCTTTCTTTATTATTATATTTTTGTCCTTCATCCTGTACATCTCTACTTTCTCTTCACTCATTTCTTCACTTTCTTTCTCTCCCCTTTTCCCTATTCCTATATCTCTCTTCTACCCTATCACCCATCTTTCACGCTTACTAGCTTTTTTTCTCCCTTCTCCTCTAACCCCTCTCTATGTTACTATATTTTCTCCATATGACTCTATCTCTAACATTTTCTTCCTCTGACCTGTCCCTCTCTCTTGTTATCACATACTTGATCGGAAAAAACGCAAGTTTCTATTTGAGGAAATTTCTATTAAATTATACTTTCGTCATTCTTTTTTTTTACGAATATGTCGATATTTCGGCCGGGTAGTATGACATGGTGTACATAAAATTTTAAATAAAATACAAGCTCAAAATACTTATCAGTTCTTAAATAAATAAATTTGATACAAATTATATATATTTTTTCCACGTGTGAGCGTTTTGAAGTGCAAATTACTAATGGCAATTTACTTATCTCGACTGTTCTCATAAAGTGTGGGAACTTTTTAAATGTATGCAGTTCATTTTAATCACATGGAATGTTTAGGAGCTGTATTTCATCAGTGTGTGACAGTTTTAGAAGGATGATAGAATACAGACATCGACTTGAACTATTTTTGCAAAGGCTCTCTCTTTAACTATTCCCATTCAAATTACATCGTCAAACAATGACGGGGGTGTATATTTCCCTAAAGCACCCTATTCTTACCCACCCTCAACCCCCCTCACCCCTTTAACACCAAAACCGTAGGATCTCAACGCAAAGGCGACCACGAAACTTTGTATCTGGTACGTTTGGAACAAAAGCGAAAATGCCATGGTCATTGCTGTTAGGCTTACATAATCTATCGTCACCAAACACATTGCTGTGACGTACAAAGTAAGTAAGGACTGTCGCTTGTGGCAAAATTGGATTCCTCGTTGTCCAAACATCCGCCTTAAATAGACGTCCCCGTCGAAACAATTGTGGCTTTTCTACAGATNTATAAAAACTAAACACTTTAATAACTAAATAATGCAACCAATTAAAATTATTTCTTGATGACTAGATACACTCTTGTTGCAATAAGAGCTATCTGGGCATTTATTGTACCTTATTAAAACCTGTTATTTTTTAAATGGACGGCTTTATCTTTATCATACTGTCTTAAGCACTCGTAAAAAATCACCAGTTGCAATTATAATGAGGTTTAAAATCATAAGTTTCCCCTCTTTATAATGAATACGAGTTCATATCCTTAATATTCACTCACCTCATCCTGTGTACCTAGATTATTTAGACTAACTGGCAAGTGGATTAAATATGTCACTAAAAATATAATGGTTTCCATAGTTATAATTAACTATATTTGTACCCACTTCGGTGGCCGCATGGTCTAAGGCGCTACTCTAGCAATAGACTAGACTGACGATGACGAGGAGATTACGGTTCGATCCCGGTCGGTTGTACCATGGTTGGTTTTTCTAAATGATTTCCCACACTCTCCTCATTCAAATGTGGATATCCTTCTTCTAAATTCAACCTTCCTCATCCCTAGCCCATTAACGTAATTAGCAGATTAGCGTACAGCCCGAATGGGTAGTAAGAAGTGGTGCTAAAAATTACTTTTGTGTTTTTTAAATTGTAGTCATTACGTATAATAAAATTTACAGCTAGGGAGAGATTAACATTTATATTTTTCATCATCCTCGAGTTCATAATTTAAATATAACTATATACTTTTATTGGTTCTATACCCATTTTGATTGTATAGTAAATTTATCAAAAGATCTAGTATGATCTGGATGATTCCATAAGGTGTTAAAGAATGTAATCATTTAACATCGGCTCGTCTTATATTTCTATATCAGCTGTAAGTTTATGGATCTAGTGTTAGGATGTATAATGTATTTAGTTAAGAATGTTATTTTATTTTGAATTAATTTAGTTAATTACATTGTAAATATTTCCTTGTAATAGTAAAATTCTGATAATAAGTAAAGTTTAGAAAGTGCAAACACATTTATTTTTGTTGACATTTATACTACTATACTTTATCAATAGTATTATTTTATTGTTATAAATATAATGTATCAAAAATAACAGTTCAAAATTACGTTGCTTTCTATATTCATTATCTGAAAATTGTCTTAGAAATTTGAAAAACTACCACAAATTTTCTTTAGAACTAAATCGTATTGAATCTATTTTGTAGGATAAGTATTACCATTTTAATCCTCAGGCATTAATTACTCATTTTGCATGGACTCGTAAATGAGCTATAATAAATTACTACTACCATTAATTCTACTACTACTACTACTACTACTACTACTACTACTACTACTACTACTACTACTACTACTACTACTACTACTACTACTACTACTACTACTACTACTACTACTACTACTACTACTACTACTACTACTACTACTACTACTACTACTACTACTACTAATACTAATACAATAATAAACATAATAATAAACATAATAACCAGGCCAATTGACACATGGGTCCATCTTGTTTAGGTTTACGGTGACGTGAATGTTGGGGGGTCGCATTTCTATTAGGCATAGCAAGGATTTACTTTTTGTGTTTCCCGCCCTACCTCCACTCAAATGCATGTACATTTCCTCCTAGTCCTACCTTCCTGTCCCTACCCTGTTAGTCTAAATATGCGAACAGTCCTGATGGATGGTAAGACGCATCACCGTCTCTATTTTAATCAACTTAATCACAATGCTCAACGCCGACTACTAGAATCCCTTCAACAAATAAGGTTATCTCTTTTTTTCCAGACTTTACGAGTGTGAACAGCTTCCAGGAAGACGTCAAGTTTTCCTCGCCGTCCTTCTACAACTTGACGCCGCCTCCCCCGCCCACGTCTCGTCCCCCACCCTACGAGGTTCAGGCCTTTTCCACGCCAACCAAGACGCCTACCAGCACCACCCCCGTCGAGAACTACTACGCCGCCACAGACATCGTCAAGGTAGGCGACAAAGCTGGATGACATAATTATCTTAGAAATCATCTGGCACCTTAGCTTAGATAGTCGGGTATCGTTCTAAATGTTCATATTTTGATCCTTGGTTGAGTCAACCATAGTATTTGACTCTTAGGATTCACTTCCCCACAATCCCCCGCACCCCCCGGTCGTTAGTTGTATAATTGACGGTATGGGGTCTGGTTGTGGCATATTTCCAATAACTAGACTAGTAATAGTTGCTATTTGTCGTTACGCTTAAACTAAAGCGTTCTAATACTTTGTTTGCTTATTACTAAATAATAAAAGTGGTCCTGAGTATGTAGCTATAGGTTCTAATTATTTTATAATTCGTGCACTGATATGAGTTATTATTGGTTTAGAAGGTTAACTCTAAATATATCAATCGTAGTAATAATATTAATTATAAAGCTCCAAATTCTTAATATATGGTGTGGAATATCGTTAATTGTTTAGTACTTAGCACCTTTATGAACACACATTTCAGCAATTTTAAACAATGAATTCGTTTGATATAGTATATTAATTTCTCATTCTTTAACGGAGTTATTATTTTTTTTCAAGAAAAGGTAGTATGACCAGAAAATGTTTCGAGATTGTGTCACGATATTATTCAATCTCGCAATGGAATAATCTTGTAATATTTTGGGGAATAGGTCAGCTGGTCACCATTAGCTAGGACACCTAAAGGTAAAACCTGGATACATAAAGTGGCCAAATTTCCTGGTGACAGCAACAGTCCTTAAAATATGAGCATTAAAGACACCGTCACGTCTTTACACTAAGGACACCACCAAGTATTTATCCTAACACCTTGTATAATCTAGAGACTGGGCCAGCCAATTTATGGGGAACAAACACCTCTTTAAAGGCTCCTCCAACCCATCATAGCTGTGTTATACGAGCGTAGCCACGCACGTAAGCGTGCACAGTGCGCGATTTAGGTACCGATGACCCCGTGCCTGCCATCGATCCCTGTTGTCACCGGACAAATAGAAATAACCCTCGCCTTGGCCAGACTTCCATCAGCGGGAGGAATTTACTCCTTCCGTGTATTCTTGGCGCATACGTTAGAGAGTTAAGACACAACCTGGGAATTGTTATTATAAAAAAAAATTAACAGTGACTTTGGGTTACTCATCTAAGTAAAGGGCTTAAGATTCGGTTCATAAGGTGGCCAGGGAGGTGATTGATCACCTGAGAACATTCAAAAGACATTTCGAATGGCTTTCTCACTTAACTATACAGAGGAAACCAACAGAGATGATATAAAGTATTCACTCAGGCCATGTCGTAAGTATGGACTTGCTCTCACAATCACGAAAATGTATCTTGTGTGATATCGAGCTTGTTCCCTTTCACTTGGTACTCAATCGACGATCCTCTACATGGTTGGGTTCGATTCCCGTGTCCTGGTATAATTTTTAAACTAGTTTAAATTTCTTATAATGTAGTCCCCTCCTTATGGACAGTGCCATATTTACAATAATTTGGAGCTTGAGTGCTAATATTGATTATTCCTGGTTGCTGTAATTGTCCTATGTTTGATATATTAGTGTTGTATTGGAGTAGAGGAAGGTGTCTTAAATCATGCGGATGGAGGGACAGTGATAAGTCAAGAGGTGTAAAGTGACCTCCAGTACACCTGATAAGGTTTTGAACTCCAAAATACTGGGTCTACGGTGACCAAATGCAAAGCGTATCTTACTCGCTATCCCGCTCATCCCCCGCCGCAAAGGCGCTGATAGCTAGCCAGGAAGACACACACACAAACACACACAAAAGAGTATCGATAAAAAAATAAATGACAAATAGCTTCCCTCCCTCTACTTCTGTCAGAGTTACGGAGGGTGGGTTGGGATGAAAGTAGGGGTGTGGGGAGAAGATGGGGCAACAGTTTGTCCTAGTACGACCCCATGTAGGTCGTCTGTAGAAAAGTAGATTTAGCCTAGATCTCGTGAATCACTCCATCGCTGGTTGGGCACGTACAGTCAACACTGTCGCGGCTAGGAACGTCTTTATTCTCTCTTTCTATCTCTCTCCCTCCTCCCCTACTTCCCCTTCCACCTCCTACCCTCAAACAAAACCTGTCGTCTCTTCGCAGTTATCCCGCGAGATGGAATCTAAAGCGTGGGGTGGTTTTTAGGGAGGGGTGAAGAGATGGCGGAAGGATATGAGATGAGCTGGAAGATGGATGTTATCCCTCGGGAACATCTCATACACGCTCAACTTGCCTTAATAGGTTAAACCAGAGGATACAATTTCAGACAGTTGGAAAATCTACGTTTTATGTTTTAATCTGGATCATGTCAATGAAATTGTAAGTTATATTTGAATATTATGTGTTCATTTGCACGTACAATATTGAGTAATAGATACACAGGAAAATACAAAAACTAGCTTTCTTTCTGGTGACATGGATATTGGGGTTCGAGTCTCAGTCTGGTATACTGAGTATGATTTTTTTTTCTAAATGATTTACCAGTCTTTCCACAAAAATGCTGATAATTTTAATCAAAATTCTACCTTCCTCATTTTTACTCACCTAGTGGAATTAAAATGGTTATTGCCTAAACCAGAGATGGGCGAAATAGTTTTCAATATAACCACAGGTGTGGTAAAAGTGAAGTGAAATTCTCCACACGAGGTAAAAATTGATAAATTAGGTTGCACAATGGAACATTTAAAATAACACACACTGTTTGAACAAGTTTATTCAAAATGCGTAACCTTGGCTAACCAGTTACAACTGTCTTAGACGCAAATGTTTAAAACTGTTCAAATTGAAAATGTAAGAGAATCCAACGCGAAATTTGACATTCCTTTTTCTTCCAAATGGTATGCTGGAGATATCAAGCTACAACCATCACACGCCGTCAGGAGGAAGTTTATTTTACTGTGAGAGCTGGAAAACTCAAATTGTTCAGGGTTTCCCAAACAAATTATAAGTTAGAAATACTATTCATGGGTATATATATATATACCCATGAATATATATATAGTATATATATTATATATAAATAAGTACATATTATCACCAAGGCTATGCACATTTATGTATATTTTTACACAGATTTGGTAGGAATTAGTAGAATATAATTAAAATAAAATATGTCCACGCTTGCGCAGAGGGAGAGTGGGGAGCAATTTATGAAAAATACACTTCCAGTACACCCAACTGGGATTCGAACCCAGACCTCTTGGTCAGCGGTGATTCAAACTAAACGAGCTTGATGTTTATACCACCTGCACATCGGTTTAAGTCTGATGTATTTTTACATCACCAAAAAATAAATCAATGTTCTCACTTGGATACTAAATACTTATGTTATCTTCTTCTTAAGTCAACAACCCGAAGGTTGGTTTGACGTGATTTATATCCACCCGGTTTTGGGCACGCACTCAACCCTTCGGCTTAATGCTGTCAAGGCCTTAGGGGGGAGGGAAATTTGGGTGCTAAACCTCCCCCTCCCCCAGAAATTTTATGAACAAAATATATATGGCTTTATTTATGTTCAAACAATATCAAAATTAAGACACAAATACATATTAGGGGGCTGTGTTACCATAGAAAGCATTTCAGATAGCTTCTAGAGGTGTTTAATATTTAGAATTTATTCCTAGCCTTCAACAATTAGGGGGTAGTGTTGCCATAAAAAAAAACACTTCATATAGCTTCTATAGGTGTTTAGTATTTAGAATTTGTCTTAGCTTCTGGCATTTAGGGGGTAGTGTTACCATAAAAAACACTTTCCTATAGCTTCTAGAACTGTTTATAATTTAGAACATTTTCCTAGCCTTCGGCAATTAGGGGGTAGTGTTGCCATAAAAAATACTTCATATAGCTTCTATAGGTGTTTAGTATTTAGAATTTGTCTTAGCTTCTGGCAGTTAGGGGGTAGTGTTGCCATAAAAACACTTCAGATAGCTTCTAGAACTGTTTATAACTTAGAATTTTTTCTAGCTTCCGGCAAGGTGGATGTGTCCACCAAACCCCTCTGAAATTATTGGCTGGCTATGGCCTTGAGTGCGTCCTGCACCCTCCTGGTGGAAATCCCGTGAAATAAGGGTGTTCAGAAATTGTGTTAGTTTCCTGTTGTCTTCCACACTGAATTTATATAGGCGAGCGTGAAAGCGCCTACCAATTTGGCCGGGAAAGGTATTTTCAGAAATCTTCCAGAGATATTTTAAATCCAACAATCTATATTGGACCAACGTCTTTACTTCCCATCCGAAAGAAGTTGTGCTAAAGATTTTTATCGCTCAAGAAAAATCCATTGACCTCGGCTGGGTTTGAACCCACCAATATCGGGTTCTGAGGCGAGAACTTTTACTAAGACCACTGAAGTCTACACTTTAAAAGCCTAGGCATGTGCGAAATAAACTTTGTAGAGGTATTTTAAACAGTTTTTAGATTAATCACATAAACACAGTCCTTTAGAACTAAAATGTATTTTTGAAAATTGAATAACTTATAAATAGTTTCATATTATGCGTTCTTTACCCTTTTTACTTTCTCTCTATCTTACAGGTAGAGAAAGTATGGTGATCGTCAAAAAAATCGAACTCGAGATTTTGATTGTACATTATTCCGTTCAGAAACCTTACGAGTTTATAGAAAGAGAGAGAAAGTCTGTGCGGTGCGCCGTACCATTTATTTAATATATATAATTTGTGAAAGGGTCATCTGCTCTACGTTATTTCCCAAGTTTCAATAAAATGCCCCTTCCTTTCTTATCATGTGTGTTCACTGCTCCCGAAAATATAACAACGCAGAGCCAAACAATCGATGAAAGAAGGAAAAACTGTTCCCTATATTCGTGGCTTAAGCGCTGTTTGCCGACACCTTCGGTTATCCGTAGCCTATATCCTTCGGAATATCAAACAAAGAAGGTGGTTTCCATCCCACGTGGAATGTCCAGGAATGAAAGGGAGCTTAAGGAACAATCTGATTGAACGTCTCTGCCAACATTGACCGATAGGAGGCACAAAAGACTTTGTTTTGTCACAAACCGTGAAACCACTTCCATTTCTTAACCCACGTGTTTCTTGTGAAAACAAGAATGCACAACTTATATAACTAAATACAGACTTTGGTATGCTTTATTTATATGTAGGAATAAACTTTTATGCCGGTTAAAACATTTACCAAAAACAAATTTTCACATAAGTATACGTAAATTCATTAGATCTGACATTGTCACTTTCTACACATAATTTCAATACCCATAGAAATACAAATAATGTAGTAAAATAAAGTCAAAGATGGCAACAAAATTTTGTATTTTCTATACGTTCAAAATTATGGCCATAAACATTGACACACTTTTAATGTAATAAAAAGTTTTTGAATAAAATTTGTTATAAGAAAATACTAGTGAAAACATCTTCAAATTTGATGTCAAATAAAAAAAAAGTTACACAAAAAAAGCTGTTCTTTATTTTGTGTTGAATAAAAGGCCGTTACAAAAATTATGGGCTTTCATTTTAAAAACACAAAGTAGACTTTGAAATAACTTTAAGGCTTCCACTAAACCAAAAATAACTAGTGCTGTTTTTTTTCTCTCTAAAACACAACACACTTTTGTACAAAACATTTTTTTCTAAAATACTTCTTTTTGGGATATAGATCTATATATATATATATGTATCCTATAAGAAACCTACTTTATAGTAGGGTATATATTAGGATTATGTGATGTAATGAAAAGTAAGTGAGAATATAGAGGAAATAAACTCGAGTTTTCGTGAAAGAAGAGTGGAGATTAATTAATTGAGAAAACCCTCAATAAGCCCAGCTGAGATTTAAATCCTGACCTCATCCCTCATCCCCCACCCCACCCCATCCCACCTATAAACCTGACTAGGGTAAGATTAACCTTCAGTTTATGTACCCGCCGATGAGAGTTAATTACAAAAAAAAATTAATGCAACCTGATTAATAATTTTAGATATAATATAATTGTTCAACACAAATATTTATTTCCTTTTCTCCACTTATTGCACCAAAGACTGAATTACTTGTATAAAAAACCACATAATTTGTTTTTTTAACTAAAATAAATAACCTACGATGGGACAAATAAATATATTTTGTCTTAATAGATAATAAACTTTAACAACAAATAATATATTATATATTTTAATATGTTTGTCTTACAAGAGAACCAAACCCACAGAGTTTAACTATATCCCAAAGATTATTCCTAAAAGAGACCGTTTGTGTGGTTTTATCTGTGATAGCGACTGCGTCAATCCAGGAACTTTGTCTAATTTAACTCATCTTTCCTTCCGCCTTCAAAAGAGAGTTACCTGATTCTGTTCGTCGTTCAGTCTGATGTGATTAAATGTGACTTTTAACCGGGACAAAAGTTAATTAATTTTCTGGCGTTTTACACCTCAAGCTCGTGGTTAGTTTAAACAGGCTTTCTCTCTCGCACACCTAAGGGGATATCACGATGTGTAATAGAACAACCAAGTCTTTTTATAATTTTTTTAAAATACCCTTTTGTTTTAAATTCCTATGCGTGTGGGAGGGAAATAGACAAAGAGAGGATTTAAAATATAAAATTAGTTAGGTTTTAGTAAACTAAAAAAAAGAGTGGGGTAAATTTAATCTAAGGAAACATTTCTTTTAGTGGTCACAAAAGAGAGAGAAGAAAAGAGTTCAAACCTCTTTTGTTTAATATCATTATCTTTGAAGTTGGATGTTCTTAGATTAAAAGGTGCACAGGTTTTGAATATACCTTTCGAGAGTATTGAGCAAATAGAGCAGTATTTTTTTTTTTAAGTAATGGAATTATGTGTTACCGGTTTAATTCCTTATAAACACAAACATTGTTTATTTTTATTATTTATAATTAAGTAGGCCTAATGCCAGCGACCAATTTATTCGCTTCTATTTTTACTTTGCGGTCAATAAGAGAAAGGGGTTAAACTTATTTCATATTCATAAAATTTGTAAATTCGTGTTGTTTTTATATTTTAGCGTTTAAAAAGTCCTTTAAGGCTGGAAGGACTGCCGTATAATACCCACTGGTAAATAAATATTCAAACGAAATACTACATTAAAATTATATTCATTACCTTTGAAGGATTTGAAACTTTTATATCAAAGGCACATTTCTTAAATAAAACACTGTAGTAAATAAATGGAGATTGTTAAGTTGTATTTTAACTTGAGAGTCCGTAGCTTTTTTAGCATCACATTTTAATATCCGTTCGGGTTGTAAGTATATTTACTAATTACTCTAATGTATTAGGGATGAGTAAGATTTAATTCATAGGAAGTGTACCCGCATTTGCGCAGGGAGAGAGGAAAACTATTTAGGAAAACATCCCTCAGTACACCCGACTGTGATATAACTTCGATATCCCTGACATCGGGAGTCTTGTTTATTGTGAGAGTGACGCCTTAGACCATGCGACTATCAAACCAGGTAGTCCTTAATTTAATTCCTTATTTGATACAGTAGGGGTGGCTCAACAGAAATATTATTTATCATCTTCTCTTCAGGCAAATGCTTATGTATTCACTCACCTAGTGGTATTCCTTTATTTAGTATCATAGTTTATATAATGTAATATAATCAATAGTCACCTGCACTGGTGGTAATACGGCTAAAGGCGTCAGTCTCTCTACGTATTGGACAGCTAAAGAAGAGAGGCTGAGGTTCGAACCATGGCTGGGTGTATTAGGGTTTATTTTTACCAATAGTTTTCTCATCTGCTCTTTACACTAGTGTTGATGCACTTCCTTTAAAACAAACCTCCCTTTTTTCCTACCTCTTAGATTAAGTTATTAGTAAACATAATGCTAAAAGAAAATTATTGTAAAAAAAATAGAGTTATACGTGACGGTAAAACCACGCCCTTAATGTACCCAAGCCGAGATTCGAACCTAGAGCTGCCAGTCACCTGTTATTTAGTCAACTACGATATTTAAGCCCGAGAGCGTGGGACTGCCGGGGAGGTTGTGTTAAATTTATTTACAAATTGCATTATGTCTGCATCTGCAGACAGTCCACATTTCAAAGCACTAACCTTATCAGACAGAAATGTTACTATAGTTAGACCCTGATTTTGGTTGGAAGAACAGTAGAGAAAATTAAAACATATTTCTTTGTGGCCAACATTTCTAGCATTTTTCTATATTATTTGTGTTATTTTATAGGTATGGATAATAGCTATCAAAAGTGACAGCTGCAGATAACATGTCTTGAGATATGGATATATTAAAATTGTTTCAGTAACTTTTGTAACCAACTTCTACTGTTTTTCCTACCAAAATCATACTTTAGCTATAACGTTAAGTTATGTGAGAGTCAGCTATTACCTTCTATAGATAATATACACTCATATAAATCAACACTAATATTATATTTAAAATGTCATCAATACTGGGCGCAAAAATATATATTTATTAACTGTCCTTCCTATGAAAACTGAACTATAGATATACTTTCGGTTATTCATACGCCAAGTCATGAATCTACAGCTTTTACTTTTGATATATATTAAAAGTACCTATAAACACACTGATAAAATATTGAAATGTCAATGTTGGCTGCTAAAGAATCTGTTTGTATTTTCTAAAAGCAACTTTCTATATAAAAAATTATGGCTGATTATTCACCTGTACTTATTCATACGTCAAGTTGTGTTATTTTCAGCTCTCACTTTTGATATATATTCTCAATACTTATAAAATAACACCAATTTAATTATATCAATATTGGACGCAAAATAATCTATTTTTACCTACCAGAATCCTCCTATACCATACATGAATCAATTAAATCAGAATGTAAAGTGAATTATAATCCCTTCTTGTTTTCAGACGGAACGAAGAGAGCAGCACTTCACGCCTGGAAAGTTTACTCCTATTAAACTACCAGAAGGACCTCCCCGAGATGGGAACTCGGTACTTCTAGAGTTCCCTCGTCACAGACTACGTCTTGTTGAAAAGTTGGGGGAGGGAGGTTTTGGAATGGTGAGGAAACTTTGAAATTAAAAAGTCACTTATTTCTTTTACTCGTTAATAAAACTGCGTTTTCACTTACTGAATGAAATATTTTTCAAATAATTGTGTGTATATGATTTTTAATAATAATAATAATAATAATAATAATAATAATTTTGTTTTTTGTAAGTTTTCCTTCGGGGTCGTTATTAAATTACATAATTCTTTATTCATGATTTTATACCCACCCCTCGACCCCAACTACGTAAGGGATTGTTAAATCCTTCGTCCACCTTCCCAACTGTCCTACGTAATTTTCTACGATTTAATAAGTTAGATTATTTAAATGGTTTAGTTATTAATAAGATTGATATAATTAATACTACTAGCAAACCCTTGCGTAATACTTACTCAGGTGAAATTTAAAAAATATATGTTTTTGTTTATTAAAGACTTCGTCTAAACTAAAGAAATTAGATTTTTTTCCCCTCAAATTAATAAAACACAAAGAGACGTAAATTTTAGTATTAAAGACACTTTATTTAAAAATGTAAAAATTAAATCATTAATATTTAATAAGTGTTTGAGAAAACTTCAGGATGGACAACATAATTTGTTTCAAATTCGCCCCATAACCCCAGTGGTTCCAGAGATGCGTCTGGGTGGGAAGGGGGCTGAAGTGGTTGGTGGGGATTTCTTATATTAAGGTTTCAAAGGGGTAGACTACCACCGCCCCCCCACACCCTCACCCGAAGATGGGCCCCAAATCCACAGTAGTTTCAGAGATGCGTTAAGTGGACGATAGTATAGCGGAGTTATTTCTCTCTAAAATAGTTGGTTTTAGTTTTAACCAAAAAGAAAGGAAGTAATAAATTCTGTTGAAAATTGTTAATCTTACCAAATTTAATCAACCTAACATACACACACACACATATATATATAGCTTTAAACTAACAAACGTATACATAGTTATTTTTAGAGTTTATATAAATAATCTAAATCTGGACGACCATTTTCTATGACTTTATAAAATCGTGTGCAAAATCACTTCATCAAATAATCACAAGATCAAAGTTGTAGGAGGGAAGCGGAATGAATTACTCCCTGAATTTAGCTTTTTTTTTTATGTTACCTCCTAGAGTGAGCCTTGAACTACAGCGTGTGGATATTAAACCTCTTGGAGAATAGAGGAAGGGGGTGATAAAGGGGAACAAAAAAAACCAGGGCACGCCTGAGGAGTTCTTCGGTTGAGAACTGCAGGGGAGCTAATATCGCCGAGAAAAGCTAGCACCTCAATAAAAGTACACCTGCACTCTGTGTATATAGCACTTCTGTTTGATAACCAAGAGTCAAAATAATATGATGTCAAAAACTTAAACATAAAAATATATATATAAAGCAACCAAACAATAATTTTAATAGAAATCATAACCATAAAGTAAACAGTTTAGGGCATACGAAATTACTTTTTTCATTAACCAACTGTTGTATTGAATTACTTTGTGAAATTATGAAAGCGGTAGTTAAATTTGTATGTAAAAATTGACGTTCCTTAGTTTTCTGTATTTTAATATCGCGCTCGAATGTGTTTTCTTTATTTTTTATCGTGAATTTTTTTATGTTTATTTATATAAGAGATACAAGACTGTATTTAAGTACCAATATAATGTTTTTGTTTTTTAAGAGAATATCCGTCAGATGGTAAAATGTTTAAAATTATGGAAGACAAATTTAGGGCATAGTCATCGCCAGCTCTTAATTATTAGGCTTAGAACTATTCCATCTTCACTCTAAATTATAAAATAAAATCGCATCTAATGAATTACACGAATAATAAAATAACGGTATTAATTCTAAATCCAAGGCGTCAGCTCGCAAGCAAGCTAATCCGACCAAGCGGCCGCCGCATTTTGGGGAAGGTAATGCCAACATTCTCGGGTGGAAGGCGTCATATGGCAAGAACAACGTTGAACCCAGTTTTATAGACCGCAGCCGCTACTTCTCACCTCATTTGTCCTCACGAGTCTGATTAAAACTCGTTCCAGAACCCACTACTTCACAGAAAAATCAGGAAGCGTCGCGGGGTCGAACCCGGTACCTCTGGTTCTGTAGCCAAAAACTCTGACCACTAGAGCACAGTTCTAAAAGGTTTTTTATAGTGTTATTTTAATAGGATGACCTGGTGGTCTAGGGGTAAGGTGTCGGACTTCGGTTCTGGGGGTCCGGGGTTCAATCCTCGGTCCCTACACAGATTTATCTGATTACCTAACCCTTCCTTCATCTCTGACAAGATGTGTATTAATCACAACTTGTGAATGTGAGGAATGCCAGGCCTCCACCGTGGTTTGAATTCCACGTTAAACTGTAGGTCCTCCATTTCATCTCACAGTCATACTACCATCACACATTAGCGTAAGTGTGTAAAACCCGAACGGATATTAAGACGCGGTGATAATAATAATAATAATGTTAATTTAATCATTTATGAGTAGCTAAAAGCATGGATTTTAGGTTTTCTGATTAAAATAATTTATGTTTTTGGTACTAAGAGCGTCCCATTTTATAAAATATGTGGCGTTTCTCCCAATAATGCCCGTGGTCTTGTTATTTTCTCTCGACCCCTCGAAGAAAGAATTATTATGATCTATAAAAAAAATTAACTCAAGATTTTGATAAATGTCAATGTTTCTTAACTCCCTGAAACTGTAAAAAAGGTTTTTGCGATGCCCTTTGTCTGCCTGCATGCCCATCCGTCGGGATAGAACCGGACCAATTTTACCGATCTGGCTAAAACTTGGTATCTAAGGTTTTAATAAGGTTCCCGCGAGGGTTTCTTATAATTATAATATCTAACACTAAAATTAAGGGTAGTTTACATAAGGGAAAAAATAAATAAAATCGATTTTATCAAAATCCGTTTTAACAATTTTTATTAAATTTTATATCGAGGCATTATTTAACACTATAATAAAATTTGAAATTTTCTTTTTCCCAGAAAAATGAATTTAAGGATAATTTAGAGAAGCTAAAATTTCCAATTTTGATCATATTATAATAATTTGAGATACGATTAATTTACCATCTTAAAGTTATAGTACTATTAAATATTAAAATATTTTAATTTGTAACGTATTTTTATAAAACCAATAGTTTCAGAGCTATAAGCAAAATATAAACTTTGTATGGAATACTTTGAAATATGAGATTGATTGTAATTGCTATGCTCTTTGGTGGACATAGATGTTCCTCTTTTCTCAATATTCCAGTAACATTGTATTATTTCATTTATGCTCTTTGATGAAGTATTTCTGCAACCACGTATATTATTTATTTTCACAAATCTTACTAGTTTTAAGTAAATGAGTCTATTTTAAGATTAAAGAAAGAGAAATTATGTGCGTTGCACTGTACCTTTTATATGTTTTAATGGTGTTGATGAATATATTTACTTACTATATTTATATTGGTGGAATTAGAAGTATTCAATTAATAAAAAAGCTATCACTGCTATTTATAGTCCAATTTTCAATATGAAAGCCTTTATAAGATACATAGTTTTTTTATGTTCAACATTGATTTTATTTCATAGGTATTGATGATATCTATCAAAAGAGCACACTATGAGTTCTTTCCCGGGCAAAGTTTTTTTTTGCTCTTTTTTTCACTTTTTGCCCGGATTAAGCCTATACGCATTTATTTATTTATTTGTTCACCAGGTCCTACTACGCTTCCAGATATTCACATATTTTCATAAATGCTTTAGTAGTTGCGTATGTGTAACGTTATATGAAATGTATCAGTATTTGTGTGAAAAGAAATAGTGAGGGAAAAAAAATATCACCCTCATTACATCCAGTTGGGATTTGAAATATAAACTATCTGTCACTGGCAAACTAGTCCAGAGGAGCTCAATATATAACCCCCGTGCCCACCAGTGCGTGTCTGGGTTAAGTTAGTTTGTAAGTCGTTTGCTTATATATATGCGTTTAGAAAGTGGATGTTAAATATTTCCATTAAAACTGAATAAAATACGTTTTCAAATAATATATTATTGGAGATAGTTCGATGAATATCAACACACATGCTGCAAATCATTGCAATTACGGCACTGGTCCGTATGGAGGCGAACAAAGTTTAATCAATTTAAATTAGTTAAAAAATTATACCTGGGCAATGGAATTGAACCCTGGACCCGGGTTAAATTCCCGTATCCAGATAAAATTTTCCAACTAATTCAAACTAAATTAATTCGTTTTTGGAGGGTTCTAGAAAGCCTCTACCCTATGTAAGCTATTATAATTATCATCCCTCAAAAAGATAAACATTTTATTTCATCTCTTTTTGCCATTTACAGCTCCATTCTTCGTCAAATATTTCCCAGTAAAATTTTACCGGCAAACTAAAACTATGGAATCACAATTTTTGATTAATTGATTCTTTTCATCTCCCATTTTATCCAGACCACTCAAACTAATTCCAACCTCTAAAGCTTTCAGATACTTTTTCCATTTGCAGTTTCATCAATACACATATGAAAGTACAGGAAGATTTTTTATTTTGTTGGAGTTTTTGATGTGTACTCTCTGATCCGAATAATTATATTAGTACACGACTTTGAAACTAAATTATTTCTACTACAAACAAAATTAGATGTTCCCCCAGCTGTTAATTAAACACCACAAAAAAAAGGTAGATCCTAATTTCCTCAATGATCAAATTTAAAGCCGCATTGTAAATCGAACACAGGGCTCCTATTTGACTGAACAGACGTACTAGCGAATGATCTAAAGAAGGAGTCAAACTTGGAAAGATTTTTTTTAGAGCTGCGTCTCACTATCTGCTCAGGTTATACGCATATGTACTAAATACGCTGGCGAGTTAGGGATGAGGAAGGTTAGATTTATCGGAAGTTTACCCGCATTTGCGTGTGGAAAGAATGGAAAACAGTTTAGGAGAAACCACTCTTGGTACACCCGACAGGGACTCGAACCTTTATCTTCTTGTCATCGGCAGTTCAGTCTATTGCTAGAGTGACGCCTTAGACCCTGCGGCCACCGAAGCAACTTTATGAAGATTCATTTAGACGACTACTGTTAGACTAAATTCTAGGTAAGAAACTTATTCTCTGTTTTTATATTATAATCCCGTGCATAATAAGCACGTGTTTTTTTTTCAAATAAATATTGAAAATGACACCTGAACACATGAATAAAATACGGGATCTTTGAATCAGGACCGTATTTATTGTCCAGTATTAGGTGTCAACCAATCTCCCATAGCACGAATAACAAGCAGTTCAGAAAGAATGGGGATATTGGCTGACATCCGAATCTCGACTATGTATATGGTCCTAGAGGTCGTGTTTTATATTCTAGTCTCGGGAGTCAACCAATCCACCAGGTTATCGTTATAAAGCACTTCAGCTCGAATGGGGGGCTTGGCTGACTTCAGAATCTAACTATGTATATTATATATACACACAGCCGCCCTTAGTGTCCCAATTATATTCCACAGAGCTATTAAGGTCCATCTTGTACCTAGACTCATACATCACTCATAAATTTAAAGCAAATTCTAAAATAGACGTGTGAAATAGTCAGTCATCTAATGATAGTGTTTCAAAAACCTCTAAATATAGCTGACGATCCCAAAACATTAATACTTGACTCTGTTATCAATTAATAAGAAATGTGCATATGGATTTGGGCAACTCAGTGCCAGAACATTGGCGTGCTAAAGTCAGTTTTGAAAGTTCAATTCCCGTGTTCAGTCAAGTTCTGAAAATCTCCGGACAGATCTCACAATACTATTTCAGAACTAGGTAAGAAAAATGGAAATACATTCGTAATGAGTTTGACTAGAATATTTAGGTATTAAAATGGTCAACAGCAGTTTGGGAAACTCTAAGGTTAGCGAAAAGTTTTAATCTAGCCATCAAAAGTGGTAGATGATACGCGAGTGTGAGAAAATAACTGGAATAGCTGATTTCTTTACCGTAGCCCATTTTATGTTTCTGGTGTTAAGGCGGCCGACTTGGTCAGCAATAAAGTAACAATCGCTGTCAGGCCACACAGATTAAAATGCAATGGTTTGTACCATTTTATTGAACTACTTCTTTATTCTGTATAATCTTATACTTCCTTTCACTCCTCACCTACAACCATTCTTTCTCATCTTAATAAGAAAGAAGGGAAAGAAAATCACGAAACTTCTTATTTCAGAAACATAAATTGCTGCTAGTTCTCAAATACCTTAAAATTTTCTGTGTATTTGTTAGAAGGAGGAAGACTAAATAGAGCTCTTTTTAACCAAGCCTAGTCTCAGTGCTCTACAAATAAGCTTAAAAATTCGTCGAAAATAAACTAATGTCACATTTTCACACTTTCACACTTATTAATAAAATTCATACTATAGGTTTATTAAGGGGGGGAATAAAGCCCTGTTGGAATCTTTCGACTTTATTTTGGCGTTAACCATATTTTAAAATAAAGCACCGTAGAATTAAATATTGCGTTAGAGCTTAACGTCCTTAGATCAAATTTAACATACACTAACCCCTTTATTACCACGCCCACTATAGAGTATAATGTGAAGAGTGCCACGGCATTTTCTCATTTTGGTAAGGTTGTACAAGAAAGATCGCCTGTTATCTATGGAACTTTTTTTAAAATCAAATTGTTATATGATTTTTATCTGTGTATATTGTTCTATAATAGAGAGGAATGTTATCACTCTAGTGAAATAATACACTAGCACCTTATCTATCAGGTAACGCCAAAATTAGCGAAAATCTTTAAAGTCGATCAGATCGTATCGTGATACTTTTAGGGTGGGATGGAAGGGGACGCGAGAAAAGACCAGTGTTTTTGTAGTTTTTTATGGAAAAACATTTGTTTTACAAAATAAATAAAATATTGCTCCAGTACAAACATTTAATTTAATTTTTTTCACATAGTGACCTTAAAATTTCTTGAATATCTGTCGAGAGTGTTCTGGAATTTAGTTACAACTTTTTACTCTTCATTTAAAAAGTTTGTTAGAGAATGCCACCATGTTCATGGTAGATATTAAACACTTGTTGAGGTCACCATGTGAAGAAAATTAAACTCTTAAGTTTCTTCTGAAGTGATATTTGATTAATTTTGATCAATAAAATGTTATTCCACAAAAACTGCAAAAACACTGGCTTTTCTTGCGTTCCCTTTCAACACACCTTAAGGAATGAATCCGGAACCTATCAAATCGGCTCGTGAAACTAAGAGGGTTACAACTTTAAAACTAGGATATTTCAATTGCATCATTTTTATTTAAATAGTTGGATGCATATAAAACATTGGTGAAAGATACCTAATCTTTAAAAAAAATTATTTCAAGATAATAATAAAAATGTAATCGATTTGAAGCTACCAAACCTATTTTGTACATATCTGTCCCTTAACAGCAAAAGGACTTATGCTGCGCACAACCCTGTATTTTCTCATTTGAATCTCAATCATTAAACAGGGGAGCTTTAAATCGTTCCTTTTGATCAAATTGGTATGGATAGAGGGCTAGAGGGAACGGAATGGGAGCGATCACGTGATTGGGTACTCTGCGATATAAAAGGGCTGTTTGTTGATGAACGGTTCTGTATCGGTTTCGTTGAATGGCCCAATGTTTACCTTTCTGCAGCCGCTATCCCATCTGTCGTATTGTGATCGTAAATATTGGATCGAAACAAACACACCATTCTATAGGAATAATTTATTTGCTACCCTAGAAACCGTACAGTTCCACCCGTACATTTCTTTTGTTTTTGACATATGGGCGTGCGGATAGAATATTCTATAAAAATAATCAACTGAAAGTTTTTTTTCAAAATGATAAATGATTTCAATAAACGTAACTTGTTTTACGCATTGCGAATTGCTACTCGTCCGGGCTACCCGCATATTTACACTAATGTTGCGGGTAAGGATCATAAAGGAATATTTTAGATGGAATATCCCAGCATTTGCATGGTAAATCTTTTGATATAAACGATAAACACCTCAGTTCACATGGCCGTGATTAAATCCCGACCTTTCCATCACCGATTAACAAGACAGGACGAGACTTTAAAAGATTTAATCCCGTGTCTACGAATTGTAAATCCCAATAATCTAGTTTTGATTATGAGTGGGCGGAGATTTTTAAGGTAATAAACAAAGACTTTTTCTGTTTAGAGAGTAGATAATGCATTGTTTTAAGACCCGGGTGTCACGAATCGGTTTGGCGTCACAGCATTTTTTCGGATATGGTCACAATTTTTGTTGGGGTTATAACTCTAAATTTACATTTTAAAGTGATCATAATGATCATAGGAAGGTGGGAAATTCAAATAGAAAGTAGCCCCTCTACTTTGAAGCAATATTTTATTTATTTTGATCAAAAAAAAAAAGGTTTTTCTATAAAAACTACAAAAACACTTAACCTTTTCCCGCGTCCCCTACATGCCCACCTTAAGTTACTGTTTAGGTTCCTCTTGGTTTGATAAACCGGACCGTTGTTTGATGTCGTAGTTTGCTGTAGCAGTCTCGTGTTGGCGCGAGGGGCGCTGCAAGCATAACTTAAAAAATACCCCTTGGGATCGTTTATTCTATTTGGAGACATTTTAGTCGCATTCGTATAGTCATTATATAAGCAATTTATAATAATTAAATCAAGCACTGGGGCTTTATGACACGCTAGTTTGTCTTGTCAGTGTTTAAGGGTAGGCCTACAGGAGGTGATTTTTCCTAAACGACTTCCCTCTTCTCCATCTAAACAAATAAATATAAATTTTCTCTAATCCATACCTACCCCACAATTGTAATTAAATGCGTGCAGCCATGATGGGTAGTAAGATTCAGTGAAAATAATCATTTAAAATCTAGTAAAGGAACGGTTGTAGGCTATAAAGGGGTCGCGATGCTCTCAAAGCCAAATATTGTGGCTCAACCCCTCAAAAGGTTGGAAACCACTGCGTTAATGGGATACATCTCAGTAGTGTAACCGGTTGGACTTGATTTTCGGTTTCACTAACCCCAGAGTCAAGAATTAATCCTACTACTATACCGATACATTTTTTGAGTATAACTTTTCCCATAAATACATATCTTTTTTAACACCACGTATTTATACACTCTAGGGTTTACACACACATGTACTAATTACGCTAATGTGCTAGGCATTAACAAGGTTGAATTTGGAGGAAATATTCCTGCTTTTGTGTGGTGGTAGATTGGAACATTAATGAAAAAAGACTCTCATAATATCTGAACAGGAATTGAACCCCAATCGCTCCGTTATCGACAGTCTAGTTTTTTGTGAGCGTGACGCCTTAACCCATCCAACCACAGAAGTATCTCATAGGAACGTTGATACTTAAATGGTTTAGAGTATTTTTAGACGTTAGCAATTAAGTAACTCAATAATTACCCGCTTCAGTGCCTGCATGGTCTAAGGCGTCAATCTCGCAATAGACTAGACTACCGATTATGGGGAGCTCGTGATTCGATCCCGGTCGAATGTACTGAGGGTGGTTTTCCCCTAAATGGTTTCCCACTATCCATTCACGCAAATTCGAGTGCACTTCCTCTAAGTTCAGCCTTCCTAATCTCTTACCAACCATCGTAGGCGGATTATTTTAATTTTAGTAAAAGCCAATAGTTTTAAAGTGCTCAAAAAATGTAATTCTATTTTCCATTTTATATTTTACATCCAAAAGAAATGTTTTTGAAATATCATGGCTATCTTAGAAATGGTAAATAAATGTACTGTTCACTATCGTATCAAACCAATGTATGTGTATAATTTAAAATAGCTTTAAAAATTAAATGTAAGTACATTTAAAATACATATATCAAACTATGCTTTGGCTTGACTCTATGAATTGGAAAATCATAGGTACTTCTAGAAAATATAAAGATGTTTACTCAGAAAAGTATATTTTATGAGTTTGTCTATAGCCAAACTCTTTAGTGCTATTTATCATATATTTGAAACAATTCAAATGCTGATGCAACTATTACTCTAAAGATGTTCAGGGTGTAAAATACTTTTTTTTGGGGAAGAGAAGCAAAATGTTGCACTTTAATTTGCATTATGCCATTCGTAGAACACTTGGATAAATAGATATGAATCTTTCGATAAAAAGGTTGGAGTTTGTGACACTCACATCTTTTGGGTGTCTAGAGTGAATGTGTAAACTCACCCCCACCCCTTTCCGTTGCATATATCACCTATTCTCATAATATATTGTAGATAGATGAATTGCGTCCAAACAATCCAGTTTCCATAGAACTAGACTTAGCTGACAGCTAGAAAAGCTAACATATTTTAATTTACTTATTCAGGTAGGGTCAATTATTATGGATATTATAAATACCTATGAAATAAAATAACACTTAAAGAACCGAGTAAAAATAGTAAAAATTATATTTGTTCTTTGTCCTAAAAGGTCCTTTCTCTGATAACTGGACTACAGCCTAGAGGAATGAAAATTGGAAAATTTTTCGATATCCGTACCGATATATAATTTATAAACATAATATAGTTGTTCTCGTATTAGTGAATTTGCCAATTTATCTGTATCATTCTTACAATCATTCAGAAAGCATGATTTTTGGACAAAAAAAAATTCTGTTGCTAGTCGTCTTACTGCCCATTAGAAATATTTGAAAAAATATATTTACCTCAACTTAAAGCCACACAAGGAGGGTGAATATTAAATTATAAAGTTCAAATAAAAATAATAGAAAGCACTAATGTAAAAAACAAATACCCGACCGGTATTTGAACCGTCACTTCCAGGCTCCCAGCCAACCGCGCTAGTGCCGAGATTACTCGGTTTTGTTCTTCATTATTGCGTTGTCTGAACTGTCTATAAAGTTTCAGACAGTTTGATAAACAGTGGCATGCCAAAGTCGCGAAAGGAAGGGGTGAGTGAGGGTAGTGGTTGGTTGGAGAAAGCTAGGAAGTAAAGGGATGGCGGAAAGGGGGTCGGGGGGGGGAGAGTTGTAGGTTCTCTAAGCAAAGACGAATTCGTCGGGGCCTCAACACTCCTCATGTTCTGCCCCAGGGCCCAATAAAATACAGTGCTGCTCCCCCACGTCAATATTGACAGAGGAGAGGCCACTGCCTACTCTTGTAGCAAAGCTTGGTTCGCGGCTGGACCAATACGTTTCTCTTAGCAATCACTCTCACGCACTATCTGTCTGTATCTTTCTCTTTCTCTCTCTCTCTCTCTCTTTCTTGAGTGAAACGAACTTCCAAGAAATAGCTGTTAGCCTAGAGTAACCAAATGTCGCTCATTTGATAACCACACGGTTCTGACATCAGACAAGTTAGATGAATATCAATGTTTGAATAGATAAAACCCATGAGTTTGACATTACGAATAAAATCATAGGTTTAAAATTTGTATAATTGAGTATAACATGGACGACTGGTCATACACTGAACAAAACCAACATTAATTTCCCTGGTGTTTAATGAGTCGATGTGAAAAAAAAACACTGTACTTTATACACTGTCCCCTCGATTTCATAATAAGCATACAGGGTCTTTCTAAACTATCTTCCAAAACTTAAACCACAGCGTCTGTGGACAGAATTAAACATAAATCCTAGGAAAATATTGTCCGTAAAAGTAGTATTTTATTACTAAATTTAAGTTTAAGTTAGGTACAACAACACAGGGAGTACACAGTTGAATACTTATATATATATACTTCTATATTGAAGTTGCATATCTCTAGGTGGGGGACCCCCTTCGGGGGCCTAGTTAGCTAACGCGCTAGTTTCGTGTTGAGATAGATTGCCTAGGACGGGGAGATCGAGGTTCGAATCTCGCTCGGGTGAACTGGGGGTGGTTTTCCCTAAATGGTTTCCCACTCTACCACCACGCAAATGCGGGTTCAATTCCTCTATATTCAACCTTATCAATTCCTAACTCTTTAGCGTAACTAGTACTTTAGTGTGTAACACGAATGGGTAGTAAGACGTGGTGCTAAGTATTATTATTAATCTAGGTGGGAGACATCATTTGTCGGTTTTTTTCACAAAAGTATCCGTCGGTTGCATTTGACGCCGGTCACTTCTGCCCGCCTTATAGTATGCAACTTGTTGTACACGTATGTACTAACAACTGTTTTCTCTCGGTGTTTTTGCGCCTAGTTCAACTTTCATTTACGATATGACTTTTCCGGACAATGTTATACCAGGTTTTATGTTTTGTTTTTTCTCCCCATAAATGATGTGGTTTAAGTTTGGGCAGAGAGCTTAAAAACATTATTTATAGGTAATATGAACAACCATGCGTGAGTCTCCGAAGATGACTTGATGATTAATTTCTTACCAAGGATTCTTTCCTTTTTAGAATGACGGATTACATCAACACAAAGTTTATAAATTAGCTTGATTATGGAATGGACAAAATAACCAGCCTTATGGACATTCAATCATACATGTGAAAGGTATAACCTCAATTTTACTTGTGATCAACTGTTTCGGAGTTCGAACCCGGGTTCAGTAGACTAATAGTCAGAAGTGCTACTATCTGAACTAAGGTGACATAAATAATAATATAATTGGTTTTTGTGTTTGGTAAAATGGATACTGAGAAGAAGCTTATCTTGAAATCTACAAATAATCATTTCTTCGTCTTGTATTACTGACATCCAAACTATATCTTGTTTATACAAAATCACCTTTTAGACTTTTGGCAGCTTGGAACTTAAGCAAAGAATTATATTTATGACCTTCTCATACACACTGCCATATTATTTTTAAAAAAATTCGATAGCTACATCACAAGTAGATTTAAAATTCACCCTTAAGGCTGATTTATTTAACTTTTATCAAATAAATTGAAAATCATCTTGGTTCTTATGTACATCTATTCTGTGAGGCTCTAATTTATATTTGACTTGATCCTTTTAAAAACATATTTTGAAGTGTCTATAGACCTAATCTTGTATCAAATGATTGGACTATTAATTATCTTAATAGTTTGAGGTATTTAATGAGCAATTTCTGAACTGACTGATTATATCAGCAATACGAGAATTTCTGTGAGCGAGAGTGAAAGGACCTAGTAATTATGCTGGGAAAGATCGGCTTTACTTTCCCTGCGAAGGAAGTTGTGCTACGGATTTTAATACTCAAGAAAAATATTGTTTACCCCTGTTGGGTTTGAACCCATGAATATCGGGTCCTGAGAAATTCAAATATTAATTTTTATTTAAACTCCATAGAGGATTTTAAGACTCATATACACACATTCCACTTTTCATATTATCATTCAATTATCTGAAGGCTAGAAAAGTTCAAACTATACTTTCACTTTCCATACTTGAAGTCATGTGATCTGTGACTTTCACGTTTGATTAATACCTATTAAATAACAATAATAAAATAACAAACTGAAGTACATGTTGTTTTTTTGTTTGCATCACAGGTTCATCTTTGCGAAGCTGAAGGAGTTCCTGAATACGGTGCTTCTTCGTTTCACAAGAAACAATTTGTGGTTGTTAAATCTCTTTGGCGGGGATGCAGTGAAGCCACAAGGTTCGTACGAAAAACTATAATATTGCTTAAATAATTAAACAATGTTCTTTTATATTTAATACCTTATCTAACAAGAGTTGATCTAGTTTTAGGAAAAGCTATTCATCGATATTAAATACATATTAGATCCCACTTTGTTTATTGTGTTGTTTGACCTAGTGTAGCGATGTCCTGATATAGCTTGACCACTTGGAATTTCGACTGTCTGTTCGGATGTTTGTTCCGCGATAGCTGTAAAATGCGTTGACCAATTTTAAACGAGGCTTGGCACTGACATTCTTGGAACGTAGGCCGAACATTGATTGACCACAGTTTTCAAATCATGCTCTCTCTTTCAATATAGTAGCCGCTCGAATGTTTTTCGTTTAGCAGCTCATCTCAAGTGATTTGAATTTAAAATTCTAAGCAATTGATCTAGTGTCTTAACATTTGCGAGACTGACGTTTTAAACCACGTGAACAATGGTTATTCTCTATGATAACAGTATAATGTTGAAAATAGTATTAATTTTGTCCATAGGTTATAAGTTGATCAACTAAGAATAATATCAACTTACATCCAAGTAGAAATCTTAAGACTGTAGTATCAATAAAAAAACAAGCTATATACCCGCTTCGCTGGCCGCATGGTTAAGGCTGCTCTCGCAGGAGACTAAACTCGTGAGATGATGGTGAGATCAAGGTTCGAATCTCAGTTGGAGGTCTGCAATGATTCATTGCACCAACTCTAAAAGCTTTAGTGAATATTCAAACCAGCTAAAAAGGTTGCAGAACGACTATTTTGTGGATTTTTTTAAGCACTGCGTCTTACTACCCGTTTCGTTTTATACGTTTATATACCAACAACGCTAATGGTTTAAGGGAAAAGAAAGGTTATATTTATAGGAAGTGTTACCGCATTTGCGTGGAGAGAGAGAGGAAAACTATTATGGAAAATCCACCTTTAGTAGACCAGATCGAGATTCGAACCTCGATATCCCCGTCTTCAGTAGCCTAGTCAACTGCGAGATTAAAGCCTTAGACCATACGGCCACAGAAAGGGGTTATTTTATGTTTAGTGAGGGTCAATTAATATTCTTTAAAAATAAATATTTAATTATTGTATCATCTCGAAAGATGAACATAGAGCTTTCAGATATTTACTCTAGACATTCCTAGAGTTTTGAGTACAAACTATCTTTAAAATACAATTACATCGTTTTATCTCACACAGTAACATTTTGTAACCAGTTTAAAAAGTTCTCAAACTTGTTTAACATTTTCCTCGTGTAACAGCAACAATCACGCTCGGATAAAGTTCCAGTTAAGATGTTGTTGGGGGTTTTCTTGTTTGCAGACAAGAGTTTCTCCGCGAGACGAGTTGGTTAGCGAGCCTGAGGGACACTAACCTCGCCAGGATAGTCGGGGTGTGCAGCCAGGAAGAACCGCTGTGCGCTGTGCAGGAGCACTCTGAACTGGGGGATCTGCCCCAGTTCCTACAGCTGCAAGGGATGGAGGCCGAGGAGGGGGGATCTTCGCTCAGGTACGAGATACAGGCCAATTTTCTTAGTAAGAGCCTTTTACCAGACATTAACACTACCATGTAAGGTGGCTAAACAGGATTGGGGGGGGGGGGGGGGGGGGCG
>CABFWB010000436.1:257323-267412 GCA_902151455.1 Timema bartmani | reverse complement strand
ATCCTAGCTAGATGATACAAGATAAAGTAAAGAAATACAATCAAATTTTAAGATAAAGAGTTTTTATTAGGTACTTTTTTTTGCATTCAACATAATATGTATTGATAATATCTATCAGAAGTAACAGCTGCAAATCACATTACTTGATGTATGAATACATGAAATTAGAGTCAGGAAATTCTCTAGCAGTCAGTTAAGGCACTTATAGTGAAAAATTGAACTTTAGTTATACTCTAAAGCTCAAAACTTGAGAAGTTTTGAAACCTTATTATGATATATTTAATAGTATTTAGTAGTATACTGGTTTTGTTTGTATCTTTAAACTTAATTATTATTTCCTTGGTCGAAAACATACCATTTTAAATATATATTTTAATATTGTGTTTGAAAAATAAAGGTGTGAGCTAAAATTTTGTCTCGGTTATTGTGCCAATAATTGTACTTAGTGTAAATAAAATAGGGCTATCCTGTAGATAATTAATCAAACCTGCACCCATTGCTACCAAATCTAAGTCAACCTTTTTCAAACTGTGCTCCATGGATCCCTTAGGCTCCGCCATAGCTATATCAGGTTCCGTGAGGCAATTTTATATTATTCTTTATTTGTTTTCAATTCTATATAATAGCATCAGTAATTAAGACTGCCAATTTTTAAAATCTGAATAAAGGTAATGTACCAAAGATGTTTTCCTTTAGTTTTATACTTTTATAGTTGTACAATTTAAATGTTTATATTATTAGTGCAAACATTTTTATTATTATTATTAGCACCGCGTCTTACTACCCGTTCGGGTTATACACACTTCCGCTAATGTGTAATGGTAGGGTGATTGTGAGACTAAATGGAGGAGCTACAGTTTAACGTGGAATCCGAACCACGGTGGAGGCCTGACATTCCACACATTCATAAGTTGTGGTTAATACACGTCTTGTCAGAGGTGAAGGAAGGGTTTGGCAATCAGATAAATCTGTGCCGGGACCGAGGATTGAACCCCGGACCCTCAGCACAGAAGTCTGACACCTTACCCCTAGACCACCAGGTCACCTCATTTTTATTAGGGCTACAGCATTTTTTATTTATTTTTTGCCAGGGATACCTACGTCTAAAAAGTTTGGGAACCCCTGGTCTTAGGCGTCAATCGCTAAATATACTGGATTAATGGGAATGGAGGTCAAGGGTCAAATTTCTGATGGAGAGTGAATTAAAAATATGGTTTATTTTTGTGGTTTTGCCATTCTTTCTCAATTTTAATTTGGGTGCATTTCATAATGGCTACCTTCCAAATTAGTAATCAAATAACTCGTTCGAAAGTGTTGTTTGTGTGTGTGTTTGTTTGTGTTCGTCATATTTTAGTAACCATTCAAGAACTCCGTATATTTTCATTATTCGGGTAGAGAGAAGGGAGGTAAAAACTAGAGGAAGTACATCTCACTTTACGTGGAGAGTGTAAAGCCAATAAGCGTACAACCCGAATGGGTAGTAAGATGCGGTGCTAAATTAAAAATTAAAGCAATGAGTAATAATTAATAACCAAATTGGTCCAATCTGCTGATATATATATATATATATATATATATATATTTATTTATTTATATATTATAGAAAATCTTTGCGTGGTTAACCCGAAGAAACTATTTTCTTTGCTTCAGACAGAAAAATAATGTCTTCATTTTATTTCTTCGGGCACAGTTTTTATTAAATGAAAAGTATTCAAATCAAAAATTTAAAATTCCAGCCTCAAGGTGCCCATGTTTGTGCACAGAGGCTACAAATTCTAAAATTTTAGCCCTCTACTTACGATAGATATCGCGCAATGCTCATGACAGAAAGACAGACAAAAATTTAGATAGATAAATGGGTGCATTAAAAAAACTGCACGCTCTTTTTAACGTGAAAGCATAGTATTTAATTTGTTAAGATTTTTTTACTGATCTATTTATCTTGTTGACTAAGTTTCTCAAATTAGAGTTTCCGACACACGAACATCGAGGTGTTAATTTGAATGGGTGCTAAGCCGCTGTAAATGGCCGGCATTTACCGAATCTGACGGGCAAAGGGCGTGTATAATCCACGCTCCAAACAGCCTTGCCGGCCATGGGAACCAACTAACCGCCTGATGCCTCCCTCTGACGATGATGATGCAGGTCAGCCGGCTATGAGGCGGACGTAATTAATACCATTGACCGCAACGAGCCACAGGACTAACCCCAGCTCGCTCATTTTTTATTTTATTTTCATCGCACATGCTTAACGCGGAGCTCAAAGTTTGCTGTTTCCACTGGCGTGAAGAGCTTGCGCGTAGTTATTATGGAGCAAAATACATACTAAGTACAATTTTCATAGGAAGTGCCTTTTAAAAAATACAAACTCTTTTTTCGGCCAAAATTGACAACATTTCACTATTTTATTAGTGTTATTTAAAAAGTGTTTCTTGAAAATATCTATAAAAAGTGAAAGCTGCAGATCATATGAATTGACGTATGAGCACGTGAAAGTAGATCTGGTAGCTTTTATATCCAACAGATAAAGTTCCTTCCTATGAAAATTGAACTGCACCTGAGCAAACCAATAGAAATGTATTTATTAATGTAGCTTACTTACGTTCACCGAGTTTTAATTTATAAAATGTATATTTTTCTTCCGGCACAGCGTTTTACTACCTGTTCAGTTTGTACGCATATATGCTTATTACTTTTGTGGGGATTGAGAAAGGAAACATTTTAGAGGTAATTTACCCACATTTGCGTGGATCGAGAAGTGTAAAACCATTTAGGGAAAAATCTACATTCAATAGACCCGACAGAGGTTCAAACACTGATCTCCCCGTCATCAGCAGACCAGTCTACCACGAGTGACCCCCTGAACCCTTAGACTTTTCGACCACTGAAGTAGGTAATTCATAGTAAATGTACCTGCATTTGCGTGGTGGTAAAAAAGGGAAACAATTTCGAAGAAAACCACCCTCAATAACTTTCCATCTATGACAAGCCAAGCGTGATTAGAGATTTTTTACTCAAGCCAGCGTGCTCACTGATTAATGTATTTTAACCTAAATTTACATTAGATTTTATATAGGTTTTAGTACATTTCGCTAAGTTTGAAATGTAAAAAGTTTACTTTGCTTATACCTATTATGGTGCAGCTTAGAAGATAAGGCTATATTGGATACCATCAAGATAAACTCCGTCTACGGTGAAAGCCGACAGTCCTTACCTTGAACGGGTCAACGATGGCCCTACCTTATAAGTTGCACCATGGTGGAAACTTTCTACCTTCATAGATTAACGAACTGTACATTTTTTTATCTTGTAGTTTTTTAGACAAAAATAAACTGCAAGGATAAAAGACATAGAAATAAATGTATTTGAATGTTCTAATAATTATTTTTTAAGTTAGTTTTTGAATAGTTCTAAAACACATAAACAATCTTTGTACAAATCATTGTTACTAATAACCTTAATACTGGAAATAAATAAAACTTGATGTATTGAATGAACATCTTAGATCTCTCAAGATATATATTTAAAATAAATCTCTTCGTAACGATACAGTTTTGGTATTCTTAGAATTTTTTATTGGCAAATATATCACAAAAGCTATTAAATACTTAATCTAAGGGTAAGGAGTACTAGGTTAAGATGAAAGGTACCATTTATTTATACTATTGGAAGCATAAAATCCACAACAGAATCACCAATGGCTTTGATATCAACGATAGCTCTTAATAACCGATAATATCCCACCTCCTTTACAAACTGCCTTCAAATATTTGTGAAGAATGACTCTGAATACGGAATGATCCCTGGATAGCTCAGTGATAGAGTGATAGAGCATTGTGGGGCAAAGTCAAAGGTTCTGGGTTCGATTTCCGTGTCCAAGTGTCTTTTTAAATGTATTAGAGTATGAAATTAGCTTATAAGAAATATTTACTTCTGTAAGAATAGAAAGACAATGGGAAGTCAACATATAAATTTGTATTTGGAAAACAACCCATTAATGCACCCAGGCGAGATTAGAAGTCCTACCTTCCAAGAAAGAAAGAGGAGCAAATACATTCCTAATTTGAGTAGAACAATGTTAAACACAATTACAAACAAAACACACCTATGTTGATAAGAATGAACATTTTTGAGATCTATAAAAGTTACTAAAACTATTCAATATATTTATACGTTAGGGAATGCGATCTGCAACTTCAACTTTTCATATACACAGGGTTTACCGTAAAAGGTGGGGCCCACTTCAGCGGTGGACAGGAGACTAAAAAAATAATTAAAAAAGGCAATATTAACATGTGTCCCATTTGATTTTTTTCTAAGCTCCTGTCGACCAGGTATGTTCTATGGATTATTCTTGGTTATTACATTTACCTGATATTTTTAAAGAGTGCTACATTTTACAACACGACGATTGCAGGCTTGTAATCAGACCATAGGTGGCCATTTTCATCACTTCATATAATGTTAAGCAGCTCAACATTACTCGAGTAGCCTACACACATGATGATAACTCGGAAGCAATGTCAAATGAGACACGCGTTTATATGCACTTTTTTATTGTTTTTGTGTATCCTGTCCACAGCTGATGTAGGTCCCACATGTTTCGGTACACCCGGTATTGTCAATACCCGTGAAATATGAATGGTAATAAATAAGTAAAACACTATCAAAATTGATCGCAAAATAACATGTTTGTATTTTCTAAAAAGTTCCTTCTCACCAAAATCGTTGAACAATGAATTGAAAATCACATACAATTCGGTAATTATAAATACATCAGAGAAACCTAATTTATTTTTAGCACCGCGTCTTACTACCCGTTCGGGTTACACACTAAGAAGGCTATAAATGTAAACGCATTCGCGTGGGGAGAGAGAGTGGAAAACTATATTTGAAAAATCACCCTCAGTACACCCGACCAAGATTCAAACCTCAATCCCCCCATCATCACCAGTCTAGTCTACTGCTAGAATAGCGCCCTAGACCATGCAGCCACCGGAGTGGGTCAACCTGATATCTTATAATAAATGTTCGATTAACAAACATGATTTTTGGTAAATTAAAGGTCGCTTACAGTGTGTGATTAATACACTTATAAAAACCCAAACTAGGACGTGCCTAGTTGGCTACATCTTGATTTGGAACTGAGATCCGGTTTCCCTTGTTCTTGAATAACCGAAAAAGTTAACACGATAATATCCCGCATATGATTCAACCAACACCCCAAAATACTTTATGACAACTTCTCATAATACATAACGTCAAAAAGAGACGGGTGCGTTTTACCTTCGTCGAAAAATTAGTCTAAAATCCTGCCTCAACAGGAACTGACGATCGCCTTGACTCAACGCGTAACCCCCGAAAATTGAGGAAATTACTTAAGGTTATCTAATGAATAACAATTTCTATTACAAGAACAATATCCTTCATTTAACACACACTAATATTCACATTTCAGCAATCCACTTGGGCTGATGGCCTATTAGTCCAAGCTGACTCATAGCCCATACACACACACACCGATACAAAACTGAGCTTCGAACACCTCTTACGTTTAATACCACCATAAAAACAAGTGCCCGTCCGGAGGAATGATCCACTGTCTCCTACCCCAGTGACGTCAATAATGACGCAGAGTCCTCATATAGTGAGTGCCGTAAATCTCAACTGTTACCTCGTGACGCACATGGCACACCGATTTGAGAAACACTATTTTTTACCTTTTGCATATTCGTGATTAAACTCAAATATTGCTCTCAATATATTTATAATTCTTAAAAGTTGTATCATATTTTTTTAATGTATTATCTATGTTACGTTGCATTACATTTGAAATTGTATGAATTATCAAGCTGTAATTTTAATTATATAATTTATATACTTTTGACTTGACTGATTTTCTGGACCTTGTGCCAATTATTTTTAGTGATTTTTTTATTAATTAAACACTTATTTTAATAAAAAATAATAAAAACAATAATATTTTTTTCTACACAATCTAAATCTTATTTCCTTTAGTATACTATTCGCTCCTTACTCAACTATCAGAATATTTTCTAAATTCAAAGGTAGAACTTATTATAGTTGCACTTATGATGTGTTGCTATTCCCTTGATTTCTATTTGATCAATCAAACATAGGAAGGGTCTGATCCATATAACTCACAGTTGGATGTAATTTTTTTTAATTTATGACTGATGAGTGTTCTACTGAGTGATGAGAACATATAATAGCAGTTTAAACAAGTTCTTTACTTGGTAATAAACCACGCTATTTCATTGAAATTAACGTGTGTGTGTGTGTATGTAAATGAAGAACGTTTATTAAGAATCATAACTTGCTTATTATAATTAAGCACGTGGTATATCTGTCACGTTCATAAGCTATTATTGGTTATTGATGACGGGGATGTAGGGGTTTGAAACTCGGCTGTATGCACTCAGTGTGTTTATTTTAAAATACTCCCTTCACTCTCCCTCCTCGCAAATTTGGGTACTTTTTATTTAAATTCTGTCGGTCTCATGCTTTTTAAATTAATGTAATTAAATATGTATAGCCTGGTACAGGGATTAAGGTGCAGTAGTAAAATACAACTTAATATAGAAGAATCGCGGTAGGAAAATAAGATAGGAAGATACAAATATATTTTCTGCAGACAGTGTTGAGTTAAATTAAATATATTATAGTTATTTTAATCGCTATTTTATATATAAATATATATCTAACCATCTACGCGTCTTACTACTTGTTTAGACTATATATATATATATATATGTTCATTATTCTAGGGAAGTATGAACGAGGAAGAAAGCATTTTAGAGGTAAGTTGTCCACATTTTTGTGGAAGAAGAGTGGGAAATAATTGAGGAAAAAAACACCCTCTGAAAACCCGACCAGGATTCGAGCCCTGACATCCTCGTCATCAGCAGGCCAGTCTAAGACGATAGCGATGACGCCTTAGACTGTTCGGCTATCGAAGCGGGTGCATTTAGCTTGAAAAGTAACATCTGCAAAAAAATAATAATTGTGATTTGTAGTTTATGAAATATGAAAGTGGTTTTATTTATTTTTGTAACTTCCAACCACGGTTTAATTTAAGGTACCCATCCGGAATATCCTAATTTAATTACACTAATCGGTTAGGAATAAATAAGATAGAATTTAAAGGATATATGCCGGGATTCTAACCCCGACCTCTCCATACCCAGCAAACTAAGACTAGACGAGCTTGACGTTTATTCCACGTATCCACCAATGTGGGTGTCTGGTGTAGGGTGTGACTATCCCCCCATTTTAAGAGCCCCTCTCACCCACTTCGCTGGACGCATAGTCTAAGGCAGAGGTTTCCAAACTACGACCCGCGGGCCACATCCGGCCCTTTCCAAGATGTTATCAAAAAACAAATTAATTGTTTCTCTACGTTATTTATTAGCCACACAGTTTATTTGACAAATCCAATTTCTTTCCGCACGCGTGCTTCCCCTTCCCCACCCCCCCACCCACCCATGACACCAAGCCAGAGTGCTGTCGGAATTGCGAGCCTTCATTTTCAGTCGTAGGCGCCATTCCTTATACCGACAACAGAATGGCTTGACTGTGACGATTTTTAGGCAGTTCCAAGTTTCCCGACAGAGGGTTATCAAAGGAAAGTCCCGAAAGATGTTACCTAATTTAAAAACAAGTAATTATATTGACTAATTATTATAAATATAATTTATTACATATAAATTGATTCATTCCTCACAGAGAAGAATCAACTTCAATCACTTTTATCAAACACTGACTGGCCTTGGAAAGTGGATTTTTTTTATGGACGTGACTGGCCGTATGACTTGAATCTAAATTTGCATGTTGAAACAAAATTGATTTATGATCTATTTCACATGTCAAGGCATTCAGGGTAATTCAGGGCATTAATGCTACTTGAAGAATAGGTGAACGTTACTTTGGCTCGAAAAAATGTGTAAAATATATTATGTGGCCCGCATAGCAAAAAGTTTGGAGACCCTTGGTCTAAGGCTCTACTCTTGGAATAGACGAAACTCTCGAGGTTCTAGCCAAGTCGGGTTTACCGAGGGTGGTTTCTATTAAATGGTTTTCACTCTCCTTCCGCGCAAATTTGGGTACATTTCCTTTATATTAAGACTTCCTCATCTCTAACACATTTGATTAATTGGTAAATAGGCGTCTGACCTGAACGAGTAGTAAGAGGCGGTGCTTAAAAAAAAATATTGTTCCAGTATAAAGATAGAATCTAATTTTCTTGACATGGTGATATCAACAGCTGTTGAATATCTGTTATGAACATAGCGGTATTAGATGACAAAACTTTTTATAAGAAGAGGGGTGACCTGTTGGTCTAGGGGGTAAGGCTTCACACTTCTGTGCTGGGGTCCGGGGCTCAATCCTCGGTACTGGCACAGATTTATTTGATTGCCAAACCCTTCCCTCACCTCTGGCAAGATGTGTATTAATCACAACCTGTGAATATGTGGAATGCCAGGACTCCACCGTGGTTCGGATTCCACGTTAAACTGTAGGTACCATTATATATTAGCGCAAGTGCGTATAACCCGAACGGGTAGTAAGACGTGGTGCTAATAATAAATATAAGAAGAGAAAAAGTTGTCATTAAATTCCAGAACACCCTTGACAGATATTCAAGAAATTTTAAGTTCATCATGTGAAGAATATTAAATTCTATGTTTGTACTGGAGCAATATTTTATTTATTTTGGTAAAAAGAATAAAGTTTTGCCGTAAAAAAACTGCAAAAACACTGGCTTTTTCTCGCATCCCCTTCCATCCCACCTTAAGGATCGCTCCCAAAACTAGCCATTCTTATGAACCCCTCCTCTTTAACTCATATATGTATTGGTGGCCCTTCTCTCGCCGTCTAACGGAGCTTGCAGTAATCAATAAGCAACAGCAGCGCCGGCTCCACACATACACACCAAAGAGTTTTGCATGCAAAGCAGAAGAGTGAGAATCCTCTTACGGCTTGTACACGATTAACCCATTTGGAGTTTGACGCGAAAAGAATTAACTCCATGAAAGGACTGAAAACCCCTCTTATTTATTTATTTTTTTTGTCTTTGGCTCACCGATTTTACCCTCGGAATAATCAAGCACAAATTTAGTGACGTATGTAACCGTAGTAATGTAATACATTTTGTTATTCAAATGTTAGATTTAATGTGTTTTATTGAAGTAGGTGTATATTTTATAGTAATATTTATTAAGTGACCATAAGATATATATTTAATAGGATATAGATGAGAATACTATATTATTTTAATATGAAATGAACTTAGATTAACTATATGCCTAGTTATTATTCTTTAAAATGGATTAGACAGAAAAAAAATTGTCCAGTAGGGAATTTAATTGATGTTTATGATAAGTATTTATTAATTTGTTTCATACAAAGGTTCAAGGATAAAAAATGTGAAGAATTGATTTGAAAAATTGCACCCGCATTGCATTGTAGAGAGGATGAACAAACAGCACGTTGAATACCAACCCTTCTGAGCACTTAGCCGGAATTTAAATTCTCCACCACCCAAAACCCAACTATTCAGCGGGGAACTAGTAAAATTCGAGCCTAACGCCTTAGTTTGGATGGTTTGGACTCAAGTAAAATAAGTATTTTTTTTATATATATAAATAATACATGGTTGCTTACAAGCTTTATAGACAAGATAACGCGATGAAATGTTATTTTAGAGGGCTTAAATTTGATCTTGTTACTTTATTAAAAACCAGCTGGTGTACCCTTTCTTCCCACGGGGAATCTATAAAATAGTTTTGTTATTTATAATATATAGGGTGACCTGGCGGTCTTGGGGTAAGGTGCCGGACTTCTGTACAGGGGGTCTGTGGTTCAATCCTCAGTCCCGGTACAGATTTATCTGATTGCCGAACCCTTCCTTCGCCTCTGACAAGACGTGTATTAATCACAACTTGTGAATGTGAGGAATGCCAGGCCTCCAGCGTGGTTCGGATCCCACGTTAATCTGTAGGTCCTCCATTTCATCTCACAATCACCCTACTATTTTCACATTAGTGTAAGTGCGTATAACCCGAACGG
>CABFWB010000436.1:214369-241607 GCA_902151455.1 Timema bartmani | reverse complement strand
TTGACCCTTGTGGAAGACATTAAACTGTTTGAAATGCTCTTAGGTGGACAAAGATGCGCCTCTTTTCTCATTGATTATATATCATTGTATATTATTTTATGCGTGTTCTTATGTGGAGTGGTGATGATACAATGTACATTATTCCGTTCAGAAATCTTACGAGTTTATAGAAAGAGAGAGAAAGTCTGTGCGGTCTGCCGTACCATTTATTTCCAATCATAGTAGGAGCATTATAAGTACAGAGGCCCATAAATTTAAAACCATTTAAGTTACATTTTACATTAACATTTTTTGACCATAATGAACCACAGTTAATTAGTGTAAGAAAATGACTTTGTGGGCTGTTAACTGCGCAGAACTGATATACTTGATTTTGAGAGTCAGTAAGGGTCAGATTATACACTGCCATAAGCTTAGCCATCACTATACATATTAGGGCAACAAAAATAAGATTGTATATGTAATTTAAATAATACTTTAAATAGGTATGCCTAAAATATTCTGTTCTAAAACATTACATTATTTTGAAGACTAAGAATTATTATTTGTCAGAATCAAATGATTTTGACACGTGATCGTTACATATTTTCTTTGCAGATATTTAATATATGACATAATAGTTCAAAGTTTCCATATTACTAAATCATGATTTGATGGGAATATTATTTAGTACTACGCATATTTTTCTAATCATCAAACTATGTTAATTTATATGTATTTATTTACTCTCGACAGGTGAGCTGAGTGAAATTTTATTTCATAGTTAGACGAATAAATATGTAACTGAAAAAAAAATATCAAATTTTCGGGTGAATGAACATTCAAATGAACAACCGACACACAAATAATTGTGAGATATAATAATGTTTTGAACCTTCACATAAGTTTCCTCCTATGACGATCAGGTTATAACTAAAATACCATTGTAAACCTTATGTAAATGGAATAATTTTCGAAAATACTCTGACACACACACCTGTACTTAACTGGAATGTGATCAGTCACGTTTCCTGGCAGCGCTAATAGCTACACCGCTAGACTTGATTGGACTGTCTGTCCACTTTGTAAGGAGATTCATACACAAACCACATCACATATCTGAACGTTGACATACAACGGGAATGCAAGCATGTTGATAACGGTGTGTACAAAGGCTAGAATGCGTCAAGGTATGGTAGACAATTAAATAGTTCCTCAAAGTTAGCTGTGGTATTCACAATATGGGTTTAGGCTTTTTATTTAAAATAAAAGGTCATGTATCATTTTTCCCTTCATACTATTGCTCTAAAGTTAATATATTATATTATTTTACTTAAAAAAGGCATTTTTAATGTAATTTGATCACAACAATAACAAAATATGCTAAAATAAACCAAAATTAACAAACCTTGCTAAACATATTTTAACCTTTAAATATTTATACCAGGTGGCTCCAAAACAATCAGGCTATTAATATCTTGAAAATTAACACTTTAATTGAAACGTAAATATTCACTAGCTAAATAAAATCAAAATACATACTCAACTGTCTCACTTTTTGAATATGATGTCACTCAGGTGAGCTCCACCGGAGGTCAGGCAAGCCTCAGCACGTTGTCCATCATTTTCTTCAGAATAGATCGTATAATTGTTTCCGTCCCACCCCGTACCTACATTTAACGGTTCAACCTTACATAAAATATCAAGTGTGTAGAAGGTAATAAAGAGTGTGTTGACCGGTTAAATATTTTTTATTTTTTATTGAGTTCTAAGTTAGCTTATTTTTTGTTTATTTGGGAGGACTGCTTATTTTTCATCTAGAGGTAGAGTTTTTTCTTTTTGGTTATCTGGTAAAGCAGTTTCTTTTTGTCGATGGATATAGTTGACTTTAATGTGTTAATTGTAAGACCTTTACAATTTTTGGATAGGTAAAGATTTTTATTTTTTATTCACCTTTTTTATCAATTGATACAGTGGTTTTTTATGTTGTTGTTTGGTGGTAGTGGTTTATCTTAGAGCAATGTGAATGTTGAATGAAATGCTCATCTTATCAACAGGTGTGAATTTGGTTTCAGGAACTGCGTACTGGGTAAGGATTATCATGTAAAAGTATCGGACCATGCCATGTACTGCTGTCGTTACGAGGCTGACTACTATGTCAGCGATACCAAAGCAAAACTCCCCATACGATGGATGGCGTGGGAGAGCCTTCTTTTGGTAAGATAACATCTACGTGCAATCAAATTGGACAGACAGATTATAGAATAGAATAATTATAGGACAGACAGATTATAGCATAGAATAATTATAGGACAGACAGATTATAGCATAGAATAATTATATGACATACTAATGAAAGATGTATCTTTTGAATATCAAATGTCTTGAATAAACAAATGCTGTCTAGTGATGATTACTTTACAAAAACTGGCTTAAATCATTTTCTTCTCAACATGATTGCAAGAATTGACTTATTTATTAATTAAGGATTAATAGCCAGAGCTATTATTTATGCTTATTAGTAGGGAATTACTCCACTAGATATCATACTTGTAGCCGACGATTTCCGCCAGTCCATCATAGACTCTGCCTTAAAATATGAGTGAAGAATGACCCAGGGCATGAGACGAATCCTGGATAGCTCAGTGGTTAGAGCATTGGCGTACTAAGCCAGAGGTCCCGGGCTCGATTCCCGTGTCCAGGTGTCATTTTACAATTTTCAGAATATTATTTATTAATGTTCTTTTGATAGTCCCTGCAAATATCTGAGCTTATGTTCCATTTTCTTAAAGGGCAAACACAGTCCAAAAAGTGATGTGTGGTCATTCGCCGTGACGCTATGGGAGATCCTCATGCTATGCGCTCAGCAACCTTTCGCGGAGCTGACAAGCGAGCAGGTCGTGGAGAACAGCAACCACTGGTACCAGAACGACGGTCTCCAGCGGTACCTTGCTCGACCCCCGGCATGCCCCAGAGAGATCTACGATCTGATGGGCGAGTGCTGGAAGAGGCACGAGTCGGACCGGCCACGTTTTGGTGAAATCCATCTGTTCCTTCAACGGAAGAACCTGGGGTATGTCCCGGCGACCGGGTAACAGATATCTCTGTCATTATAGGTCGATATCGGCCAAAGACTGGGCGAGTGCCTCACTCCTAACCATATGCTTGCCGTGTGATGATCATTTTCAATGGACCAATCGCCTTCCTTTGGGAATAAGGGTGACTTTATATCTACTGGAATGGGGAAGTATCTGTAGTGTGGTGATTTTGTGCTGGACCAAAATATAAAGTGCGTTAAAAACTGGTAAATTTTGACAAAAATAAGATTGAATATACTTTTGGAATTGTATGGATAAGAATGATCTCTATGCGAAAGACTGCAATCATTTCCTAAAGGTTTTGCAACGATGCCTTTTTTTTTTGTGGGAGGTAGATCTATGCTAGAAAAATTATAGTAACATGAATTTATTGTAGTTTATTAACGGATTATGATAGGTTGTTTCACATACAACAAGCAAAACAAATATTTGTTGTAAAGTTGAATCTTACCTTTTAGTAGAAATGAATTCTAATTGAATGGAACTTAATGATAAAAAGAGTTTAACTTTAGTATAAAATAAGACATCATTTTTGTTTAAAGATTATTATCATATTAAATGTAATTGGTATCTTTTCTTTTACTTAATCGTCTCATGTTTTTACAATCAATAATAATTAGATGAAAAAGTGTTCTATACATTGGATGTTGATCGTATATATATAAAACACTATTTTTCACACCTTCTAAATCACTCTAGTGTCTTTCTTGCAGTGGTGCGTGACGTATGCGTGGCAGTCGACGTATGTCTGCCACTATTACGCACAATCTACTGTTAGGTTGTGCGAGCATGTTTTATGTGTTCGTCCTCGAATGAGTGGATGCGTGTTGTACTGTGAACATCTTGATACTGACGACTGATCTCTTCTTTTTCAAAACTACTCAAAACACATAGATGTAAATATTAAGTTTTGAATAAATGAATTATGCCTAGCTAAAGTATATAAAGTTATTTATTCCACAGTTGTTTGTTTGATCGTATGTTTGATAGTTCTTACTCTCCCATACACCTAGAAACTATATTTATAGAAATACCCGCATCGGTGGTCACATGATCTAATACATCACTGTCACATTACACTGGCTAACCTTTTATTGGGAGTCTAGGGTTTGAATCCCAGACTTATCTACGTGAAGTGTGTTTTTCCTAAATGGTTTCCCAATCTCCTTAGACGCAAATGCTGTAAATATATGGACAGCCAGGACGGGTAGTAAGACGCAGTGTACAAAAAAAACCTACATACAGGGGAAGAATGAATAATTTTCTACCAATAGCCTATACTTTTTAAAGTATTAAAAAGATTTTCATTTAAATTCGAGATAATGAGCTCAATAGTTTTAAATGTATCTATTTATTTATTGATTTATGTTTGTAATATAAAAGCTTGAAATGGAAAACGGATTATACTGAGACACACCATTTCTTTCGGAGATACTGGTAATGGTTTTATCATTGGTCTTCGCCCTTCCCTCTACAGGCCTACACAAGAACGGAGTATGGATGTAAATGCGTTGTAAATCTGATCCTGGATGATTGAGCTGTCTACGCGTGACGGATTAATATTATTAACTAGAATATCTTATGAATAATTTAGATGGAAAGCGTGATTTGACATTAGTATCAAGAAATGTGTTACTTTGCTAGTTTTGAAGACATATTGTGATACTACTTAAGATTTATAGTTACTTCCCTTAGGCTGTAACGCTATAAATATAACGCGAAAGTAAAGAATTCAGTATAAAAAGGTATTTATGTGTTTAATGATTTGTTAATCGGAAGTAAGGTGGACATGACATGTAAAAGAACATATCTATTACAATATTACTAATTATTTATTCTATATTTATTATTTTGTCCGTTTTATTCTTCAATATATATGATTTAATTTCCTAAATATTAATTCAATAAAGAGACATAGTTATGTTTAAATTTGAATTTGATTCAATTATTACTATTGTTGTGATTTTGTGAATATATTTGTATCAATTTAGTAGGTCCTATACCATAACTTATATTTACTTTTAAGGTTTCAATTTTACATATAATTAATTCAATCAAAAATTAGAATTCTGAAAGATTATTCAAATCTTTATTTACACCTTATTTAATAATATAATACTAACCTTTGTTTAAAATTATCTGACCGATATATAGCATTTAATTCGTAATGAAAGATATTCCTTTTTAATGATTTTTCTTGGTGCGATGCACATTAATACTGAATGAAAAATTGTGCACTCTTTTTTAATAATGTCTATTTTTAATTTGCTTAATATCAATGTTTGTAATTAAAATTTTATTTCATACACAATATGTACACTTTAAAAAAAAATTAGATTAGTTCTAAAGTTTTTTTTACCTTAAAATCACATTTAATAGATATTTGATCATTTTGAAACTAATTTGGTGCTGAGTGAAAAATAATGATTAGAAATATTCATTATTAAAAAAGTGATAGTATTTTATCAAATTAACTTATCAGAATAGCAAGCTACATAAAATTTATGTTCACTTAATTTTATTTTATTGATTTATAATTAATATTGAATTAAATAATATATTTAAATAGCTATGAACATACTGGCTATATAATAGCTAGTAGTGAAATTAAATATAAGCCATATAACTTGATTAAAAAATTCATATTTTTTGTTTCATTTTTAAATCCTAATAATACAATTAATTTTAAATTAATAAAGGTTTAAGGAGTGTTAATGTAGGTAAATTTTATAAAGACGAATTCCATAAATATTTATTGCCATCAACTGAGGAACTAGTCAATGGAAATATTAAATACATTTGGTAATAAAAAAAAAAAAATGTTGTTTTTAATTTGAAGACCGTCTCTGTGGTCTAATGGTCGGAGTTCCTGGTTACAGATCCAGAGGTCCCGGGTTTGATCCCCGGTGCTTATATAATTTTCTACTAAGCAGTGGGTCTGTAACGGGGTCAACTTAGCTTCGTGAAGACAAACAAGGAAATACTTGAATGAAGAATTAGCAACTCCGGCTTAGAAAAGTAATATTAATGGACTGGTATACTCGTTGTGCTGACAACATGATACACTCCATCCGAAAATGTTGGCACTATCATCAATAACAGTGGCAGCCAGTCGGTTGGTATAGCACACTTTTGGGCTCATGCCATGGAGGTTTTTAAAAAATTTCAAGTTGAGTAAAAGCTTATAATTTTTTTCAAAACCAATATTAGTTCCTTTTATTAAACTTGAATAAAATTGAAACTATATAAGGTGATCGTAAGTCTAATTAGTGTTTAACCTTGTAATCTTGGAAATAGACCTTTAAAACTTATGTAAGCGATTACTCAGATATAATTTTTTTTATGTATCCTTTAATGAACTATGCTCTTTCTTTTGTGCAGTCCTCAATGAAAGCTAAAATATTACAACTGTATTTTAGATAGGAATTAGAGTATATGCTTTATAAACAGAATAACATATTAAAGACTGTTTCTTCTTAACCATATATTATTATAATGTATTACATATAAATATATTAGAATAAAATTTATGTCTAATAAGTAAGAATCTTTTTAACGTCAAATGGTGATCAAATCTGATTCCCTTCTAACACTATAACTTATATATTTCCTGAGTTAAAACTTTAGTTATTTGCTATACAATATTTAATTACGAGCATGATAATATATCAGCTCTGGGAAATATAACATGTGTTTTTTTGTACACGATATGAAACTAATCAATTCTAAACTTGTGCTGCCTGTAGAACTTTGCAAATAAACATATTTTACTGATTATTATCACTATAATACACGTAGATATCTCTTGTAAAGTTACGTGAAAGTGATAGAAAATATGTTCTCTTATTCTTCGCAAGGGATTAATTAGGTTTAATTACTCTCTATGCCGGAATATACATTTCGGTGATGAATAGTACTTATTATTTTAAGTAGAAAATAGGCAAATATTTTTTTTAACTAAAATTATTTAAGTCCTCAAACATTTAAGGCGCCTGATTTTATTAATTTTTCTTGCCAAGAACGTTTGGATATCAAATGGTTGTAGCTCCCAATATATATATTATATTGGCTTATATATTAGCTTATTTTAATTTAACGATCAAGTGGTTAATTTGTTGTTTTTTTTTCCTCCCCACATTTCCATTTAGAATAAAACTTCACCGAGTGTCTTAGTTAGGGACAAAATTACTGTCCTCTCTTTCAAGAATACATGAGGTTTGTTTGGGTGGGCACTGGAGTGAATGGTGAATAGGGTAATTTTTCTAAGAAAATAATATTTTAAGAAAATTTGAAATCAAAATAAATGAACGCTCTTGGATAAATCAATCGATTTGATCTCTTACCTAGACTTGTTGATCCTTGTACATTATCCTACGAGTCACTATATATTAAAACGAGCCAGATATTCTCTCAACGATCTCTGACTCCATTCATTGCCCCGTGACAATCAGTGCAGTGGAAAGGATACCATGTACATACAAACTAGTCACTATAATAAGTGTAATTCCTTCTTTGGGGATTTTTGTTTCTTCACCCACCGTTAAGTAACTACATTCGATATAGATGTTATTTTCTTCTTTACTTTTTTTTTTTTGGCATGTGTGAATAATTGTTTTATGTACATTGTAAATGTGTTTTTTGAAATCAGTTTCTTAAAGTAACTACTTGGGAATATAATGTTGCATAATACATTAATATATGCACGCTAAATAACAGTTTTTAAGTGTGTGTTTTGTAGAAGAAATCTTATCATTGTTATGTTTAACCATCTACCCTTTAAATTATATTTGATTATATCTAAAATTATTCAAGTTTATTAAGTATTTTACCAATTTGATTTAAAATTTTCAATATTATGACTTATTAATATTTTACTGATTACTCAAAACTAAAAAGTGTGTTTATTAAACACAAAATCACAATTTTTCCTCCCCCCGCCCCGCTCAATATATATAATTTTCAGCTATCAATATAAAAATATTGATATAATAATTTAATAATACTAGGTTGATCTATTTAAATTAAAGTGATTGGTTAGACATAAGATTTAGTTTGTGAAATTTGATTTATATATTTCTATTATTTGTACATAAATGTTTCATTTTAAGCATTCCAATTCTATTTTGTCTTAAATCATGAAAAATATCAACGAAGCACAAGGTGTCACCCTTAACAAATTAATTAATACTTATTAGATTATAAATGAAACCATTCTTATTGGTATATTCATTGCTCATGTCAAAAATAAAATAATAAAGTGTGTGATTGAAGCTACTACTACTTCCCTGACTTAATAAAAAATAATATATAAATTAATGCATAGTATAATTCAGATATGTTTTTTATATCTGTCAAAACCTCTTACTTATGGATTATGTTTATTTTATATAAAGAAAATAATATAGGTCTTATGAGGCATTGGTTTTACAAAATATTACTATAACTTTAAAAAAAATTTAAGAAGTGAATTAAAACCATTAGTAATTTTTAACAACATAAACATACACAAAATACATTTAATAAAAAAAACTATAAGAAACTCTTAAATTTTAAAAATAATTATCTAAAGAACGTAATCAAAATACCAAATTACATGTTTTAATGTACACATTTCTTGAAAAGTAATTACAATAAATAAATACGGTCAAAATAAAACTAGTGTCATTGATTTACATTTAATTTTGTTTGCATCAACTTCCGAGCACTACTTGGTACAGTAATGATTGTTCTATTGTATTGCTTTAGCGAGAAAATATTTATTAAGGTTTAATACATATATTAAATATAGCATATTTGTTATATTTTAATTGGAAGACAGGTTTAATAGTTTGATTTTAAATTTTTCAAAATATTTCCATCAACTGCTGATTTCTTTTTTGAAATAAGATTTGATAAGAATTATAATTATCAACTATAATAATAGGGGAAGTATAAATTTAGGCTTAATTTTATCATTAATTCATATAAAAAATTTCTACTTTAAATCTAATACTAATAATTATCCAAAGTATTCAATATTAGATTAATTAAGTATAAGATGTGTTTGTAAGTAATTCATCATGTTCAATAAAATGGTGTATTTATCGTTTCTATTTAATTTACTTACACATATCATAAATTAAATATATTTCATAAGTGAAGAGTTAAATGACAGGGAATTAATAATATGTATTTATGGCACATATATAACTGATAATTTGTTTTATCCAAATAGATGAATAATTGAAGATTTTAGTCGTGTGAATGTTGTGGAAAATAACATTTTTATTTCGCTTGTTTCTTGATTAGACATATCACATTTAATAATGAGTCTACAAAATATCATGAGTACCATTTTACAATATAGTTGTAAAGGTTTGTGCCACAATATCCCAATTGAAATGCTTTTGTATTATTAAGTGTCGATAATAAATGTGTTGATAAACATGGCTTCATTTTAAAACTGTATCTCCATCATTTCCCTTCCTTATCTGGCCAATGTGGTTAAATATATTATACTAATAAGTTATTTAGGGCATATGAACCTTGTTAATGAATTAAGTAACAAATTGAGCCTTTCCATTGCACTACATTCTAAAAATGAAAGACAATTCTTAGGAGTATGATGGTAAGTTATCGGTTTGTTGTAAATGAAAAGCATACATTTGAAATATTTCAAATCTTTATTCGAATATACTAATTTTACAAGACAGAAATAAATCAATTTTCTTAATAAAATAAAATCTGGTTTACATATATTATATTATATAAATAATTGAATAAATATATTTATACAACATGTTTAGGTTACTTATTTTTCATATTGTCATAACTTTGACAAGTGCCCAATTTGAGCCTTAACTCAATTATGTATCTAAAACTGGCAAAGCAATGCGATACTTTTACTGCAGATCTTTTGTCAAGTAAGTTTCAAGAACGATACTAGGATATATCTCCGTTAGGGCACCATTATGTCAACTTAAAAAGGCAGAAAGATTGTATCTTTTGAAGCCCGATTGTTTCTGTAACTGTAAGTAATTTGAATGTGGTGTCAAAGCTAAAAATAAAACACGCCTAGTCACCATTTTAGAGCTATATGATGGGGGACAGAGTTGAGACGAGTGCTATGTCGTCAACTTATTTTTGCCTGAAAAGGATGTCAGTGCTAGAATTATGAATGAGTGTGCTGTGGTTAGTTTTTTCTCAAGTGGTTTTTCACTTTATCTCCACTTAAATACTGGTACATTTCCCTTAAATTATAAATTTTCACTCCAACTCAATTAGTATTGATATTTGGATAACCCAAACGGGTATAAGGACAATGTGCACTAAACAAAATCAATTAAACTATTTTAAATATTTTCATTGAGAAACCACAATCGATATTAATAAAATAAAGAGGCTGTTTGTCTATAATGAGCATTGTACGATATCTACAGCACTCGAAGGACAGAAATTTTAAAATTATTAGTCCTTAAGCACGAATGTGTGCGTCTCGAAGCCAAAATTTTACAATTTCGATTAATTTTTTTAATTAATTAAAAACTGAATAGGAAGAAATAAAAAAATAGATTTTTTATCCGTTTGTTTGTATCAAAGCAAATATTTGCATGGATGGCGACGCAATACGTTGCGCGGTTATCCCGGGTAAAAGTCGAATACTTTTGCTAGTGAACAATAATTTTATAAAACTAATTTCATAAAAAAAAAAAAAAACCTTAGTAAAACGCTTGGATTGTAATGAAGGCCACTCGTCAGTTTCAGACGTAGAGGAAGACAATATGGCTGGTTTACATAAGTGCAAATGTTCTTCGCTGTCAAAGCCTTCGGATATTATAGTCATAAAACGTGTGACTAGTCAAGGTAAGCTTTAATAATTTAAAAACTTGATACGAGTTTATTAATAAAAGTGGATGTTTTAACAGATAAGCAAATGTCCTTCTTTCAAATTAGCTTAGTTAATAATATGAGTAGGTGACAAAAGTCGAGTCATCATCATTGTTGTAGTCATACAATGCTACAATCAAATGCCATATATAAAAATGATTGTCACTTTCTTTCTTAAAAAAATTATATTTTACTTCAAACCCTTAAATATACAAACACAAGATTATTGAATGAGACTAATCGATTATTTTATTTATTCATAGATCTTATATGCTTCAAAGAAATATATTATTTACCTTTATTTATGAAATAGTTGCATCGAAATAATCGGCCTAAAACATCAATTAATATTTTGTTCAAACAGTACGTTTTCGTTGCGTTTGTAGTTTGGCAATTATTGAAAAATTGATAAGGTTCAACCCTTGGACATATGTTAAGATTATCATATTAAAATAAGAATTTAGATAGGACAAACTATTATTTTATAAATATTTATCTATTTCATGAATGTACTGTTTCTGTTATATTTTGCTTGTTTCTAGGATGTAGCTCTATTATAACCATGGTTGATTCTTAAGTTCTATCTAACATTGTAAAAGTAGGTGCACGGGCTTCCCCTCGAACTCCCTGAGAAAATTTCCAAATTAAATGCTTTGTTACACACCCTCTCTCCTAAAATTAAAGCCGGGGTACTTTCCTGAACTCGTACCATCATTTAACCCCCAAGAATGGTTAATCATTTTAAAAAGTTAGCAGGATTTAACTCTTGTCTACACAAATAAATGGAACGGTGCACCGCACATAATTTCTCCCGCTTTTTTCTTAAAATAAACATTTATTAAAAACTCGTTAGATTTGTGAAACGAAATGATATGTCCATACATTGTAGTAGAAACACATCTAGTTTGGCTTTGCAGTGGTTCAGTGCCAAAAGGGATACACTTTCCCAAAAATCTACCTTACATATCTTTACCCGATTAGTGCAACAATAGTATAGTCTGGACGGATAGAGAGATGAAAAGCAAAAAGTAGTATTATGTTAATGCTAAAATTGCTAATAGCTTTAAATTATTGTACACATACTTCCTATCTTCCATCATAAAAATAAACTCCATGCCGGAAGACCACAAGCGAGCTATACCGACCGTGAAGCTGCCGCTGTTAGCGATGATAGTGCCAACATTAGCAGATAGAGGGTATCATGTGGTCAGCACAACGAATCCTACGGCCTTTGATCTCAAATCTCTAGAACGGAGACGCTAAATAAGTAGCTCCTCATTTGTCCTCAAGAGGCTGAGTTTGACCCTGTTCCAGATCCACTGTTTCACAGAAAATTTTTGGAAGTGCCTGGGATCGAACCCCGTGACCTCTGGATCTGTAGCCAGGAACTATAAACACTATATCCCAGAGATGGGGAGTCCCTTACACTCCCACCTTAAATATGGCCGTCAGGCTCACGCGAGGTGCCTGCAAAGTGACTTAGTGCTCTCCCAGGCGCTAAAAAAAAACCTTTTCGCTTTAAAATTGTAAGTTTTGTTTAACCGAACTAGCGTTTAAAAAGAAGTGCCTAAGTTCAACACCTCATCTCAATCGAGTACGTTAGTAAAACGGAAAATATAGTTTCTCCCCATGATTGTTAAAGAGTGTTTACTGGTATAAGGCTCAGCGATTCGATTGTCTATCAAACCCTTAGAATATTTATCATTATATCAAGAGAAAATTCTATTAAATACGTCAATTTATTCCTAGAATAAGAGTGGGAAACTATATTGAAGAAGATACCGTTGGGAAAAAAACAGTAATTAAAATCCTGTCCACTTTTGTCAAATCTTACTTAACAATATTTTTAACATAATATAGGCCTAATTGTACTGGTTTTCGAGCATTTTTCTTTTATCTCTACAATACTCTTGTATAAACTAATGGGTGCTCAATTGGGCTTATGGAAGATTTTGGTGACTTCAACGGCCATTATAATCCTTGTTTCTAGCTCGTACGTTTAAAGTCTTATTGCGTTATTGCCATTTTAATAAATGATTTAAAAATTGAAGAAGGTATATTTCCACAGAGCCTTCCTGGTTAAACGAAAAAATATTAATTACGCTACTGTGCTACGTGATAGGAATGTTGAATTAAAGGAAATGTATTCGCATTTGCGTGGAGGGGAAAGTGAAAACATTTATAGGATTAAACACTTTCAGTACATCCGACCTGGATTTGAAACACAATCTGCTCGTAATCGGCAATCCAGTCTAACTATAGAGCAACATGATAGACCATGCATGCTATCACCGATGCAGGATAAAGTTGAAAGCGACTTTAAAGCAAGTGCACCCGAATTATCTTGGAGATATGATGTGAAAAATCCTGATTATAAACATATTGTGATATGTAAACCTCATTGCACCTGGCAAGGATTCGAACACATATTCCTCTGTACATTGAAATATTTCAATTCGAATATGACATCATAGACTGCGTGTTTACAGGCTCGGAATTTATAATTCTCTTCAAGGAGTAGAATAATCTTACTCGTTAATTACATACTTAAAAAAAAGTATCAATAATTTTTTAAAACACACATTCAAAGTGTCTACGTAATTGTGTAATTAATCAGAGCTGACTGTTGCCAAGTGGGCACGCAAAGTGCGTGTATAATCGTGTGGTGTGCGTGTGCGTGTGCGTTACATCTGTCAGCGTCACCAGCGTACGGAATGATGGATTAGTGTTAGTCCAGACATGTAGGTGAACCAGAATAGCCGCATTTTGGAATGTCCGTGTTCACATAAACTGCACCATCACGATTAATACCCATTGGAGTGAAATAAATAATTATATTATCATTTACATTGCAAAAATATATATTTATATACCATTCTTTTGATCTAGATACTTAAATATTGCATTAAAAAATACAGTGATTAGCTATTTTATCTCTGGTATTTGTCTATTCTTGTCTGAAAATACACATGAAAAGACATTAAATAAGACAACTTGCCTTTACTCTGGATAATTGGAAGTTTCGTCTTTAAAATTGAGATTATTAAAATGTAGATCTGCTTCAACTTATACATATTTAGATACTACTATTATAAACTAATATGACATCATATTATGTTAACTCATGGTTAAATTATTACTAAAGTAAAGCGTCAAGACATCAACAATATAATAAAAAGAAAAATAAGAGATTTTTTGTAGGGATTAGATGAAGTCAAATTTAAGAAAAATTATTTCATTCATCAGCAGTATTAGAACTTAAAGAATGATTGCATTAAAAAGTTTTTGTATAAAATCTATTACCAATAACAAAATACTAAGAAAAATAACACATCTATTTTATAAGTTATGACAAATAATTACTACTAATTTTGTGGTCTTAAAATCAAGTTTATTTCTATGTTGTTTAACAAAAGGTAATTTAGGCTTTAAAAATATTTCACAAGGTAAAAAAAATCATTTAAGCTTAAACACAGTACATCTTAGATGTTTTACTGGATTTTTTCTTTTTTATGAAATAAGTAATTTTTCAAAATGTCTATTCATAGCTGATTATAGATCTTTGGTTGTACTAAAATAATATCACCTCATATGATATACATTTATGTTAAGGTCCTTGTTTCTGTCGAATGCAAGTCTAAAACCTATTTTGTGGGATGGTGGGCGGAAGGGTGAAAGGTATGGCGTGGCTTCACAACCGACCAAAGAATCCTTCCGCGCCAACAAGAACAGATGGATCATGGAAATTGTTGATGGCGCTAGCTACCGGACAGGTCTTGCGGAAAAATCATACGTTTGGAAATATAAGTTTTCTCGAGAACGAGTGAAATTTGTATGTTAATATTTTCAACACCCCCTCTAAGATAATGTATCGATGTTTATTAACTGTTTTATTCTATTATTTTTTGTTATGAAACCGGCAGTTTTCTATTAAAAAATGTCAATTTTATCGATATTTGATCACTGTTAAAATTATAGAGGAGGTGTGTATATAAAAAGTATAACTTAATCAACATGCTTCTATTCTTGAACAAACCGTTTCTGAGAAGAAAATTACAAAACAATAACAATTCGTGAAGATAACCGTTTGTTCCCATGGCTCTGTATTTCCACGCCAAATGAAAAGGGCCAATCGCCTTAAGACAAACTAATAAATTGGGGAGATTGGGTTTCTAACTCTGTTAGGGTCTATTAAGGGTGATTTTCCCTAAAAAAAAAAATCCCACTCTCCTTCTATGCAAATCGGGGTGGATCACCACTAAAACGCTTCCTTCCTCATCCCCACCCCATTAGACTAATTATCATACGTGGGTGTGGCCTGAACAGATAGAAAAAAAGATGATAAAAAATTACATAAAATAATATTAGATTAATGTATAATATACTCAGGTAGGTTTTGTTTATCTAACTCATTGTAAAAAATAAAATTACAATCCCTGAGTCAACATAAGCTAGAATAGTTTATAAAAGATAACTTATATTAACTTATATAATCAGTTAAACAAGAGTCCAATAAATCAAACAAATTATTTGTTATTTGAAAAATTATATTTATTAACGTTCGACCTTTCTATACGTCAGAAATGACAAAGAAAAACATAAGCCACTTTTGCCATTTCCTATAAAAACCAAGTCTGTAGATCTTTTTCCAATTAAGAAGTCTGTAATAAAAGAGTAAAGATTGCCAAAATAATGAGCCGTAATTAAAAGCAGTACATATTCTTTAACGTGAGTTAACCTAAACATTAAATAAAATTGAAGCAGTTTAAGACTTCTCATTAAGTTTACTAGTTTAACTTCCTGAAGGAAAATTAAGAGAGTTGATAATTAAATACTATTAATGTATTTCTTTAGTTCATTACTTTAATAATCAATAGTATAGATAATATTTTTAGCACCGCGTCTTACTACCCGTTCGTGTTATACGCTTATATACTAATTACTCTTATGGTTTAGGTACTAGGAGGGTTATATTTAGAGGAAGTGTACCCGAATTTGCGTGGAGGGAGAGTGGAAAAGTATGTTTAGAAAAGCACCCTCAGTATACCCGACTGAGATTCAAACCTTTATCTCCCTGTCATCGGAAGTATATTCTGCTGTGAGAGTAGCGCGTTAAACCCTTCGGTCACCGAAGTGGATAAAGGTATAGTTAATTTGAATATTAAAAATTGATGGATAGTAATATAGTAGAGTATCGGAAGTACCCGGCTTTGCCCAGAGTAACAATGCAAATGGTAATAACACCAAAGGATTGCGTGGTTACCCTGAACAATGGATTACTTTATTTCAAACAGAGGGGAAAAAGCTCTTCATTTTATTTATTCCAACCCAGTTTTAATTAATTTAAAATAACCTACTCTAAATTTTCAAATTCCGGCTACTAGGTGAACATGTTTGTGCACAGGGGCTATTAATTTTTTAAATGTCAAACCTCAGCGTGAGGTAGATATCACGTAATGTTCGTGATATGTACAAAAACTCTTTATTTAGTTAATATAGATAAATATTATTAAGAATAATTATATGTTTAAAAAATAAAATTTACTCTACACCATTTCTATTACTACTACTTTTTTTGGCGTAACGTGTCTTACTACTCGTTTGGGGTATCCACGTATTTATACTAACGCTTCAGGTATGAGAAAGACAGATCTTAGATAAAATGTATCCGCATTCGCTCGTAGGGAGAGCAGAAAATCATTTAGATAAAATAAGCCTCGGTACACACAGTTGGTATTCAAAAACCCAGATAACCCCTTTACCAGCACCAGATGAGTTTGTTGCCCACGTGCCCATCTTATTATTAATAATATTATAGCTATTATTGTACTTAATACTATAAATCATAGTACGTTTATAAATTCAACTAGCGCAAATAAAGGTGTCATATTCTGGAAATTCATTTAAAATACACTGAAAATAAATTGTTCTTCCGCACCATATTAAGGTGAATATTGGTCCCGAAAGAGAATCAAACCATAGTCTTTAAAGTAGATTTGGTTGTTAACTAAAAACAAAAGTTACTAGAAGTTCTTAACGATTGTTAATTCCATTACAAATATAACTAGGGCATTTAATATTTACTTAATTTCTCTTAAGACTAGGTATTATACAGTACTAATAATACTAGGCTACTACAGGATGGGGAGAAAACAATTAGACGATCTATGCTGAAGAAAGTGATGGACAACGTGCTGAGGTTTTCCTGACGTCCGGTAGAGCTCACCGCAGTGACTTTATCTTCAAAAAGTGAGAAATTGTAATATGTATGTTGCCTTTATATAGACAGTGAATATTTACTTTTCAATTAAAGTATTAGTTTTCCAGTTACTAATCATCTAATTGTTTTGGCCCCACCCTGTACAAGAGCGCATTTGGTAAAATTATCAAAGAATTATTTACTACTGACAAAAATCAAGTAATGGATTAAATAGCCAAGCTAGTCTATTTGCTAGATACGTTTATAGACACAACTAGATGTCATACTCTTTGAATTGAAAAATAACATTTTGACACAGAAATCAAGTGAAGAATAATCCTGGGCATGGGACAACTACAGGATAGCTCAGTGGTTGGAATATTGGCGTACAAAGTCTAAGATCCGGGTTCGATTCCAGTGTACATATGTCCCTTTTCAATTTTAATAAACATGCTCTAACACAATATATGTATATTATTTTTAGCACCGCATCCTATAACCCGTTCGGTTTATACGCTTATGTAATAATAACGCTAATGGCTTAGGTATTAGGAAGGTGATATTTATAGGAAGTGTACCCACATTTGCGTGAAGGACAAGTGGAAATCCCTTTAATAAAAACCACCCTCAGTACACCTGACTGAGATTCGAACCTAGATCTCCCTGACATCGGCAGTCTAGTCTAATGCGAGAATAGAACCTTATACCACGCGTTGACCGAAGCGTTTATCTATATATATATATATATATATAAATAAATAATTATTTATTAAGATTATATATAATATAGCAATATGATTAGTATTATATAGGGATAATATATAAATATGTGGTAGTATATTAAATTTATTTTTACTGGCAATTTTAGCAGTAATAATTTGAATTTTAATACAAATGAAGTGAGTTTAGTTGGTAATGCGTCGGATCGTTAGTCAAAGGTGAGTAATTAAAATATCTGTCTACTTTTTTAGTACTAGGTCTTACTACCCGGTCGGATTATAGCCCTATTTACTATTTACGCTAATGGGTTAGGGATAAGTAAGGTTGTAACTAGAGGAAATGTATCAGCATTTACGTGAAGTAAGAGTGTAAAAATCATTTTGTACAAATTACTCTCAGTACACCAGACCGAGAATCGAACTCCGATCTCCCCCATTATCAGTAGCTTACTCTATTGCGAGAGTGACGCCTTAGATCGTTTGGCCACCAAAGCTGGTTTTATTCTATTCTTTCCTAAAATAGCAGATATTGAATTTGGTATTTGGTATGATTTGGCGTATTTACACTTTACAGGATAAGCAGAGCTTTTTAAAACTGTACCTGGAATATTACCTTACCCTGTTGGTCCCCATTTGACCAATACAATTTTAGTTAATCTTTATATACCTCACACGGTAAATGTATTTATAATTATATCTTATCAATAATTGTCCTATTTATTGCTGAGAACATATCTAAGGTACAGATTAAACTAACATTTCTTATACTGGCAACATTCCTCGTAATGCCACTCAGTTTCTTAACAACCCTCTTGTTTTTAATTAATTTAATTTAGTCAAAGTTTATTAAATCCCGATATACAGATAACGTAACCAGCCACAAACTGATTTAATAATTAAATGATCCCTCAATAATATTTCATCAACGATTATATTTTGTCTGCTTGCGATGAAACGATTGCAATAATCCGATGCCTCTCAGTGCTGAATTGAACACCCCAAATGCACCCATCCATATTCTAACTTCGACAGAAAAACACCATTCAACCTTGAAAGGTTGATGAATGAAGGACATTTAAAACATGGACACTTTAATTTCCTGTTTCGTTCACCCCACTCACCCCTGCCAATGAATATATTTATTTTCAAATGCAAATCATGCCATGTCATAAAAAATAGCATCAATCTCTAAGGACTAAAAAGATTAACTTTGATATTCAATGATTTGCATTTCTGCAAGTAGATTTTGAAGTGTAACTTTATTTTAAGCACAGTGTCTTACTACACGTTCAGGCTGTACGCCTATTTACCAATTATTCTAATGTACTAGGTCTTAGGAAGTTTGAATCTAGAGGAAGTGTATACACATTTGCGTGGAGGGAGAGTGGAAAACCATTTATGTAAAACCAACCTCAGTACATCTGACCGGGATCGAACAACAATCTTCGGCTATCGGAAGTCTAGTATACTGTGAGAGTGACACCTTAGACCACGTGTCCACCGAGGTGATTATGCCTAAATATGTAGGGATAAACGTATGGTCATACCTGTCCAGTTAAATACAGCATAGTGCCTTTGTTTTCGAAGGGTTGTAGACAGTATACGATTTTCTCGCACAATAACATTTGGATACGAACGTTGCGGACAGTTGAATAACTTTTTAATTAAAAGTTGGATGTCAAAATAATGGAGTAAAATTACTATGTTGCTATATTTATTTTTTCTCTACGCAAGAGTGTCATATAAAGCCATGGGCACTTTTTACACTACCTTATGCCATTAACTCTGACAGCTTAAAGTAATCTCATCAATCAACTGAATAAGATAGATCAAGATTATTATAGTAATGTATCCCCTCAGAGCTATAATATGATTCACTCCAATTGACAAAATCTCATTTATTTGATTTTAGAACATTTTATTTAAATTAGTTTTACGATACTTATTTGATTGATTTATTTAGCAGCTATTTATATTCAAAACAACATTATTGAAGAACCACCTATCAATCATGATTTAAAATAGATTTTTATTCGGTGTGGATATTAAATAATTTAAAAATCAAATAGGGATTAAAACGATAATATTTATTTATTTTCTTATTATATTGGAAACACATTAGCTATGGATTATATTTATCAATACACTCAAACTAAAACAATTACTCTGTGAAACCATTAGAATCGACGTGCTTGGTAGAGTGGATGAAACGGTTTATATATATATATATATATATATATATATTATATAAATAAATTATGAAATTTAAGAAATAATACTCTCAGCGTTGCCTGAGGGGTCTAAGTCGTTAGAATCTTTGTCAATACAATCATTATTTATTTATAGGTCTCGTAACCTTTCTTTTTACTTATTAATTTTGTGGCATTGTTGGCTAGATAAGACCTGCCCCATCACAACAGGGTTGGACTCTTCCCTTGACTTTCCAGTGACCTTGCCGTATTACGTATGCCTAGCGCTAGTTTTAACTAGATTTTCGAGCCATAGCCATGTACAAAATCGAGCAACGCATGTTCCTCTTTCGTAAATATTGGCAAACGGGTTCGTTTTAAACATGTCAAAGGGCATTCCAGAATATATTGGGTGTAAGAAGTGTAGCTTTAAGAGTTGCATCGAGAAATTGGTCATTTATTTAGAAACAACGGAAAGAGTTGTCAATGATTATTCAGGAGTCCAGAAACTGTCCAAAGAGACAAAACATTATATAAAGGTGCGATTAGATACATTACGATCAAAATTATTATGCAGACTTTTCCAAGAGACTAATCTTTCATATTCCGCGTGTCATAGAGCTGCCAAAAAAATCAAAACTGCATCACTATCGTGTGACATGTGTACAAATTTTCTTTCGATGGACCATGAAAAACGTGTGTGTCTTGGTTTATGGTTTCAAGGTTTTCGTATTCAGAATCTTGGTAGTTTGGATCTGACTTGGTTTACGGATGAACGACCACATGAATTCTCAAAACACAAAATTTGGGCACAAGAAGTCATCATACACTGCATAAACAGCCTCTGCATTCATATAAAATCATAGTGTGGTGTAACTCGTTGACGAATTATCAGCCCTATCTTTTTTTTTAACGAGTCGTTACATCAGAAGTCTACCTGAACATTTACAGTGAGTTTTTAAATCAATTAACAGCCAGTGGACGAATTGATGGATATTTTAAACAAAATGGTGCAACATATCACACATTAAATGTCAGCATGAAAGATCGAAATTTAAAGTTTTTTTGGAGACCGTGTAGTCTCAAAAAATCTTTGGCCGCCAAGCTCTACAGATTTAACACCACCCGACTTATTTCTGTGGGGCTAATTGAAAAGAAGACTGTACATAAATAAACCCGTCACAATCGCATTCCTCAGAGAAGCTATAAGTTAGAAGATTATTGAAGCCATTACTGAAGACACTTCAATAAAAGTATTCCACAATTTGGTGGGTCAAGTGGTAAAGTGCCTGATCGTTGGATGGCATCATTTTCAGCATCAGTTGTTAGCCGGTCCTATTTCACACGGCTCAAGGTATGTATATATACATTTTCATGACGAACTATAAATAAATATAGGCTGTATTAACAAATGTCTGGTGCCTCTAGCGAGCGATTAGAGTCAAGATTCGCATCACGGCCATATTCACTAAACATGGTTTAGTAAATGGGGATTTCCCCGTATATCCTACAATTTATCTCCACGCCAAATATTGTTGATTGCATTAATGCATTACTCTTCATCCATACCAAGAGTATTCTATCAACGCTTTTCTTACTAAACATAGACCTACAGAAAATAGCACAACGAAGTCGAAGTGATTGGATACACGAGGCATAAATAAATGATAGATTTTAATTAAAATTAATGTGAAAATACAGCTACCAAGCTGCTTTAGTTTAATTAAGGAGACTAAATGTGAGGAAGCAAATATACTTTCTAATGAGCTAAGAGTTTCAAGTTCCAATCCTCCGGTTATGTTTCATATTGATAAAACTTAATAACAGCCAAAGGATTATGTGGTTTGTCTGTTATATCACCAAGTTAGTTTGTAAGTCATATCCTGATATAGTAAGTCAGTCAAGAAAGTTCTCTTTAAAATGGCTTTATTTTCTCTAGTTTTTAGCCATCAAATTTTCACCATAAATTACATACATCATGGTAGTGTCGTAGCTTCAGTTTTTCAAAATTGCAACACCAATATTATTTAAGGTATATTTTACACGGTCTTTTATTATTTTTAACCAAATGACTATAATTGCTCGAACATTATTAACAAACTTGATTAATTTTATACATGACCATCAAATCCAGCTCCACGACTATCAATACTTATCTGCGAAAGAAAATAACTTATTTAATCAAATTTAAATTTCTATGACATGCTCCTAGACAAACCCGGACCCATTAGCTTAGTGGAGAAATGCATACTTCATAGCTGCACGTATAAAAACCAGCTGGTGTAAAACTAACCAAAATATAGATAGGATTAAATTATGATCTATATACATTTCTCCTACACCCTCAATCTCAGGTAGTAGGCCGGCCTTTTGGTCAAGTTGTCAGCATTGCTGGCTACTAGCCTAGAAGTCCTGTGTTCGATTCACGGTAGTACTTCAGAAATTTTCCCCGTAGGGGAATTGTTCCTATGGTCTTTATGGCCTTGTTAATCACCGTTAAGTTATGTTTAAGACTTCTACTGGCAACACATAATCATCATCATAATCATAACTTCTTCTCATTGGTACGAGGTAACCGCAAGTGCATTTTGCCTCAACCGCAGAAGATGGTTACATATCCGCCACTGCCAGCAGAAAACTATGAATGTCTAAACAACAAACCCTAGTGGCATACGATAAAAGAAAACATCTCAGGTAATAGTTATCTATTTATTTTATTAATTCAAAGTAACGTACTATTTAGGAAACAAATAATTTAATATATTTTACTATCACAGGATTTTTAAACGAATTAATCATAAAACAGACACATAAACAAGTCTCCAGCTTGTTAATTAATCACTGTGAAAAGGGAATCATCAATTCATGAGACTACCGATCAATAATTTATAAATACCGGAAATTGCATCCAAAACTCTTAGTTTAGTAGACAACCAACTGGGCTAATATATTGGGCTTAAATTAAATTCCTGAGTCATCGATTGTTAACATACTTTTGAGCTGCTTACAATAAATAAAAACACTCAACCTCAATGAGGGGGATTGTGCTCCAAGCTCCTACCTGAGTTGAACGATTATCTCATGATAAAATATCCGTATTAGATTTTTCTGGTAAATAAATATATTTTATTTACGAGTGTGCTTTGGGCTATGGAATTATTGATAAATCTGAATATCAATTTAAGAAAAGAATTTCGTGACTTCCTAGAAAGAAAAAAAAACACACTCACTTGATGTAGCTGCCTCTTTATATAGCTCGTCAGCACAGTACACATGTGGTAGGGTTTCGTAAGTAGTCCTAGAGATATCTGGTAAGCTGTATAGTGACATGAGAATTGAAACACACTCGCAGACAGTAATAAAGCAACGGACAGTGAATCCATTATCTAGTAATGAGAACAGCACGCCTGTAGGGAGAACCGGACGCAGTTTCTCATTATTCCATGAAGAAGAACGTAATCTCTAATGTCCGTTGTGATTGTAATAACCTAAACAGTAGTCGCGGCGCATGCACAAGAGTAATAAGAGTGTGTTATCTGATCAGAGGGTTATTTCCCTGGACGGTCAATCGGAAGTCGGCAGAGAAAAGGGTCGAAGTGCATGTCGGGAGATAAGACTTGGTGTCAACCCTTTTTCTATATTCACTTTGTTCTGTTTGAAGGGGGAAGGGCTACAATGACTTATATAGGAGATATGATGGTGGATGATGAGATTGAATCGGGCGTTCGTTTAGCTGAACCTTTTTATATACCCAGAATTTGGTAAAGAAATTAGTTAGATCCTTATTGGTAGGAATGTAAACTAAATTTAAAGCTCATCTAGTTTGCTTATTTGTCAGATATGAGTCTGTGGTTGTGGATAATCTCTGAGTAGTCAATACTTCCACCAGCTAACACATTTAAACTTAATGCAACCACTAGTGAAGAGAAGTCCTGGTTACGAGACGACTAAGTATCGTTCAAGAGAAGAGCATTGGTCCATCTTTCTATTTACATGTCCAGGCTACCATTTTTCAATTAAATGAACCATCTAGTATAGTTTTCTGGTGATGAGGATATAGAAGCTCGAATCCCGGGTGCTTACTTCCTAAATAATTCCCCACTCTCCCTTCGAGCAAATGTTAAAACATTTCCTCTAAACTTTACTTCTTTATTTGTATCCTTCTTATACCATTAACGTTATCAAAATGCACAATACCCGCTTCGATGGCCGTGTGGTCTAAGGCGCTACTCCCGCAATATACTAGACTGACGATGAGAGGAGACCGTGGTTCGATCTCGGTTGGATGTATTCAGGGCGTTTTTTCATAAATTGTTTCCTACTCCCTCCACGTAAATGCGCGTACACTTCCTGTAAATTCAACCTTACCTATCCCTAAATTAGCACATAAGCGTATAAGCCATGGATAGAAGGACGTGATGCTAAAAAATAAAATTGCACAGTCCCCGGATTGGTAAAATGGTACTGATAAGAAATAAATATTATTAAGAAAAAATCAAACCATTATGAAAGGCTAGACATAAACGGTATAAAGGAACCATAGTTGAGATACTAAAGGCTCAACAATAGAGTGTAGACCGCTTAGGTGGTTGCTTGGTCTAACACGCTACTCTCATGTTAGACTAGACTGCCGATGACGGGGATATCAAGGTTTGAATCTTGGTTGGATGTATTGATGGGTTTTTTTCCTAAATGGTTTTCCACTTTTCCTCCACTCAAATCAGAGTAAACTTCCTCTAAATACAACCTTCCTCATCCCTAAACTATTAGTGTAGTTAGTATATAAACGTATAGCCCTAACGGTTAGCAAGACGTGGTGCTAAAAAAAACAGTAGAGTGTAGCTTCTTTTATTTTAATGAGCTGCATACTGTCTCAAAAAAGAAATCTCTAGATACTTTAGAAAAGAAAATGGATCTTGCTTCATAATATTAAGAGTTCACACACACCGCAGTTGATTAACCGAGAAATTAGACACACGATTACACTCGAACTAGAAATCGTATCTTAGTGCTGTTATCTGTATTCTTCACTTGGAAACAACAAAATTAATATAAAAAACAATATTTTGTGGCATCTTCTTAAAAATTGGTCTCAATTACATTTTATTCTAACGAAGAATAAAAAAATAAAAAAATCACACCCGTTGAGACGTCTGGTTTGAGCTGTTCTAGGTTAGGCGCTGTCCTTGGAGTTTGATAGACTCCTACATTACTTCTTATATATATACTTCCTATATATATATATACTTCCTATATATATATATACTTCCTATATATATATATATACTTCCTATATATATATATACTTCCTATATATATATATATATACTTCCTATATATATATATACTTCCTATATATATACTTCTTATATATATATATACATATATATATAAATATATATACTTCTTATATATATATATATATACATATATATAAGAAGTTCAAATGCAAATCATGCAATGTCATAAAAAATAACATCAATCTCTAAGGACTAAAACTATTAACTTTTATATTCAATGATTTGCATTTCTGCAATTAGATTTTGAAGTGTAACTTTTTTTAAGCACCGTGTTTTACTACACGTTCGAGCTGTACGCCTATTTACTAATTATTCTAAGGTACTAGGTCTTAGGAAGTTTGAATCTAGAGGAAGTGTATACACATTTGCGTGGAGGGAAAGTGGAAAACCATTTATGGAAAACCACCCTCAGTATATCCTACCGGGAACGAACAACAATCCATCTATCAATATATATTGATGTGTATATATATATATATATATATATATATATATATATATATAACTCTAACACAAAACATGTGTTCCTTAAAAAATGTTGGCATGGTCCTAATATATTTGAATGATGTAGTTGAAAAAGAGGAAAAGTCCAACTTTAACTCAAATTGGGCAGCTAGTGCTCCCAACTGTTAAAAAATCGTGAGACCTTTCTAATTCACTTTATATTTTGGTTAAAAAAGTTACCTGTAATATTTAAATTAATTTAAAATATATTTATTTCCTAGGGTACTTGTGGGGTTTGAGCTAAATCACGTTGTTCAGGTAAACATGTGTAATGTGACTTTCCACCTGTTTACCCTATACTCCATGTTGTGAGCCCCCAATCGAGCTATACTGATCAAACAGCCGCCGCCGTTAGCAATGTTAGTGCCAACATTTGCGGATAGAGGGTGTCAATTGGTCAGCACAACGTGCCGTTAAGCTCAGTTTTCTAAACTGGAGCTGCTGCTTTTTTATTCAAGTAGCTCCTCAATTGTACTCCCAAGGCTGAGATTAACCCCGTTATAGACCCACTGCTTCACAGATACATTTAGGAAGCGCTGGGGATCGAACCTGGGAACTCTGGTTCCGGAGCCAGGAACCCTGACCACTAAATATATCTATATCCTTCGTTTTTATAATTTGAACAGTAATCTATAGGAATGACTTGCATCGATAACCGCTTGTATTAAATATCAAGCTTATTTTCTTGGTTTTCTGGGGACGGTGTGACGGGGGTTCGTATACTGTCCATATGTACTGAGACTTTTATATTATAAATTAGTTTTCCATTCTCCTCCTAAACTTTTTCCTTGCTTTACTAGCGGAACTTTTTTGTGTGTGTGCCAGGCATTTCTTTTCGGGCAGGAAACATTTTCACAACTTTTGGTTTAGGGATTAAGAAGGTATAATATGTATTAAATGTACCAGAATTTACATGGAGGAGCAAGAATGGAAAACAATTCTGGAAAAAGTAGTTCACAGCACACCAAACAGGGATCAGAACCCTGATTTTCACGTCACCATCATTTAAGTATATTGCGAGAGGGACGCCTTAGTCCATTCAACCACTGATGTGGTTATTAATAACGTAACTAAAATACGTAATGTCTAGGGGGTGAACATAAACCCTAGAAAGACTTCTAGAAAAATGATATATAATATTGTTCAAATCTTTTTACTTTCTCTCTATCTTACAGGTAGAGAAAGTGTGGTGATCGTCAAAAAAATCGAAATCGAGATTTTGATGAATTTTGACGTTTCATGACTTCCTGAATCCGAAAAAGTGGTTTTTGAATTTCCGTCTGTCTGTCTGTCTGTCTGTCTGTACCTCCAACTAGAGCCTAAACTATTTTACCGATTGAGCTGAAACTTGATATCTAGGGTTTTCATAGGGTTGCCCCGAGGG
>CABFWB010000436.1:174296-204139 GCA_902151455.1 Timema bartmani | reverse complement strand
TTTGTTAGGAATATGAAAATTGATTACCTTTATTTCTAGATGGTATGGAGAGTTAATTTATTTAATACAAAATACAATATTGTACACTACTGTGGCCTGCTGCTCTCACATAAACAATATTCTATAAAATATATTATTAATGTATATATATATATATATATATATCCTGCTTTGACCTGGTAGTTTAGCCGTCCCGTCATGGCCGTACGTGTTGGCCAAGAAACAATACGTTATGAAAAGAGAGAGAGAGCCCCTTAGCAAGCCAGCAACGCGGGCTAGAGTAGACTCCGGCAAGGTTCCGAACATTACCGTCAGGAGCACGCTACTCTCGCTTTGATTCATGGGAGATGTGGAGCGAACCAATACCACCAGGGCTCGTATTACATGAGGGTAAACTGTTCGTGCCACCTCCATTAGAACCATTGTTCTCTTGTCTCGTTTTACCCCGTGGCATCTCAAGTTAGAACGAAACTGGGTTGGAAAACTTTTGGTGAACTTTACTTTAGAACATTCCTTTAAAGCTCCTACGTAGCAAACAAACGGACGCACAAGGTTCTAAGTTTGAAGCTTAAGAATATAAAGTAAGCGTTTTATTTCTCCAAACAATGCCAACTATATGACAAATATTGTCTTGCAGTTCACCTGTACAAACACAGAAAGTTAATTATATAAAATCGTTTGGATCTGATAATCCTGGCAGTAATCTGAGAGGTCGTTTTAAAAGAGGAGTATTGATAATGGTTTACCTGATGATGATGTTATTACTGCGTTTTATTTGATTTAGTTTACCTATGACCCAATGTTCCTGAGTTCAAACCCAGCCGGAGCCGACGGATCTTTCTCGGGCGATAAAGGGAAGTGAAGCCGTCAGTTCCATGTCGATTGCGGCATGAGAAAGATCTCTAGAAAGTATTTGAAAGTACCTTTACGGCAAAATTGGTAGGCCCTTTCATACACACACTCTCTCTCTCTCATATAAATTCTCGTGTGCTAATAAAATCAATCGTTTAATAAAGCGCGCATTAAATACCTCAAATAAATTAAATAAATAGTCTACTCTCCTCTGACATACTATATTAAGTCGTTAACAGTTCTTGTGTTGTATTTTGGGGAAAAGGTGTCAACCTCACATTGTCTAATTTTTTGGTAACGGGGATCTCGGGTTTGGAAACAAGGCCCTGTTTGGTGGTAAGGTGTTTTTAAATTAATGATTTTTCCACTCTCGATTCACGCAATTTAAACGTTTTGACGTTTTGGAAGCAAGCTATTAATTTGTCACCCAATAATTGGGCAACAATTCCGAGAGCTAATAGTTGTCTTACACGCTCGTATAAGAGCTATGGTATTTACTAACAATAGCTCTATTATTTCTTGTAATCGTTCATTTTTATTTATTAATTTAAAGTCAATTTTTTGATAAACCTATTTCCTTGGAACTAAAACCAAGTTATGCCATTAACTTGTTTATATGTAATAGATTATATCTAACATTGCGACAATCAGGATCACATGGAATCAATTTAATGTTAACTTATTTTAATCTTGTTTACTTTAAATCAATTATAGTCAAATCAGTGTTCATAGTGTTTACCTAAAAATAAAAAATAAATAATTACATGGTAGCATTTTCGCTTAAAATTATCCAAAACAATTTTATGATAGTCTAATTTACTTTAAATATATTAGAGTTAACATTATCACAACCATTGTTAGCTTTAACTCAATTGAACCTATGATGATATTGATTAATTGAAATCAATTTAGATTCAAATTTTTAATAATCTTTTTTTAATTATCTAGATCATTTTTTAATAGTTTTATTGGAATTCATTTGGAGTCAGAATTGTGATAATATTGTTTATTAATCATTTAAAATCTACCTTGAGACATAGTTTTCTTGAATGCAATTAAAGTTAACTTTAGAGCTATTCCTCTCTAATTCAAATCAATTGCATCTAAATTTAATATTAGACAACTCTGAACTATAATTATAGTAATGAAAAAACTATACAACTTGTGCTTGGTCAAAATCTCAAACGTTTGGTTGGTTATTGACGAGAGTAAACAGAAAGTTACCGCCAGCCAGACTCGGTGGCTCGCTGGTATTCAGACTGTATTAGACCTTTGCTATGTGGCAGCAAACCACAGCTTTGTACGGCTGCAAATTCTCGCGACACCTCCCTAGTTTTCTATCTTACTCTGCATCCCTCTCTCTCTGACGACAAAGAACGTCTGGTGGTTCGCCCAAGAGTCTTCCTTCGTATCGAAACCCTCTGAATGTCTGCCAATACACCTTTTATTTATGAGGATCAAAATATGTTTACAGAAATACATCGATATTCATTTATTACATGATAATGTTTATATTTAAATAAGTATTAAATAAATATCTTGTAACATAATGTGATGTGAAAGGCTATTGAATATTCTTAAATATACTTCCCATAGAGTCTATTATATCTATTGATTATATTTAGCGTTTGGATCACTTTTAAAATTCAAAGTGAAATCAAAGATAAAGTTGAAGATAGAGTTTTTGTGGTCGCTACACAACACTTGTTTCAAATAAAATACATTAAGGTAAACAGAAAGGCTTAGAGAAAAAAAAATCAAATCACACACTATATTACTTTATACTAACATATCTTATTTTATGTATGCTTATGTTACAATAATACTGGCGTGCCTGGATTACATCAATCTGTGAATCAGTTTGTGAAAAATTAACCAGTACTAAAGTACAGTTGCCCAGGGGACGTTCCAATTTACTAACCGTAAATCCTTTTCATTGAGGCTCTTCCCATGTCCCGATGTAATGAGGGGATGATGATATTGAATATGAGGTAAAGCCGATGGGTATATTAACCTAACTTAAGACTAATTAACCAAGCCCTAGTGACCAAGTGAGAGAAAAATCCCCCGGCATCAGCTGGGAATCAAACCCGAGATCTCTATATCACGAGGCCAGTTTAATTACTTTATAAATTCCTCTAATCACTAGTTGTTAAAATAATGTTTATTACATGTATTAAAAGTGATTATATGTTTAAATATATTTATAATTTATAAAAGATTTTTCTTCCCTAGAAATATTTCGAAGATGAGAAGGTTATTGTGGGTGTGTAAGTCAAAACAAATAATATTTGATCTTCAGCTTCGAAATTTTGGAGCTATACACGGCCTCATTGATTATTTTGTCCATCGAATAAAATAACCTTTTACAAATAGCTAATTGTTTGGGATATTTTAACCGTATTGTACTTGAATTAAAATAAAATAACTGTTTTACTTATTTAAAAAAAAATCTGTTTTCTGTTTGCTCATATCAGTTCTTTAAGAGTTCTTTTAAGTAAATAGTCAATATGACGTGACTTTCGTGACAATATGTATCAATACTTGCCGTTTATTTAATTTAAATGAAAGTTGTACATAAACCATATTTGCATGAGTTTTAAAATGAACTCCTTAGATACATTTTGTGAGTTCATATATTATGCCCTTGTAAAGGTTTTAATGTTCCCCTCCATTTTTAGAGTGACCTTTTTTCTCATTAAATTAAAATTAAATTCATGACATATTCAAAAATTAAAAAGAGAAAGAACAAAATAAAAAGGAGAGGAAAAAAAATGAAGATATTTTACTATGAGATAATATTCAAAGAGATTCTACATCCACATTAGTTCCTCTTTGATAACGAAGAGAAGGGGATAAGAGAAACTGGAATTAATAAAAAAATATCATGAAAAACTCTTACATTAGGAGGAATTAACGCTGCACAGAGTAGACACGGTAGGAGGGGGGGTCCTATTATTAGCTTTTCAACTGCTGTGTTCTAAGGATGGGTTGGATGGAAAATGAACCTACTGATGAGTAAGCTACCGACTTTAGAGACCTCATAGGGTACGCTGAAAGATGATGTCAGGAGGATATATGTCCGGTCTCCTGGAGTTTATTCATGGTAGAAAGAAAATAGGAATAGTCAATGCAAATCTATTGATTTTGGTCTCTGAGAGCATAAAAGTTTAGAGGGTAGTTTTATTTGTGTTTACAAATGGTAGTTATATTTTACTATAAATACCCGCAACCCATTATGGTATATCTTAATTTTTTAAGCCCTGCGTCTTATTACCTGTTAAGGTTATAGCATATTACGCTAATGTGTTATGGATGAAGAAGGTTGAATTAAGAGGGAATGTACCCGTTTTTACGTGGAGAAAGAGTGGAAACCATTTATAAAAAACGACCAACAGTAGAATAGACCGGAATTCGAATCCCGATCTCTCTGTAATCGGCAGTCTAGTAAATTACGAGAGAGAGACACCTTAGACCCTGTGGCCACCAAAGCAGGTAAGTATCGATTATATACTTATAACTTGAAAATGTGTTGTCATTACGATACAAATAAGATTCTTCTTAATCCGTACTCTTATAATAGGTCTAACAAATAATATTGTAAAAATTAGTGTATTGTACTATTCTTACATTAAAAATAACTTGTATTTACTAATACTTTTATTAACATAAGTTTACACTATCAATAACATAAACAAACATTTCCCAAGCTATACTTAAGTTTGGTTTAGTGCCAGAGGTCTGGCAGTTCAGAGATTATGTTTCATTGCAAGCTCAAGTAGTGAGATGTATTATTTTTAATTTTATCAAAATTATTCCACAGACCAATTCAGCTATATTATCGATAGTTACGTCGTTACTCTATCTGCTTAAAATATTAGCTTCTACTCTCTACTGCTATGAGAAAATACGCCTCTAAATGATTAGATCATAGCTGGGGTTTTTTGTTGTTTTTTCCAAATATTTTAGTTTCAAAAATAATCATACGCTCGATTCTTGTGTAGATTACAAAGCTATAGTTACAGTCAGCATTCACTTAACAAATGATTTTGTTTGGCTTAAGAGATTGTTTATAAACAACACCATAAACAAGAGACGAGATGGTTTTACAAAGCCAGTGTATATCTTCACAAATTATATATAATGAACCCCTTCGGACTAGCTAACTTGAGTTTTCGACTAAAATTAATAAAAAATAGCCATTTAGAATCGTATGGATGGACTTATTTAAGTTTAAAGTTGTTGCGGAAGCCCAAATTAAAACCGACCCACCGGGATATCTCTCGGTGTCCCAGTGACTGAGTCTCCCCCAATTTAGCTTCATTAACACTAAAAAACATATGTTTTTCTAACATATATTTCCTAACTAATCATTTTTACTATAAATACTCTCAACATAATTTTTTTCAAAGGCCCTTAAAGTCTTCTTTTTTACTTCACAATCAATATCTTAAACCTATGTTTGGTTTATCAATGACACCATAAAATAGGTTTGTTGAACGGTCGAAAGAGGCAAAGATAGCAATATATTAAATTGTTTTAACGCCAACATTGTTTGATGGATTTGAAGCATAGGTTTGTCAGGAGAAACACAAGAGCAAGATAAATGTGGGTTTAATGAGTTAGCTAAAAAATGTATGTGGCAAAACCATTATGGACAGAGTTAGTAGTGAAAGGGTTATGAAGGAATGCGGTTTGAAAAGGAATCCAATGGATCAATGTGAAAGAAGCGTCTTACGTTGGTTTGGGCATGTTGAGAGGATGAGTTTGGATAGTGACGAAGCAAATATATGAAGGCAGAGTGTGTGGATTAAAAGGAAGATGAAGGCCATGGAAGACGTGGCTAAATGTTGTAGATGAATGTGTGAAAGGGAGAAACATTAAGAGTTTTAGGAATAAAAGAGAATGTATGACTCGGTGCATGAATGTTGTTGAAGCGATGGGAGTATGCAAGGATAAGGAAGCATGGAGAAAGTCAGTGAAGATGGATTGAGTATGGAGTTGTTTTCTAAGCTATATGCACAGTTTCTTGCCTGCCCTGTAAAGGAACGGCGTGATTAGGTAGGTAGGTAGGTATGTATACATGTATGTATGTTTGTATGTATGTTTGTATGTATGCTATGTATGTATGTATGTATGTATGTATGTATGTATGTATGTATGTATGTATTTATAGATTATAATGCGTTCAACTATAGGCTAATATAAAAAAATTATTTCTTTAAACTCTTGAAATAATAATTATAATTGCCTTCTAATTCTTGATTCGCGGAGTGTTAGGTCTTGCGCGTGCTCTGCTCGCCGCCTTCAACCCTTAGCTCCCAAAGTTCACAGAGATCTGCACTACAATACGTCTGAACCCTCTCCATACGGACCCTTTTCCACGACGTGTAAGACAGAGACAGAGCGTTCGAGGGGAAATAGACATGAATGTTTTACGTCAACATCGGGACTTCCACTCCCACCACCTATCCTCCTCCCCCTCAACCACTTTTTCATCTACTCCCACCCTTTCGCTACCCATGCCATTCTATTTGACTTGTATTGTGCCAGAATTGAATTCGGAAGGTCGCCGTTTTCATCCCAGTCCATTCGCCCCCCCCTCAACCCCCACCCTCCTTATCCCCTGAAAACCCCTCCATCCCGTGTCAAGTTTCTACCCGTGAACTGTCTTCCCTCTCTCTCTCCCTACTTCTCTTATTCTTCTCTCTCTTACCGTGCTTCTCATTCTCTGGAACCTCAGTGGCGTCAAACGAGAACAATCGTGCTTTTGTTACGTCTATATTCCGCAAGGATTTTCTTCTCATGGCTCGAATACAGCTTTGGAATGATCTCGACAGTACAACGCTCCCCTTTAAGAAGATATAGGACTATCACACCCCCTACCACCCGCACCTTTCTCCATCGCGTCGGTCAGGCTAGAGACCCAGCTCATATTGTCAACCGAACATTTAAGCAATATAAACCCTGTTTTATTCCGATTAATCTAGCAAGAACAAGTGGTATTCCACGAGAAAATGGGAAAAAAGTGTATATTATTAGTTAATTCAAGTGATAAATAAATTGTATGAGAATAATTTTGGAAAGTATAGTCTTGATACTAATTTTTATAAAGAAAGGCCTTTTATAAAATACAAAAACATTATTTTTGTAGTCAAAACTAATCACCTTTTACCATATTATTAGTTTGAAGGAAGAAAGAAGCGCTTACTCCTGATTCGCTTGGAAGGTACAATGCATTTGTACCAGTGGCAACACAAAGCCTCAACCGAGTCACCGGTGGCTGTGATATCAACTCTTAGTAACCCATTATATCCACAAATCCATCACATACTTTACCTTAAAATATGAGTGAAGAATTACCCTGAGCATGGGACGATCCCTAGATAGCTCAGTGGTATAGCATTGATGAGTTAAGCCTAAGGTCCGGCTTTTATTCTAATATCCAGGAGTCATTTTTCAATTCATTCAAAAATATTATTATTATTGTTTTATGTAAATAATTCTACCATTTTCGATACCCCTATTTTGATTTTTAAATGTTCAATCTCTTTTGGTTATATATTTTTTTTAAATTACATTTTTACTATACTTAACAAAAGGTTTTTCTTTAGTTTTTGAAATTTTGAGAGTCCTTAATGTCCTAATTTGATAATGTTCAGACTTCCGTTACAGTTTGTGGTGGTCCTTACACCTTCCCGGCAAATTACAATCTTCTACCACACTGATAAGAAATGTATTATTTTAATTTCCAATTTCCAATTTATAAATATAAAATATTTAGTAATTATTTGATTTTTTGTAGAGCTCCTTGTACATTCTTGGCATATTTAGTTTTTTACTTCCTTAAAGGTTTTTATTTTCCCATTGTATGCCTCCCCTCCCATATATTTTTATTTGTGTACTGATTGAAGGTCAGATGACTCTAATTTCAAAAACACCAATCACGGAATTTGGTTTAACGATCTTGAAAACCTCAAGATATAAAATATCTTTAAAATTAAACGGGAAATAATATTTTTTTTATTCAATAGAATCATTAATTTAGGGTCAGCTGACTGTAATTTTGAAAATAATTATAACAGGGTTGTGTTTAGTAGTATTAAAATCCCCCGGAAAATCAATTTCAGCGGAATCGGACGAACTTGGTTTTTCGGCCCATAAAACATGCATGGAAACTTTTTGAGACCACAGATTTGGCCCCTTTTCGAATTTTTTAGGTTTAGGATTTCTCACTTCATTCTCGGATTCCCAGGAAACTCTATGTCGATTTTAAACCTTCTAATTCACCGGGAAATACGAAAAATAAACCTCTGAAAGCGAAAACAAACAAACACGGCATGGATTTTATATTATAGATAGATTGTAATTATTATTAAAACGTGTATTTTTCTTCTCTATCTGAAGAAGTCTGAGCTAGATACAAGCTAAAACTTAAATAAAAAATTAACTATCAACAATAATGAAATTAAAAGAACCAAACTTAATAATATTACTTTATCAATTTAATAATATAATAATCTACTTGGTTTTATGCTTGATTCAAATTACCATTAAAATTATATAAATGTATTGTTTCTTACTATAATGTTTAGCAGATGTTAAAAATATTAGCGAAAGAAAATCATAAAATTAAGGTTTAAAATTTGTAAAGAGACTTGAATTAAGTACTGTTCCTTTTGGTCCTCCATGTCATGTCCAGTTATAACAATACATCTGCAAGTTGATAAAAATATGTTTTTAATATAATCATCCAATATCGACATGAAAATAAATCAGACTTGAAGTCCTGAGTTCAGGCTTTGTTTGGAAATATTTGTCGAAATTGTGCTGTGAAAGAAAACTTGGAAGTTTGTAAATGAAAAGTTACTATAATCTCACCCATTTGAAGATTTTGTTGGAAAATAATTCCAGACAAAAACAAATATTTACGCCCACATCACTTTAAATCTGTAGGTTTAAGTTTTGTAAGCTATGGTTGAAAGGCTACTTTGTTTTTCAGCACCTCACCTTGCTACCCTTTATACGCCTAAAGTAGAAACTTTTGCGGAACTTTTGATGTACTCATATTCTATAGGGTGTCGAAAACAATAGTATTATTTTGAAACTGACTGGCATCATACCCACAGAATATCTTATCTCCTTTACAATTCAACAACAATATTCGTCCTCTTTCCTTTATTTGTTTTTCTTCTTCCTCTTTGCTCTAAAAGGAAAGGAACAACTAAAAAATTGTCATTCCCTCCGGTGGAATGACGATTGATGATATTATTTTAATAAATTGTTAGCATGAAGTGAATGTTTTGAATTGCAATAAAATTATTTATACTATAATATTTATATTCACTAAGAAACCCCATATTACGATACGGTATATAAGCTCTGCTTGGTTTAAACTCTCCACAACAATACGAAATTACCGTTCTCTGGGAAGGTAAATAATCAAAGTTGGCACACTTGTATCGTCTATCAGCCTTCTCTTGTTGCCTCGTTCTTCATGAGATTGTCCTTCAAGCTCGGCGATGACTTGTTTACTTCAGTGAAATGAATGCTTACTCAGAACTGCATAGAAATGTACAGCACCAAGGTACAGTTAACAACTAATGTTTGTTTATCTCTTCAACGTTGTTATTATTTAATGTAATCAGTTGTATGTTCTGGTGTGGATTGTGAAAAAAAATCGACGCATGTTCCTAGAAAACGAATCGACCTTGGCAGCTACGTTTTTTCATTACAAAATATATACAGTATTAAATGTTTATTTAAACTAGCTGGGGTGAATAATATAATAATGTATTAAGAGCGTGAAAACTTATTTCGTATGAATATCGGCTCGTGATGTAAAAGATATACACAACATTTTTCACTATCAGTTTGTGATGCTTATTGTAAACCCTGATTTTAATAGGAAGTCCACTTTCGACCTGCGACATTGATCGTAAATCGATAAAATTTGACTTTGTGGAAATATGTCTTATCTGATTTATTATTTATTTGAGGTATTCAACGTGCTCTTTCTGAACTTACTGATTATATCAGCACACGAGAATTTCTATGAGCGAGAGCGAAAGGGCCTACCAACTTTGCCGGGAAGATATTTTCACGTTCCTTCCAGGGTTATTTTACATGCCACACACTATATGGAACCGACGGCTTCAATTCCCCTCCAAAGGAAGTTGTGCTACGGATTTTTATCGCTCAAGAATAAACCATTTACCTTTGCTGGGTTTGAAGTCGTGAACATCGAGTCCTGAGGCTAGCACTTCATCCCAAGACCACTGAATTCAAATGATTTATTAAAGTCAATATAAACATTATTCATAAGCTTCCAGTAATACTTCTCTATGTATTGTTGAATAATTTAATATTACACTAATAATTAAGTGGGCTATGAGTGTAAATACAATTGTTTCATATTTTCCCGCTATAATGGCAAACATGAGTTTCCAGTTTTCAAATAACTGTCTTCCTATGAAAATTATACTTTATTAGTGTTTCGTTTTCTATCAAAATGTATCACAAAGGAGAAATTTAAACCTATAATATAAATACAGTTCACAATAGCACTAACTTTATTCGGGCATCGCCAGGAACATGTATCTAGCTATTTATTTTGCTCTGTCAGTTAAGGATAGTACTTAACATACTAAACGTCACTTGTAGAGAAAGTCAAATTAACTTTTACTCCCTGCTACTATGTTAGTAATAGTTTAAAACATTTAGTTTTGAAGGAGATGTTGTTATTTCATCTATGATGTTGCTCGACATTCTTGCCGAGTATTTCCTCGTCAAAGTCTTTTTGCTCTTGTCTAGCAACGCCGACTTTTGCTTCTTAAGTTAGGGGTTGAAGTTATACACTAATAGTATTAGGCACTTTAAGAAAAAAAAATAGATGTATATGCGTAGATAATTTCACCAAGGAGAATATACAGTAAAACAAAATATGGCAACCAATAATGCTTGAATGAAAAAAGATTATATATATATTATTTTTGTAAAATGGATTACTTTCATATCACAAAAATAGTTTACAAATATATTTGTATCTTTGTATAAAAAAAGGCCAATGTCATATTCTAGGATATTTGTTTTATCTGATCAACATTAATCTTATTCGTCGAAGGATAGAACATCAAAAAATTAAATTGGCCATTTGAAATTAAAGACCATCACTCAATAGATGGTGTAATGAGTCTAATTATGGTAACTAATATAAAAGTATCAACAATTTATAGCTATCTACGATCACAGTACACAGTGATCCATAACTGGCTGTCATGAAGCAATGTATTTACTGCCGTTAGTAAAATGTCCCCCCAGATAAGATATTAATTAGGACGGCTCAGTGATTGATCAAAAGTTCGCACAGACTAAGTTTCCTGGTTCAATTCTTGTGTCTAAGTTGACACTTTGCACTCAATTATTTTTTTATTATTATTTAGCACCGCATCTAACTACCATTAGGGATATATGCTTAAGTACTAATTATGCTAATGGATTAGGAATTAGGAAGGTTGAATTTAGAGAAAGTGAATCCACATTTGCGTGGAGGGGGAATGGAAAACTATTTAGAAAAAAAACACCCTCAGTTCAACTGACCGAGATTCGAACCTTGATCTCCCCGTCCTCGGCAGTCTAGCTCAACACGAATAGCGCATTAGCTAACTACGCCACCGAGGCGTATTGAGTTGTATTCAGTTACCAGGACTGATCCTGTGGACAATCGACACGCATAAGTTTGTGACGCACATGAATTAAAAATTATTAATAATTGTTGAAAGAATAAAATCGAGTCTGGCCTGTGTGACATTGGTCCTAATATATTCAAGCCACAAAACTATTCCTTTACCCACTTCAGTGGGCACATGGTCTAAGATGCTATTCTCACAGTAGACTGGACCACCGATGACGAGGAGATAGAAGTTTGAATCTCGGTCGAGTGCTCTGAGGGTGTTTTTTTCCTAAATAGTTTTATACTCTACGCAAATGCGGGTACGCTTCCTCTAAATATAGCCTTCCGAATCCCTAATACCATTAACGTAACTAGTACAGAAGCGTATGCCTCGAACGAGTAATAAGACGCGGTGCTAAATATATATATATATATATTCCTTCGTATCTAAGTTTCGCAACGTGCAGCGGATCATCATCCATCATCATCAGTAATCATCATAATTATCATCATCATTATAATCATCAGTAATCATCATCATTATCATCATCATTATCATCATCATTATCATCCATCATCATCCATTATCAACTATTTCCAGCATGTGACCTGGTCAGTTTAGTAAAATGCCTCCATCTTCCTCTATTCTTCCACCATTCTTCCTGCTTTAATTTCTTCCATTCTTCTCCTCTCACTCGGAACACTTTCTGTTATCTGCTCCTCCCATCTCTTTCTTGGCCTACCTTGCGGTCTTTTTACTACATACTCCACTGCCAGCATGATACAGATGTTGCCTGTATCCATTTCTAAGTTGTCAGATGGATCGAGGAAATTTTGGTTCAAATCCGGGCAAGTATATTTATTATTTGTTATGGGTTCGTCCTGATGTATTGGATTGGCGATTATTAACTATCGAGATACAAAGTGTGTAGTATTGAGGCCACTCCTACTGTGCCAGATATAATTAGTCTGTAAGTTATGTTCTAATTTATGTACCTATAGTCGATAGTGTTAGTCATACTCAAGAACGTATAAAAGAGGGATCCGGACCCCTCCTGAAATTATATNGGGGGTAGAGCCATATATACGTGTAAAGAATAATATCAGATAGTGAATTATAGGCTTATAGTAAAATTTTCTAACAGGCCCTTCCCTAGAAAAATTAGCTTTCTACATCTTTGACCATTTCAATGGAAAAAAGAAAGCTCTTTTAGGGCGCCACCTTCTGAATCTTAAATCACCTACCGTAAACATTAAACTAATATTTTATTTTGTGACCGTATTAAAATGTTCCTTTGTCTAAGGAAGGGTGAATCTATAATTTTCATCATATCACTTTAGCGACATTTTACGTAAAACATCGTTAAAAATGAGCTCATTTGACCTTTACTTACTTACTCTTTTAGATTATTAAATTTCAAATGTATCATTTTTATAACTACGCTTAGAGCCATTCTGTGACTAGCGATATTTTAAAATAACCAACTACCTTTTAAATAGAATGAGATTTGTGAACGTTTGAAATGCGTTTTCAGCGAGAGACAAATACAATGATATCGGTTGTCCTTGTTATACTAGTAGTTTCTTACCTTGTTTACTCGGAAACAAGTAGGCCCTACGATATTCTATATCTCAAACAAACAACATTGTTTTCAAGTAATCTCAGATTCATTGTCCACAAACATTGTTTCGTGGCATAAGGTGCGTGTTCTGACGTGAAACCCCATTATGATGATGTAATCAATATTCCCCGTATTTGTCTAAGCTCTTACTAGTGGACCGAGGACCCCCTTATACCCCCTTCTAACCCTCCATTCAAAAACCTACTCCCTTGATCTTGAAACATTATGTTAGCTTCCCCTCTCCCCTCTACTCTCCATTCCTTTTCTTCTCTTCGTTCCCCCTGTTGCCCACCCTCCCGTGTGTTTGAGGCAGCAGAAAATTGGGAATAAATGGATCAAAAAGAGCGATGCCGACCACCTGGGTCCGCGTTCAGGGCTTTGTGCAAGAGACAGCAAAAAGATTACTTTTTAGCCCATAGAGCTAAATAAAGTACGCCTAGATGTAATAGGACGGGGCTAAAAAACCTCCGCTCTGCCCTTAAGCGAAACAGTAGTCTTCCTGTTAAGTCAATATTAGCCGCAACGATGTTTTTCAGGGAATTGTTTAAGCCAGTACAATAAAATTGCTGGAAATATTCGCCATGTTGGTTGAGTAAAATTACAGGTCCTTATGTCACCCGTGTTTAAGGTGATTAGCCCTTTTCATTTGGCGTGGAAATGCAGAGCCATGGGAATAAACGGTTATCTTCAAGAATTTTTATTGTTTTGCAATTTTCTTTTTGAAAACGGTTTGTTCAAGTATAGGAGCATGTTGATTAAGTTATACTTTTTATATACACACCTCCTCTCTAATTTTAGCAGTGATCAGATATCTATAAAACTGACATTTTTCAATAGAAAACTGCCAGCTTCATAACAGAAAATAAGAAAATGTAACAATTAACAAACATTGATACATTATCTTAGAAGGAGTGTTGAAAATATTAACATAAAAATTTCACTCTTTCTCGAGAAAACTGAAATTTCGAAACGTTTGATTTTTTCCGCAAGACCTGTCCGGTAGCTAGTACTATCTACGGTTTCCGTGATTCATCTGTTCTTGTTGGCGCGGAAGGATACTTTGATCGGTTGTGAGGCTACGCTACGCCTTTCACCCTCCCGCCCACTATCCCACAAAATAGGTTTTAGACTTGCACTCGACAGGGCCAAGAGCCTTAAGGTGGGAGTGTAGGGAATGCGAGAAGAGATCGGTGTTTTTTGCAGTTTTTATGACAAAACTTTTTTTTTACCAAAATAAACAAAATATTTATCCAATAGAAGCATAAAGTTTAAAAATTTTAATGAAAACTTGATATTAATGGTTTTAAAATGTATGTCATTAGTATAGCGACACTAGATGAGAAATTATTTTAATGATTAGGAAATATTCTCATTAAATCCCAGGATACCCTTGCCAGAAATTCAAGAATTGTTATCACCATGTGAAACAAATTAAACTTTAGGTTTATAATGATAAATAGTTGATCTTTTTTTTTTTACATGTTGATATAAAAACTGCAAAATACCGCCTCGCTTAAGTAACACTCCCACCTTAAGTAAACGGGAAATGAAATGCACTAAATTAATTTTATTTTCATTAACGTGGCTATGTTCTTTATACTGCGATGATATGTGATTGAAATGTAATCTAAGGTTTTAAAATTATCCATTATTAAATATAATCACTGGCCAAAAAACCTATAAATAAAATCAACGAGCTTGAAAGAAAACTAAATATGCGATCGCGACCTAGACAAATAAAACATTTTACTCAGAGTGTTACTTTCTACTGGTTTTTCTAGTCTTGAACATCTTTACAACGTGTCGGTTGTAGATTTATCTCTATTATTTCATCGTTTATGCCCCAAATCCTTCTAGACTAGTGATAGGGACTGGAGTGTCGTAACAGAAAACAACCTGGAATCATTTATTTGGCTGTAGTCATTTTTTCCGAGCCATAGTTAGAGCAGATTGTGGGTTTAACACACACTTACACCCTCAGCCATATGTGTGTCATGCATTCCCTTATAAATACCTAGGTTAGCAGATTATTATATTCTAATAGGGTTCATAGCAGCTACAACACCAGTAAAGTTTTTTTTAATCTTTTTAACAGAATCAAACGTTAAAATTTCCTCGCTATCTTTTGTTGGGGGGTCTTCCCCATAACTATCACAGGGAAGAAATAACCCCCTTCCTCTTCACTACAGTATAACCCCCTTCCTCTTCACTACAGTATAAACCTCTTACTCTTTACTACAGTAAAAACCCCTTCCTCTCCAACAGATTATAACCCTCTTCCTCTCCACTAAGAATAACCCCTTCCTCTTCACTATTATAACCCTCTTCCACTTCACTACAGTATAACCCTCTTCCTCTCCACAACACTATAACCCTCTTCCTCTCAACTACACTATAACCCTCTTCTCAACTACAGTATAACCCTCTTCCTCTCCACTACAGTATAACCCCTTCCTCTTCACTACAGTATAACCCTCTTCCTCTCCACAACACTATAACCCCTTCCTCTCCACAACACTATAACCCCTTCCTCTTCACTACAGTATAACCCTCTTCCTCTCCACAACACTATAACCCCTTCCTCTCCACTACACTATAACCCTCTTCCTCTCAACTACAGTATAACCCTCTTCTCAACTACAGTATACCTCTGTGCACGCCCTGACCCATAGAGTTAATTATATTCAGTTTTATTTTAAACTTATTCATAACTGTGTTAATTTATATCGAGATTTTCATTTTGAGTCACACATAAAGTAAAGAAAAAATACATAATTTAAATTTATTTTTGTGTAGTCTAAAGGAGGAATGTATTTTTATTTTATTCAAATAGATGTTTACATGGTATAAGGAGCTAGGCTAACAATATAATATATTTTCAGTGATAAGGAGGAAAAATATTGAATTTTGATAGGGCACACTAAGAGTTGTTTTTTCCTCCACTAACCACACTAATAAAGGCTCATTTCCTAAAACTACCCTCGTAATCAATACCCCAAGGTAGATTAAAACATTACTAAATCTTAATGGTAAGACTTAGAAGTTAAAAATAAAACCAAACCGCATTATTGGTTTATGATTATCACCAAAATAATACTGAGGATCAGCATTTAATATTAGTGAAGTTGTTGAATTGGAGTATTTAGCCATTTTCCTTCATAATTATATCCATCTTACAATCTCTTGTATTTCTTTAAGATTCACTTCCTTTCATTAGTGTAAAGAATAATTAATTTATTTTTAAGTTATTTTAAAATAGATTTTTAATAGAAAAGTATCTTTAAAATATTATTAATGAGTGAAATTGTATAATCATTATTAGTTTATTCCTATAAATTATATTTATATAGTACAAATCATTTAAATGTATGTTTTTTTAACGAATTTAAAATAAAAATATTACATATAGATTTTTTATGTTAATATATGTTAGAGAGATTTTACTCTCAGAACTTCCAAAGAGTTAGAAACATATTGATATAAAATTACATATTCATATTTAACAGCATCCATAATGGTTTTAGTACACGTTCTCTGAACTTGACCTCATTATTACGAGGTGACCACCACAAAGTAATATGTTGAGGTATTTAACTAATTTTATATTCTACAAAGATTTTCGATATTTTTTGGTGGTATATATAGGTCTATGGGTTCACTTTTTTCTATGCATATTAAATGTAATCGTTAAAATTTCCGACCAAGAGATTATGTTGAATCTTAACGGTGCGCTCAAATTTTTTTAAAAAAAGTTACACAATTCTGTCTATATCTTTTTTTATTTATATCTGAGGCCACAATTTTAACGATTCACTGAATTTCTTTCATATTTAGTATATAGATGCTGAGCAATGATTTTACATTCAAGCGTTTAAATTAAGGTTTGCTTGGTATGCCTAAATTGATTTTTTAAAATGACAGATTTTGATTAAAGAGTGAGCTTAAAATATATATTTTGGGATTGGTTTAGATTATAAATGTACATATATAACCTAATAGTTTCTTAGAGAAAAATAAATTCATTGTTATTTTAAGGATTTTTATAAGCTTTGCTTAAAATAGATATTTGGAAATTATTTTACATTATAAGTTAGTTATATTAGTTTTTCAGAGAGAAATTAATTAAATTTTGATTTACAGATTTTTAGAGGTTTTACTCCACAATAAACTATTATGAGGAACAAGGAAGAATTTACAGGAAATTTACGCGCATTTTCGTTGATAGATAGTAGAAAGTTATTTAGTATAAAACATCTTCAACATAACCAGCTGGGATTCGAACCCTAACCTCCTCATCATTGGAAAATCAGACAATACGAGCTTGAAGATTATTCGACGTTGAAGTATAACTATTATATTGGTACAGGGTGGGGACTAAATAGTTAGATGATTATTGAAATGAAATTTAATACTTTAATTGTAAATTAAATATCCCCTTGATAAATAAAATCAAACTACATAATAATACACTTTTTCATTTTTTTGAAGATAAATTCATTGAGATGACCTGACGTCAGGCAAACCTCAGCACGTTGTCCATCACTTTCCTCAACATAGATCGTCTAATTGTTTTCTCCCCATCCTGTACAAGAAACCTATAGTCAGATATGTATATGTAAGCTGCTATAAAGCTTTAAACAATAGAAGTGCTGCCTGAAGCCTAGACAAACTTTATGGCACGCCCTATTACACTCAAGAACGAGGTGCATGCCAGCAATCTCCCCGAATGCGAAGTCCTCCATCCATCTCTGTTATGAACCTGTTGCCTGTGTAATAGGGCAGACTCTCTTTAATCATGTGACTCTTGGTTGGATGAGTCGTGACGTTTCGATAGTACCTATAACACCATCTAGCGGTAGCATCACTGACATGCGAGAAAGGGTTGCCTAGACCTCAGGCGGCACTTCAAATGTTTGAGGTTCCATAGCACCGTACGGGGTCATCGCCAACCATGGGCTCCTTAGTCGTTTCTTCTTCAATTTTCCAATCTAACTTTACAAGGGTTTTTACTTCACACTTTAAAGCTTGATATAAAGATTACAACATTTTAGGTCAAGCTTTGGCATATTTTCAATGTTCTATCTCGTGAAATATAAATGTCAATAACAACATAACTAACATTTCAATGATAAAAGTTTGATGATAAATTAAAATATAAGATTTTTATTTTTGTTTTTAATAGCTGGTAACTGGTATGAAAACATAAAAAAACTCTCAATTTTATTTATTATAGAATTATTGTTTTGAAAAATATAGTTTTTTATTTATTTTTTAGAACCGCGTCTTACTACCCGTTCGGATTATACCCATACGTAGTAATTACTTTCATGTGTTAGGAATGAGTAAGTTTGAATTTAGACTAAGTGTACCCACATTTGCGTGGAGGGAGAATGTAAAACCATTTGGTAAAAATAAACACACTCAATACACCCAACTGGGACTCATACCCTGACCTCAACGTCATCAATCGTCCAATCCATTACGTACTAGAATTCAGCCTTAGACCAGGCATGTCAAAATTGCGGCCTGATGCATGATTCTATGTGGCCCGCGGAACTTTTAATGAACCAACATACAATGCGGACCGATACTTATAATTATAACCGTTGAGGAAAATATATGCTACCGACTTTGTTATTATGACCCTTAAGAAGTATTTGAAGAAATTTAACAATTGAGGTTGGTTCATCAAATTCTTTATATTTACACACCAAAGATCGATAAAAAAAATTTTAACCTGCGCACCCAAATTGCGCAATATTTGGCAACGCATATATTTGTGAAAAGGGGTTTTTTAATCACCACGTCTTACAGTCTATTAAGTCTAAACGCCTATATGATAATTATTACTCTAATAGGATGGGGATAAGAAAGGAAGTATTTTAGAGGTAATTTATCCACCTTTACGTAGAGGGAGAGTGTAAAACCACTCTCAGTAGACCCAACCATGATTTGAACCCCGATATACCAGTCATCAATAGGTCAGTTTAACCTGAAAGTGATGCCTGCGACCATTCGGTCACTGAAACTGTTTATATTTATTATTATGGACAAGCATTTTTCATCATAATTTTTTATGAAAGTGACCTCAATATACAATATAAAGCCTTACATACCGTATTAAAAAAATAGGTGTTATATTTCTGTACAAAATTAGGGGGTAAATATTACAATTCTTGTAACCTCAAATATATCTGTGTAGTAATGCATTAAAAACCAATTTTTTTAATTTTACTAAATATGTTGACAGTATTAAATTATTTCAAATTTGGATCACCCAGTATTTTCCATTTTTAATAAGGAACTTATGATCCTACGAGTTTGAACATTTGACCACTGAAGCAGGTCCATAAAGTTTCTATGTTGAAAATTATATATACTTATTTTAATAACCAAAGCTTATCCAAACCTGCAGATGTTGAATTATTACGTTAGCCCAGTGTAAAGCTTTTAATTTCACTAAAGTTTGAAGAGTGAGAAATGACAGCTAACAAGGAAAACCTTTATCTCAAATAGAAAGGCTATAAGGGGGTTTGTCTTTTTTTTAGTAGCAAATCTGTACCTTATGCTAGACTTCATAAACTAATTCAAATACAAACAACAGTCAACTCAAGTACAATTAAAGAGAAAAAATCTTATCTGTGTGCACTCCTTGCTGTCATACAAAAAACATTATTAATTTTTATGTATTTAACGTGCACTTTCTGAACAGGCTGATTATATCAGCACACGACTTATATAATCATCAAATGTTTCAGCCTGCGGCCGTGTCCGTTAAGTAAAATCCCTCCATCTTATTCTATCTTTCTTCTATTTATCCCTCCGTTAATCGCTTCCATTCTTCGCATCTCACTAACACACTTTCTTTTATCTGCCTCTCCCATCTCTTTCTTGGTCTCCTTTGTGGTATTTTTCCTACATACTTCACCTCTATCAATCTCTTCGATATTTAATTCTTTTCTTTCCTCTTTACTTGGCTATACCATCTCAGTTTTGCTTCCTATCTCCTGTACTAGTTGTAACCCCGATCTTGCCCTGACAACTTGATTCATAAATCTTTTTCTCCTCATGACCGATAGCATGCTCCTTACAAACTTCATTTGGATAGTTCCGATAGTATCCACTTTCCATGAATCTCTTACATTGAATGTCCATGTTTCTTCTGCATATGTGACTATGGGTACAAAGTACGCCCTATACGCACACGACTTGTACACTAACTTAATTCTAAAATAGAGACAGCACCCTCTGATAATTCATTCATGTGAAAGAAGAAACTCACAATTCACCAAAGATTTGGCGGGAATCAACCCCAGGATCCTTATAGGCCTAGCAGACGACAGGTAGTTTACCAATTGAGCTAAGGTCTTGTCTGAAAAAAAAAAACCTTGTTTGAGGGTTCATCGTACTGATCATATGACATTCTCAAGCAGCAAATGTTGGCATGTTATCATCGCTACTAGAGGCGGCCGCTTGGTCGGTCTAGCTCAAACAGGGTTTACAGTGTAATTAAACAACCAAGCGGGATAAACGCTAAGCTCGTCTCGTCTATTTTGTTCATGATGATTAGCTCAGTGTTCGAATACCTTCCGAGTCTACTGAGGGTGTTTTATCTTATAGCTGAATTTTTTTCTCTTCCTCTACTAATATAGGGGTATTTTTTTCAACTAAACCTTTCTCATTCATATACATTTAACGCAATTAAATGCAAATAACCCGACAAGATAGTAAGATGTGGTGATTACAAACATATGTTTTTATGTTAGATGATTTCAAATAATATAAAATCAAAACAAAACTGAAAAATATACAATCAAAAATGTCTTAGAAGCTTAATTTTCTTAATCTTTTAGTAGACCGACCAAACAAATTATAATAACATTCTGTATTTTGTATAACATTTTTAAATAACACACATATTATCCATTGTCTATTTACTTTTTAAGAGTTAATTTTATATTTACTAGCTTATTACATATTTTACTCTCCAAAGACCCCTCCCCCCAAGTGTCACCATTTGGTTGACTATGTTCATCCACCAAGTTTACCTGTCGCACAAAATATCAAACAAGCCAACAATTGGATCATAACTTTGATGTGTCCTTATGACTTTGAACTATCTTCATCATTCGAAGCACTTACACAAATATAACGGTTTAGACAAGTATCACTGACCCAGCCTACACTAATCACTCAATTGGAACCCGTTTAATTTTTTTGGAAAGGAGTGCTTATATCACGCAATTATAAACTTGACACTCCGCCAGGAATGTGAGAAGGGTAAACAAACAAGCGATGAATAGTGTAAACGTCCCTGAAAACCTTAGTTATGTCATGAGGTGGACTTCATGGATGCTACCAGTCCGCAGGGGTCATCTCATCAAACATTTACATGGTAGGATAATCCCCCACCCTCTTTCCACCTTCTCTTATTCCACCCTTCACTTTCTGCATACTTGATGTGCAGTGCTGCATGCCGAGTCTCGGTAATGTACGAGACGGGCAGCCATAAAGTAGTGTTGTTCCAAGGGAACCGTGCAGAATGGGTCCCCAGATGTTGTTTTTTTTACGTGGGATAGGGGACGGGGGTGGATGAGATCTTGTGTGAGAGGAATGGAGAGAGATGGAGACATAAATACAGTGTGTATGTATGAGAGAGGGATATATATAAAAAGAGAGAATGTAAGAGGAGAGGATGTTTGGAAGAGAGTTTTGTATCCTAGGTTACGACCTACGTATAAGACCACAGCGGGTAGGATTACAGTGCCACTGCTGCTGCTACCTAGCGGAGTGGAGTCTCCTTGGTATTACTTGTAGGATTCTTCCTCTCCTTCGTTGCTATCAATTATAGAAGGTGGAGGAGGTCCACTGTCTTGGACGTCCAATCCGGATCAAAGCCAAAACCATTTTAAGACAGAAAACAGCCTTGTTTTATCGGTGAGGGTGACCTGGTGGTCTAGGTGTAAGATGTCAGACTTCTGTGTTGGGGGTCTGGAGTTCAATCCTCGGTCCCAGCACAGATTTATCTGATTGCCAAACCCTTCCTTCACCTCTGACAAGCCATGTATTAATCATAACTTGTGAATGTGTGGAATGCCAGGCCTCCACAGTGGTTCGGATTCCACGTTAAACTGTAGGTCCTCCATCTCATCTCACAATCATCCTACCATTACATATTAGCGTAAGTGCGTACAACCCGAACGGGTAGTAAGACGTGGTGCTAATAATAATAATATTGGTGAGCCCCGTATATATGTTTCTCCAATAATGTGCATGTGAGCCCACGTATATATAGCGTATCCTCGGGCACATATGGTAATTTAACTATGATGAATATTGAAGGAACATAAAACGATATGTTGTACGATATGTAGGTTTACTGCATGAGTGGAAAATGACCAAACAAAATGCTTTCTTATTTCTATAGTTTGAATTCTATTACGTTTCATACGGTGTATATATTGGCAATTTCAATTGAAATATAGCATTGTAGGATGACTGAAAAAAATATAATTTTTATTCATTTCATGCACCCAAACTATATAGATGTTAATCCAGATATGTAAATCACAACTTTAAACTCGTACACATCAAAAATATCAACACTTTAATTTTTATTACAACTGTTTCAAGAACGTTATAAAAGTGCCCCTTAGAAAATCACTAAGACAGAAAATATATGCATGGTAAAACTTTCTTAATTATTTGGGTGTGAATATAGTAATCCCGGGATCACGATCAACTTAATGTTCACGTAACGTAGATAAATATAGTGTGTGATCAGGTCTCACGGAATATATCAATTCAAGAAACACACAGCCAATGATTGATTCTAAACTGACCAAAAACTACTTCTTCACTAAAATGGAACTCAAGTATTTAAAGGACATAATTCTTCAAGTACTTGCAATAGAAGCTTGCAGGAAATACTAAATAAAATGTGATACAATATACGGCGTTTTGCTATTCGTGAGACGCGGACAAACGAGCTATACCGAAGAAGGCGTCTGCACACAATAAACAAATAAAAAGTACTTAATAATCATGTTTAATTTTCAATATGGTTGGCTGTCAGGAACACGTGATAAACTTCATGAAACGTGGCAGTTCTCCCTTGAACAACGCTTACGTCAAGTAAAGATCTTTTTCTATATCCCGTTCAGGGTCGATGGTTTTAATCTATGACAAGTCACAAGAACCCTCAATATCTGTCTCGGCGGACCTATTTTACAGCCGAATACCCTTCCTGACGCTAACGCCTGACATTTTCCCGGGAACAACATAGTGAATTCTACGAGCAAGCGTGAAAGAACCTACCAATTTTTGCCGGAGAGGTACTTCTACATACCTTCCAGGTATATTTTACATGCCACAATAACATGGAACCAACTGCTTTACTTTTCCTCCAAAGTAAGCTGTGTTAAGGATTTTTATCGCTCAAGAGAAATCCGTCGGCCTCAGCTGGGTTTGAGTCCACGAGCATCGGGTCTTGAGGTGGGCACCTTAAACCATATCCAACGAGGTAGACTTTAAGTGAATATTACACCAACGTTAATTTAAATGCTTTATGATGGTTCCAATTTTTTAAAAACAGGCAAAATAACCTTTACATTACGTTAAGTTAAGGGCTGTATATTCTTAAGTATATGAGTAACGCATAGAAAGTTAAAGTTAAACTATATTTTATGTAATGCACACCATTCATTGTTCACTATGTATCGATTATGAACGCCATCATTGCAAAGAATGTGTTTCAACTTCTTACTGACTAGCCTATGGGATACACATTATGCGCTATGCATGAATATGAGCCCATCCTTACGTAAACGTTACGTGAATGTTACATCTATCGTGATTTTATTTGTTATTTTTAATTCAATTCAATAAACAAAATAAAGACGAAAAAACTCTAGTATATTCATAAAGTGAAAACTCCCTTAGATGCGGTACAATCTAATGTCGCAACTTGATTAATAAAGCTACAGTTAGTTGTCAAGACCTGCCTTCGTGATTAATCAGGTCTCATACAGTGCACTATGACTATACCTTCTTCACTCGAATAAATATACAGGTGGTAGGTATAGTATGATTTTGGTAATAAGAACAGTATATGTTTGTTACTAAAGCAATTTTAATACATTCATACATCAAGTCATGTTATCTGCAGCTGTCACTTTTGATATATTTTATCAATCCCTATAAAATAACACAAACTATGTAGTAAAATAATATCAATGTTGGCCGCAAAGAAATATGTTTGAATTTTCTAAACTTTTCTTCCAACCAAAATCAGGCTATAGCTATGAACGACAATAGCTATGATAAATTCTCTCTTAACCGGGTGAGTTATGGTTATGAAAGAATTCAAAACATTTTGGCTTATAAACTGCCTTCTCAGGTAACCTTTTTATTTCTAATATTTTTTATATTAACATCTCTTTTATACATTTATCCTTTTTAGGTCACTTTGAATAATCAGTAACTCTTACAAGCTCAGCTCTCTAAGCCGTTATATCCACGGTGCAAATTCAATATTTGCTGAGCTAGATTTTCATCACAAAAGAAAAGCCAAAATTGTAGAGTATCTTTTAGGAAATCCCCTATAATTAAGCACTTTAATTTTGTGTTCTTCTTTGAATATCAAACATTTTATTTATTAATGGGTTGTATATACATAATTGTCATGTTTTATTGAGTTGTATATAAATTATTTTCGTGTTTATTGATTTAAACTTATGTTCTTTACTGAATTGAATGTTTGTCTCTATCTAGTAATTTAAATTATTTTCTAGATAAATATTGTCTTATATTGTAATCATTCGGATATGTTGGCGTATTATTATGTATTTTTTCAGTGACAACTAGTTGGAGATCTTGTGACTGCTGTGTGGTTAGCACATTAGTAAAGAAAATTTAAAATATTTTTTTTATTTGGATATTAAAATTATTAGTTTCACCTATCAAACGTAATAGATGCGGATCAAATTAATATTTTAAAGTATTTCTATTAACTCTGGTAAATATAAGATATTTTCCCATGTATCGTGTTCTAACTATAGAAGAGATACTATAATATAATCAAAGGTCCACATATTATTTCATGTAGCTGACACTTTTAATAGATAGTATAAAAACTGATTTAAAAAATCTTTACATTTTTACAGTAAAAACATGTTAGTATTTACAGATCCTACCATTACACCACGATCAAACTACATGAAAATAATGGTAAATAATGTTTCTAGGTATCAAAAAAAAGCTTTTTGTTCAAAACATTTCACATTTCTTCCCCCTAAATAGATATACCAACTACAGATAAAAAAAATTGAGCACACTCAATGAAACAATCAGAAGTAAGTCAGTGGCACTAAATTATTAAAACTATAAATAAAATCTGTAAAAAAAATTATAAATAGAGGAATACTTTAAATAACTGTTTATAACATTATAATATTACCTAATCTAAAAAATGATACAGTAAAATCAAGAAATTAAATGATAAACTAAAACATGAATACTATCAAATTAATCCAAAAAATAATATAAATTTTGGAAATGATATTTTTCTACAGTTTCTAAGCTGTCTGTATTAGCAGTGCATTTAGCTTAATGTGTTTCTTTTAATAATATAGATATATTAAAATTATTATCACTATTAAATGTAAATGTTTGTTGTATGTATGTAAGGTTCACATAGAGAAAGGAACATAATAGATTTTAGTAATTTTATATCATATTCATAAACTTTTGTATCAGAACTTTATATTCCAGCTCCGTGCTAAATTCTCCTTAAATTAAAAAAAGAATAGAAAAACTCTTTAAAAAAACGTTTAATTAATCAAGCTCAACAAAATATACGCACCCCCGAGGTGTTTTATTGTAGAAAAAAACCTTCCACCCCTATTAAGCTACTTCCATTTTAGTCATACAAAAAACACCAGGGTGCATATTAACAATTTAAAATTACGAATGACGACATCCAATATGTTTCTACTAGATCTCGCTAGTTCTTTTTCGTATTTTTTTTTTCTTTCACAGCTACGTGGAGCGAGAAACTTATTACAAAAAGGTTGTGTGCGTGTAAGTCTTGGACCTCGTCTGGGAAAGTAAAGGGAAAAAGGTCGGGGGAGAGACGGCAAGTAATTGTTCTGCCCTTATATTGGTGGGTGAAGGGGTGGGTGCATATATTCTTCAACAAACTGGAGGTCGGTTTTATGATGCAGGGATGATTGAAACACATGCTGCCTTCATCACTCTTTTTCTATGCTTCGAAAAAAAAAAAAAGATTTCTTCTCCTTCACCGAAATTACAAGGTGAAGGGAAAAAAAGTTGTACAATTTAATCTAAGATCTAAAATAAATTTAACACCATGTCTTACTACCCGTTTGGATTATCCGCATTATGTCCTAATAATTAAGCTAATGTGTTAGAGATGAATAAGGTTGAATTTAGAGGAAGGTTACACATATTTGTGTGAAAGTAGAGTTTAAAATAATTTTGGAAATTACACCCACAGTATACCCGACCAGGAGTCGAATCCTAACCTGCCCGTCATCGTTAGTCCAGTAGGTTAATAAACATTTATAAAATTTGAGATTACTTTATTTAAGTCAATAGTTGACAATTCTTTTTCCCAATATTTTTATTTATATTGATTTCTCGTATCATTGTTGACATGAAGTTCTTTAATTAAGGATATTCATTGATTAGAAAAGCTAGTTTTACTTTCACGTATTCATACGTCAAGTCATGTTAGGTCCCATTTTATAGATACTTACAATACTTATAAAATAGTAAAATGTTATCAAATTTAACACAAAAAAAAATATCCTTATAAAATGTGCTCTCTATCTAAATTGAACTGTAGCTGCCATAATTTGACTTAAGGGTGGCTTGTGGGCTGCTACCAAGGCAAACACTGTACAATTAACCAGTTTTCTCCCAATCCGTCTCAAACTTTTGCTTTTAAATACAATTAAAATACTTTATTTATTTATTTATGTAATTTGGTATGTGACTGGTCAAATTTATAATGAGAAGTATGAAAGATATTTCTAGTGCGTTCCTGTCAAATAATGGTAGTCTGTGTTTGTCACATGAGGCCAGATTCACATACTCGAGTGCGTCTCAACCGCAGCTGTTTCCACTTAACCGTTAGTGAAAGGGATAGGAACAAACAAAACAAAATTTCACAGAATACATTTATTGAAATCAATTTCTTAACATTTAAATAGTCGGCTATGTGTTGTTGCTTGCTGTATACCATTTTTAATAATTAATATTCTCTACCTTTTAATGGGAGAATTAATTTATTTGTTTGAATATGTATCCAGGTAAATGTGATATCAAATCACATACAGATGTTAAACGTTTCCTATATGTAAGTTTTATTTGTTAAAGAATCACGATTTGTCTATTATTGTCAATATAAAACAACCAACACAAAATATAGTTTCTCTTTGGATTTAACATTGAATTGTATACTGCAATTAATCTTTGGATTGCAGTTGATTTGGCGATCAAGTAATTCTACATTCATAGTTTGTTGATATTTCCAAATCCCTCGTTGCCAAGGAGAGTTACAAAGAAGATGTGTACGTTGAAAGTTAAGATATTGGAATTATTACAAATTTAAAAGGTAAATGAACAACACTAACAGTTTTCTCGATACTGCTTCACTCGCTTATCAGATAATTTGATGGTATATAGCTCACTCACCCTTTATTCTTAAAGATAAGTAGTACATCATAAGTCACATATCGATATAATATGCACTTTTCTAGATGACTATAAACAAACAGAATAAATCGAACTTGCAGAAAAATTTACAGTTTTATTATACATACATAACAAACCCTTCATATATATATATGAAGGATTTGTTTGTTTGTCATGAGCATTGCGCGATATCTACTACATGCAGGAAACTCAAATTTTAAAATTATTAGCCCCTGTGCATAAACATGTGAACTTTGAAACGGGAATTTTAAATTTTTGACTAGATTTTTTTTAGATTTATTAAAATATGAAGATTTTTTTCTGTGTGTTTGAAGCAAATTCATTGCACGGCTAACCAGGGTAACGTCGGGTACTTCTGCTAGTGGGTAGTATTTAAAATACTTACGATAATCCGAGTCCCCCAAAATAAAACCTGGACTCTTAAGCATCCCCACCATTCCCTCAAATCCCTAAGTTATTTCACTTGAAAGTCTAGATTCAAAACGTGACATCCCTTTCATTGTCTCTGGGATATGTACAACGTGGTAAGGGGGAGATAATTCTTTATAGAAAGAAACAAAAGCAGATAGAAAGGAAGTAGGAGAGGTTCTTCAATTCTGTCACTCCCGAGTTTTAGATTACTAACAGACATAGCGTGCTACTTGAAACCCCTGGCACTCCCTGCTTATTGACGTTGATGAAAATTTTTGGTTGTCCCATCACCACTTTTTGCACTAGGTCTAGCAAATACCCCAAACACTACACTCTGCCAATTGAAACAGATCTCATTATGAGACGATATTAACGGGGATTTGTTGGTAACTCTCTTAAGGCGACTGGCCCTTTTCATTTGGTGTGGAAATGCAAAGCCATGGGAACAAAAGGTTATCTTCAAGAATTTTTTATTGTTTTGCAATTTTCTTTTCGGAAACGGCTTTTTCAAGAATGGAAGCAGTTGATTAAGTTATAATTTTTATATACACACCTCCTCTATACTTTTAACAGTGATCAAATATCAATAATTTATACATTTTTCAAACTGCTGGCTGCATAACAAAAAAATAAAAAAATTAACAACTAATAAACATTAATATATTATCTTAGAAGAGGCGTTTAAAATATTACCATAAAAATTTCACTCCCTCTCAAGAAAACTGATATTTCCAAAAGTATGATTTTTCCGTAAGACTTGTCCGGTAGCTTGCGCCATCTATGGTTTCCGTGATCCGTCTGTTCTTGTTGTCGTGGAAGGATACTTTGGTCGGTTGTGAAGTCACGCCTTTCACCCTCCCACCCACCATCCCACAAAATAGGTTTTAGACTTGCACTCAACAGGGCCAAGGGCCTTAAGCTTGATTCACATGTTCGCCAAAAATATGGAACAGAATTTACTTCAATGGCGCAGCAATTCAGCCGAAATATAAGCTGGTTTTATGATGATTTGCAACAAAAAATATACTTAGCTAAATATATCAACATAGCTCACTCCGGTGTGCGCATGTGACGGGTAGGTCGAGGTTCGTTTCCAGCCAAGTGTACTGAAGGGATTTTTTACTAAATGGTTTTCCACTCTCCCGCCCCGCAAATACGGGTACACATCCTTTTAATTCACCCTTTATAGTCTCTAATACATTACAGTAATCAGTACATATGCGTATAGCCCAAACTGCTATTAAAACGTGAGGCTTAAAATAAAAAATAAAAATCTACATAATATTATATTTTATAATAGATTATTGTTGTAATGTGCCAAAATCAATTGAAACAGAACGAGAACGACACATAATTTTTCCAACGAATCTTTTTAACGAATTATTTCAAATCTCGTCGCAACAGTAAACGCAGCTGTATGCTAGTATCTCACTTAATAGGTTCGTGCGTACTGATATAGCTGGTTAGTTTTTAATTCTGACTTTATCTCCCAAGAGGATTTTATAGAGCAGTGCGGGAAAAGGTGAGATTGTCTCTATTAGGACAGA
>CABFWB010000436.1:119346-166776 GCA_902151455.1 Timema bartmani | reverse complement strand
CAGTTATAACAACCTTGTTAAAACTGACTGATACAATTTATGCTTACTTTTACACCATCAATTTATAGTCTCAGCTACCCATAACGTCAAACAATATTAGTACCAAATATTTTAAATGCAAATTGGTGTGAAGTACGAACGATACACTTGCAATACATCGTCCAAATTATCAATATCGAATTTATGTTGAAAATGATGGTCGTATATTAATTGCTAAAACAAGTGGGATAAACTTATTTCCTATGTGGTTGTATGACCAATTATAATTTTTAATCTATATTATCGTGGTAGTTTTTTTTCAAACAAGGTTTACTGGTTAATATGTTCGTGGTGGTTTTAGTGTTTTATATTCGTAGTACTGAAACGGAAGATCGGGGTTTGACGTGGCTTGTATCCAGCCCAGGTGTATCGGGTGGATTTACAAGAACTTTCAAACTGATTTTCCAAATACATTTAGAGTCAGATGATTAAGATTTTTTTTAAATTATCTCCACAATTCCTATTTCCATAAATTAAGTTAGTTAAAGCTCTTTTAAAGAAATTACCAATAAAAAAATCCTTACACCTGCTAAGCGAATACTTGAATAAAAAAAGAACTCGCCTCAGGAGCCGATGATCGTGGGTTTAAACTCAGCAAGCAAGTGTTGAAGGATTTTTCTTGAACGATAACAATCTTTAACACAACTTCCTTCGGAATGGAAGTAGAGACTATGGTCTCATGTCGATTGTGGTATGTAAAATAACACTGGAAGTTATGTTAAAAAAAAACCTTTCCTGGCAAAATTGGTAGGCGCTTTCGCTCTCACTCATTGAAATTCTCGTGTGCTGAAATAATCCGTCTATACTTAAAGTGCACTTTAAATAGCTCAAATTAATAAATAAGAAATAAATAAAGAAAAATATTTGTTGCATTTTATATGATTACCAAAAGTGTTTCCAACATACTAGAGGGATTTAATATATGTTTTATATCTAAGACAAGATTAATACCACAGATAAAGTCTTACAAGAGAGATTATTTACTAACTGAGATTCTTGTGAATAACTAGTGACTACTAACTAAAATCCTATAAAGATTAGTTCTTATTATTTGTTAGAATTATTTTATGTTTTTCCAATAAAACATTTTTCTACTTTAATGAAACCCATATTTTTCTAAACTCTGGACTATTAAAAAACAAACAATAATATTATTCGTTATATTGAAAATAAAATATGTAAATAAACACTTCTAAAAATTGCGCATACTTCATAGCGTTTCAGAATAAATTTGTTTTGTAGTGTTCCAACAGAAAAAAAATAAAACTAAAACATGGAATTATTTTTGTTACGCACTTCAGAAAATTAGTTTTACACTTTATGATTGCAGTTTATGTAACTTACTCATAAGCTTTTAGAGCCATCTTGTGCAAAAATACAAGACAGCTATAGCATCATATGCTATACTATAGCGAACTCAAATATAACTTGTAATTCATTATGTATATATTTTTTATTTTATAATATGACTACAAAAGATATTTAACCATTCAAACTTTTAATACATACCTAATGTCATTATGAATGCTTACGTCCCTGTGAAAAGCACTAGTGGATTGAAGCAAAGAAATTCAACCATTTTATGCATGTTCAGAAATTAACGGGCTGCCTGTGATTAAAATTACGTTTATATATGTTAATGTAAAAGTCTGAAGACCGGTAAATCTTAAAATCCATCCGTATATTCTAGCATTTACCAATATCTAATGGTAAAAGTCCGAAATGTCTTAGAAAATGTTTACATTTTGAGTTTTAACCATCTCTGAAATCAGGTAGGAGAGAGGATCCCCAGTTATAGCTTTGACTAGCACTCAAAAGTAAATAAATAACCTAACCTATCCTAACCTAACCAAGCCTAATCCAACTTGAAATAAAGGTTGGATGATATTGGTTAAGTTAGGTTAGACAAGGTTAGGTTATATTAAGTTATTGGTTTACTTTTGAGTGCTGGTCAAAGATATAACTGGGGATCCTCTTTCCCACCTGACTCTAGAGATGGCTAAAATTCAAAATGTAAAAATTTCCTAAGATATTTCGGAATTTTATTAATATATATTGGTAAATGCTAGGATATGCCAGTCTTAGGACTTTTACAATCACACATACATTCACAAAGAGCAAATTATTTGAAGAAGGAGTTAGTTGAATAATCAATCGATATAAAGATAAATAAATCTCACAATTATTAACGTTTCAGTTAAAAATGGACATAAAAACACTTTTATATAAGATATTGTGATTATAGTTAAAATAACACATATTTTTTTCTCTTCTCTTTGATCGTATATAAACTAAATAACTCAAATAAATCACTTAAGTTATAATTAATAATAATTAATAAGTTTTAGTAAATCTTTTTATAAATGAGATTTGTTTCATTGGAAAATATGCTGATAAATGTGTGTATTAATGAAATATTTTGTTATTGAACACTTTTCTTCTTTTTGGATATAAAAATTAGTCTTAATTCAGATATTTTTTAAAATAATAATTTATATTATTATGTTAACCCTCTTGATAATAGAACCACGAAAGATACACCAGACGCAAAGTTTTCTTTTTGAACGAGAAGCTTATGATTAATATTTGATGAAGAACTATACGCCTTCTGTGATTCAGGGTAGGTATATAATAACGTAGAACATACAAATATTTCAGGAAAACCGTAATCTTTTGAAGTAAAGAAGAGATACATCCAGCTCTCTTTTAGCGAGAGAAAAATAAAACGGAAACAGTTTTCCTTTTCAATAAATATTATTATAAAGATTGAGTACTCAAAGAGCAGAGTTTTGAACATCTGGTTTTGAGAAGCTATGATTGTTTGCACAGCGTGATAGCATGTGATAAAACTCAAGGTCTCGATTGTAAACTATTCATTGTTTACAACGAATTCAATGTACCTAGGACATTTGAAGAAAAATCTAGAGAGTAAATATATGTTAGTCTATCAGCAGTGAGCAGGGTGGGGGAAAAATATTTTTCTCCTGTTTGATACCACAAGGGAAACATACGTCTTCATTTTACACTCCTTTTTTCTTTCAATGCTGAAAATGTGATTTCTTTCTCTTCTTCCGTGCCCCTTCGTCCCCCTTCCCCAACATTGACCAAACCCTCATTCCCCTTACACACGAGGGCCCTAAGTACTGAACTTACCCTACGAACAAAAGGAAAATCTAACACATTGATAGTAAGTGCAAAGAGAGGTTTTCACTGAGAGAAAATCAACGCTCTCAAATCGATTCTTTGATAAATATCGGAGAAAGTTGGGAACTTGGACGGATCACAAATGAATCAGTGTAATGTACGACTTTCTCTCTTGAGGATTGTATGGTTTTCTATAAGAACATTTTCGAGAACCTATGATCTTTTTTATATATATATATATAGATTAAATTCTGAATGTATCTATTATTGATTCATCCCAAACTCGGATCTGAAGTAAACAAACATTCTCATATCACTACGCGAAGGACCTACGTAATTGGTGGAATACCAGTGCAATATTTTTTAACAGGCGCGACCATGTATAGTCAGTGCCATAGCAAAGTATTTCACAACGAGTATTTTTGTTGTTTTTAAAGCTTTTAAATTTCCTGTCTTGTTTTTAACAAAACTCGGGCCAGACTCAGCAAACACCATAAATACACAATAAGCACTCAACACTCACAATCATCACTTAACGCTGCCGAGATGAACTGTCGACTGACCGTTGCTGACTTGACGTTAACATGTGATAAGGACTGTACCATGTGGGGTCCCTCAACGCTGAGTCAGGAGTTCGTTGCTATTCGAATCGCGCTTGCGAAGCTTAAAGTATAATTTTTAAATCAAATGAAAGGCTAATTTTAGTTATAATAATTTCCTAATGTTATTTTAAAACAAGTTTAATACAGAACATAGGAGGGACTATTTAGTGAAAGGATGCCATTCAAGTATGTTAAGCAGCAAACCAGAGCATAAGACATTCACGTGGCTTTGTTTACATCAAGTTTCAGTTTAGGATGAATAAATGGTATTAAAAATATTAATCATATTCTCAGGTAAACGTATTCATCATAACATTTTATAATATGATATATATTATGTGCTTCATTTAACAAACTCGCGTTAAAAAACAGCTAGCTGAGAGACTCAAATATGTATGGTTTCCTAATTCTTTAGGGAAAAATTCTTTCAGGATTACAGGTGTGAGAAGAGATTTTTTTTTTGTGTGTGTGTGGAAGGGATTGAAGTATATTTATGATAAATTTGCAAATATTTATTGTTGATACATATTATTTTCATTTGGCTTAGACATTCATGCTACAAGGCTGTCACGCATCTGGAGAACCGTGATAACACAAGGAAAACTTTGCTATATCTAGGAAAAATATATTTGCTCATTTGGGACATTTAACTCAAAGAATAAAATCATAGATCTTTGGATGGATATAAAAGTGCATTGAAAAATATTATTATTATTATTATTATTATTATTAGCACCATGTCTTACTACCCATTCAGGTTATACGCACTTACGCTAATGTGCAATGGTAGGGTGATTGTAAGATGAAATGGAGGACATACAGTTTAACGTGGAATCCGAACCACGGTGGAGGCCTGGCATTCCTCACATTCACAAGTTGTGATTAATACACGTCTTGTCAGAGGTGAAGGAAAGATTTAGCAATCAGATAAATCTGTGCCGGGACCGAGGATTGAACCCCGGAACCTCAGCACAGAAGTCTGACACCTTATCCCTAGACCACCAGGTCACCATCATTGAAAAATAATCACGCTGATTAAGATATGTCTTACTACCCCTTAAACAAGGGTTGTGAGGCGATGAAAGATTTATTCCATACAAATTTTCAATTATCCTATTTTAAATAGAAGTTACATAATTTCCCATTAGTCAGTTTGAAGAAAAATGAAATTTATTACTACAAATGGATGAACAAATGTAGCAACCATAATATTAAATTATTCCAATATCACTATTAATTGGCGCGTATATACCTTAAGCACATATACAGTTTGACGGATATATATATATTTAATTCACACTAATGATTCAAGAACGTTGTGTATGGTATTTGCAGTTAACTTGAATCTATTCTATCTAGAGCATTTAATTTTTATATTCCAGTTTAAATGTTTATTGGTCAATATGGCGTAAAATCAACAAGAAAGACAGCTTGTAACATACCTGCAAGTCAGTCACAGAGAGCTTAAAGCAGTTCTAGTTTTTTTAAGACCCACAAGTTGTCTCGCTCCCAGTATAATGCTTGAATTAAGGAGATATTAAGACTCAAACTAGGCACCATAAGTGAGATATTATGTAGTCTTATTTAGAAAACCATAAAAATGAGAACAGTAAAATAATGATTCCATGTTTAATTTTTATATATATATAGCAAGTGAAAAAATAGATTTACACGGGGGCAAACTATTTTATTAATCCTAATTTCACTGTCATCGATTAAATAATGCGTAAAACCACACTTCGATGTGATTTCTAGTTTTAGTGTCATCGTTTTTTAATATCCTTGACAACCAGCCGTGAGTTGGGCTCTTACGTTTGGACTGCGTTAAATTTTAAGTAATTTAGATTGGTTTTGGATTCTGTGTTCTTTATAAATTAAATTGTTTTAGTTCTTTGACTCATTATATTCACTTTCAACTAACAAAATACAATATATTCTAAGAAATAGATCATTGATTATTTATTTAAATTAGCTTGGTGATTTTTTATTGGTGTATTATATCATTTTAATTTTACTTATTACGTAATACTATTACACGTTCCTACAGTAAGTGTTTAACTAAAAAAAACCGGCTTAGTAAGGAGGAATTAGGTAGAATTTAGAGGAAATTGACCCAAATGCGAGGTGAAAAGAGTTGGTAAATCCTTTAGAAATAAAACATGATCATTACACAAGGCTGGGATTTGAATTCGTACCTTTACGTCACCGGAAAAAACAGATTAGATTAGCTAGGCGTTCAGCATATGGCCAACGATGGGTCTATTTCATACTCATATTTTAAAAGTTTAATTAACAAATTGTTCACTGACAGTATGCTAGAACATCAGGATAGTTTATATGTACCATAAATAAATAAAACTTTTTTTTCATCGATATATAATTCAAGTATCACACATAAAATGGGAGATATATCATTAAAAGGATAGCTTGTCAACAAGTGACTATAGGTACTTGGTGATTCATTTGGAACTGAACACTACTGAACAACTAAATAGCCTCAGATAAAGGTTGAACACCTATATAACCTACTCTATTGAGACCTTTACTAATCTGAATACAGCCTTGAACGCTACGTTCTAATAAAGTTTAGAAAGTATCACCCACCAAAATACAGGATTTTCAGTCCCAAGTGAATCATCCTGTAGAACCCAAAATGGTAGCCACGTCGACCAAATGTCAGATGTATCCAGTCTCGTTTGCCAATCACGGGAAAGCAGGGCTGGGCTTCAAATCCAATCCGCAAATTAATGAGACTGTTTTTTTACAAAATAGTTTCCGCCCAACCCACTTCGGTGGCCACATGGTCTAAGTCAGGTGTCAGCCAACTTTTTTTTTATCGTAGGCCATATGGGCTTAAAAATTATTAAGCTGGCCAGTTTAAAAAAATATCGAGCCAAATATGTCAACTTTATAATATAGTTATCTCAAATAATAATTAGCTTTTAGTTGTTTTTTTGAACACAATTGTTTGTTTACTAAATATTTGTTGGAGAAGACAAAATCAGTAAGCGTGCCGTTGGGCTTTAAGGCATCACTCTCGCAATACACTTGACTGCCAATGATGGGGAGACCGGGGCTCAAATCCCGGCTGGGTTTACTGAGGTTTCTTTTTCCAAAATATATCTTCCTCTCCCTCTACGCAAATGCGAGTACACTTCCTCTAAAATTCCACCTTACTCATCTTTTCCCCATTAGCGTAATTAGTACATAGGATTATAACACAAATAGGTTGGAGGACTAATTGCTAAAAAAAAAAAATCCCTTCTACACTTTCATCTAAATAAACTCGGGTACATTTCCTCTGACGTCTACCTTTCTTGTCTCTAACCCAATAGATGAATTAAAATTATAGCCCGGATGAGTAGTAAAACACAGCGTAAATATGTATGCATGTATTTTATTTATATAGTAGAGCTTAATAGCTTACATTTCATCAATCAAGTGAATACATTATATCATATTCTGAAAATTGAAAAATGACACCTGGACACGGGAATCGAACCCGGGACCTCTGGCTTAGTACGCCAATGCTCTAACCACTGAGCTATCCAGGATTCGTCCCGTGCCCAGGTTCACTCTTCACTCATATTTTAAGGCAGAGTCTATGATGGACTTAGCGGAAATCGTCAGCTACAAATATGTGATTATATCAATATCACGAGCCATCGGATAACGTAGCCTATTGCGACTCGGTAGTTGGCTTTTTGCTGCCATTTGTACAATTATTAAATTGTACGGGATCGCACATATATTAAGAATTAATAGCCAGAGCCAGAGACGAATCCTGGATAGCTCAGTGGTTAGAGCATTGGTGTACTAAGCCAGAGGTCCCGGGTTCGATTCCCGTGTCCAGGTGTCATTTTTCAATTTTCAAAATATGATATCTAGATGGTGTAAATTCCATTAATAAGCATAAATAATAGCTCTGGCTATTAATTCTGAATACATTATGTTTAAATTATAGAACGTAATTAAAAAAACACTATCATCAGAAACGTAAACTATTAAAGTAAGTTCTATATTAATTATGAGATTTGAATAGTCCATGAGGCTACATACTTTTACACGAGAATCGTTGAACTTTACTATGATGAGCTATGAAAGTCTTAGAACATTAGTGATCATACTTTAAAGCTGTTCCTTCTTAAGGAATGAATATTTATTACTTCTATTTTACTCTTTTGAACTTGAACCGCTTCAACTTTCCCAGTTCGCTAATATTACTTCACCAACAAGTGTTGTGTTAAAAGGTTCAACAGGCAGGCAATGCGAGTGATACTCAGCCATGCGAGAAATCCCTGTATTGAAATATAGGGGGGCCTACAGGTTGGGGGGGGGGGGGGGGACGGTGGGGGTGAAAAGAATTTAAAATAAAACCCTCCGGGTTGAATAAAATTATGCCTACCTATATTTTGAAATAAACCATGCATAAACAAGAATCACAATTTATTATCGATTAGGCTACACGGCCGTAAAGTAATTTTATGAGGAAAGCTTAGCCAATATAGTTTAAAAAAAAGTTTAGCTGCAATATTTTTTATTTAATATAATCAGAGTATGAATAAAATTGTATCTATTTTATGTATGTTGACATCTGTGATGAATTTTAAAATGTTAACTAAACTAGAACAAGAAAACATGTCGAAAAGATTCTTAATTTTTGTACATTAATTTCATTGAGCACACCATTCTCGCTGCACTCATTTGGTATAGAATATATACTTAAATAACTTTTGAGCATTAAATAAAATCAACCTCAATAAAGTCATGGTATGAACAATAAACCTAAAATATTTTCAAATAACATTTCTTTGCAAGAGAAAGTTTGTAATAACTGATGTATGTATAGAAAGCATGGTTTCACCAAATTACTTTAAAATTGTTTTATGGAGTTTAATAAATTTTATAAGCATTGGTGGACACGAGGACTAAGCTTTAAGCTCGTCTAGTCAGTTTTACCATCTACGTTTATGTCAGGACTCAACTCCAGGCAGGTGTATTTAAGGTGCTGTAGTAAATAATTTTCAGACATTATACAAATATAGGGATATTTCCATTAAATTCTAATTTTTTATCCCTACTCGATAAACGTAGTTGAATTCAAATTTACTTAACGGTTTGTAAGACGTAGTGCACAAAATAACTATAATAAATTTGGCTTTATAATACATAATGTATTAATAAACGAGTCTCTTTTTAATAGAATGTATGAAAATTATTTTATCTAGTGTGATTATATATTAAATAATATCTACATTTTTTAGAAATGTTTATAACAAATGCCCCCTACTTTCCTCACTTAAAATAAATTTTGCTTTTGATAGAGGGAGAAAAGTCCCATCTTCATTAGAGTATATTCTTGGTCATACACCTTGGACCTACGTTAGTCGTCTTCGACCAGCCCCAACGTTGTAACATAATAAATCTCAATACAATATTGATAGAACGTTATATTGAAGGAAGCTTCGTCGTAGCCCTAGCAAGTCTAATACATCGTCGGTGATGCCTTTGTGTAACAGCAGACAATGATCTCGCCCTCGCGTGTATTTTACCCAAGAAACTCTTTGAAGTAATTCTTTATACGTGTCGTAAAAGAGAATATTCATACCCTCACACTATCACCCCTATTTTAGAAGAACAGCGACACAAAGAGCATAGCAATGTAATTTAGTATCAATTTTTCTTTGAAAATTTGTTAAATTTTAAACTTATTTGGAAACATTTCATACCAAAATTGAGTTTATTAGTTTGTTTGTGATTACTGTCACTTCATCTATAGTCAAAAATTCACTATATTAATGATACGACACAATCGCACAAACTTTATCATATTGTGTATTATGGCTTCAAGGAAAATTTGCAAAAATAGGTTTTTAGTAAACTACCCTTAAATAAGTCCTACTCATAAAAACAAACACATAATCTTGTCAATTACAATAATCACTACATTTTAAATCAAGTTGTTCAAATATATTTAAAAAATGCAAATTTTCAAAACTAAATTATTTGATAGCTACACAAAATTTATCTGTTGCTTGTAAAAATAAAAACGTATTCTTATTAATAATGAAAATCAATTCCTATTATATTATTTCCATTTTGAATTTAATCTTCAAAGTCAATTTCGAAAATATTCAAATTTTCTATAATTTGTTTTCGTTAAACTACTCTTAAATTAATTTGTTTTAGATAAATAAAGATTTATTGTGATATTTAAACTACTCTCCCAATGCCAATTTTTAACCATATCACTAAAGCCTTTTTTAAATATTCAAATTAAAGAAAAACGTCAATCGCCAGATACCCCCCCACCCCCCAAATAAGTATACAGCTTTATTTGTAATGTTCATGTCAAACACTCTTCAAATATATATATTTTAAGCAAAATCGTTATAACCATTTTCAAAATAATTCGAATTTTCAAGAATAACTCCTCAGAAACCAACCTTTTATCGAATTTATACCCAAATCAAAATATACAATGTTAATTGTTATGACGAACAAATCCTATACAAATGCATTTTAAAGAACGTCGTTTGAGCCATATTCGAAAAATTTAGAATTCAAAACATTACTCATCACTAAACTAATATTTATTGGAGGGCTAATTTAAAAAAAATTGGTATAGCCCTATTAAATCTAGATATCAAGTTTGAACTAAATCCATAAAACCGTTTTGGATCCTTGGTCAGGGACAGACTGACAGAACAAACAATCAGACTTGGGGACAGACTTAATTTTAAAATCCACCTTTTTGAATTCGTGTTCATATAAAACATAAAAAATTGTCTTATTCTCGAGATTGATTTTTTTCACGATCACAAAAATTTCTCTTGATATGGAAAAGTAAAAAGAACTGGAATCATATGGATTATAAATGGAAATACATATTTTCAATTAGTGTTTATTAATGCCGTGCAAAATATCGTGTGTTGTAAGATCTCCATCATAAAATAAAAGAAAGATAATAATTAATACGTAAATGCACATCAATGTTTAACAATCCAGTACATTTTAAAAATAATATATATATATATATAAATCTATATTTATATTGTATGTATTTATATACATATTAATGTAAACATAGATTAGATAATGAGGATTTTAATCAAATTTAAAATGTATACATCGCTTATATAAGTGTATAGCTTCTTTTTCGAAAATATAAATTACGAGGAAATAATTGAAAAGATTTAGACAAAACAACCTCTCATTTTAAAGATATGAGGTCCAAAATGTCTGCAAAAATTTTATTTTCCAACGAAAACCTGATTTTCATTTAGAAATTTCAACTTTTATGCTCTGTATGCAGTGGCTTGTCTGTACAAACATTCTTTGTTTACATCAGTCTATAGAAAAAACTAACACAATTTTAACATAAATTGCAGCTTCATTTCACGAACCACTAGTATAATTAGGTCAACAAATGTGCCCCTTCAGTGCTAAAATGTATTAAAAATATAAACACGTCCAATTTACACTGGAGTAAATGTCAATACTCTTTGTGCTGTCTGCGTTTTGTATGTACACCTGAGTAAGTGTCAATCCTCTTTGTGCTGTCTGCGCTTGGTATATACACTGGAGTAAGTGTCAGTCCTCTTTGTGCTGTCTGCGCTTGGTATATACACTGGAGTAAGTGTCAATCCTCTTTGTGCTGTCTGCGCTTCACGCTCGTGTTTGACTGGATTGTCGATGACGAGAAAAAAAAAGTGTTTTAGAGTCTTGATTAGTTTTTTTGAGGAAGTGTTTCCAAAATGGCTTTTTACTCTCCCTCCATGCATTTGCGATTATTTTTTCTATAAATTCTACCTTCCTCTTCTCTATTTCGTTGCGTGGTTAGTGTATTTGTATAACCGGAATGGGTACTAATATGCTGTGAAGAAAAAGAAATAACAATCTTTTCTCGTACCCCAAAACTAGCTCTTATGGATTATTTTGTGCATTTAATATATATTGAAACTTACTGGTTTTGAATAATCTATCTGAGTAAGTCCTTTTTATTTATAAAACTGGTATTATGAAGACCTTCCAAAACACTTGTTTAGTTATAGATCAAACTCCATTATAGTTGCTGAAATTTTATTTTAAAGCCCTTAATTTTAAATAATTATTTCATATCTGTGTATATAATAAATAAATAATATGTGTTTAAGGTCTCAACCATGTTTGTCATATTTAATTTTTGTCAATATAGAGAACACAATCGTTTTCTAATAAAAAAAATGTTAGTGAGAGTCAAAAGAAGCTTTTGACTCAGCTTTAATCACGAGGATATTTAGTTCACCCCTGATGATTTTTTATGTACACTAAACAAACAAGTAAAGTAAACATAAAAGTATATTGCGCGCGATAAGGACTATAAAGGGAGTGGTCACCTCGCAAGATAAACGTTTCATTGTTGCTAAACAGCAAATTGAAGTCAACTAGATCATCCCACGTAGCCTGTGTTATTACAACTCATTAAGAGAGCGACCAAGGTTTGTTCTTCACTTTGTATCACCGCCAGGGGCGCCGCTATCGTAGAACTTATCTGCAGCCCTCCACCGCCAGGGGCACCACTATCGTAGAACATAAGTGCGCCTCTCCACCACCGTCTGAAATGGCGCTTCAAACTGTTATAATTCTACCTTTTTTCCTTGTCCAGTGAGAGTTGGAGGTCCCCTCCTCTGGTGTTTTTTTTTCTTGTTTTTTTTTCCAACTCATCAAATTTTCACGTTTCCATCAGACCTCCTCCATCATGTCGGCTGCCTTCCTCCCCCCCCTCCCCCCAGTCCCCCTACCACGCTCTCCTTTTTCTCCTCACGCCCTCCCTACAACCCATGAACACCAACATCCGTTCCTGCATCATCCGCATGGAGCGAGCCTACCCTACAGTACACTCTACCCCTTTCCTTTAATTCCACTACACACACACATTCATATACACATACACACAACACACTAAAACCACAGCAACATCCATTAAATTTTGCGCGGGATCTTCTTCAAAATTTAATTCGTGGTAACGTCATTTAGAAGTATATTAAGCTTCTAGGTGGGGCGGAAATGTCTGTTGCATTATGTAAGCTAACATACACCAATGGAGAGGGTTGTACATTTTGAAATGGGGGGAGTGGTCTAAATCTGGTGCGAATCTTGCAATTTTAGAAGGACATTCATATTTTAATGTGAGTTTTAATTCGGTAATGACCAATTTTTATATTATAACTTCTACAGATTAAAAACAATAGTACAAAATTAGCTATAAAAATAAATTCATGGAATTATGATACAATTATATAGTCTTAAAAAACATAAAAAAAGTTATAGAATATCCATTTCTAAAATATTTGTATATAAGATGTACAAATATACAAATTATATTAATACAAAGCTTATGTTAATATATAGTTTTAGAGCATTAGCGTCACTAATTTATAGATCTAGGTAAAACGTACCCTAACACAGTTTGTTTCATTGAAAACAGATTAATATTTTTAGTTTTTCCAAGTGTTTACATACCAAGCGTTCTGTTTATTACTAACATGCTCACGCGATGGTCATTTAAGAGTAATTAGGTACACAATAAATGTTAAAGACTTGAGAATCCAGGGGATACACTTTATAACCTCACAAGATTACAGTTGTCTAATGGATAGATGATTATTTATTAATAATTCTTGTAAGAATACTCCTGGTGGTTTATGTAATTCACTTATGATTGAAACTTAGTATATTCATTGTACCAAAAAGTATCAATAAAAGTAATATTAATCCGTAGCACAACTTCCTTCGGAGGGGAAGTAGAGCCGTTGGTCTCATGTCGATTGTGGTATGTAAAACATCCCTGGAATGTATATGAAAATACCTTTACGGTCAAATTGGTAAGCCCTTTCGCTCTCACTTCTAGAAATTCTAATGTGCCAATAAAATCAGTTCGTTCAGAAAGTTTACGTTAAATACCACTTATAAAAAAAAATTAAAAACAAAAATCTATTCATAAATTCACATTGTTATTGAAAAATTATTTGGCGATTTTTTCTTAAATTATTACAAGTAAGTTACTGTCAAGTTTAATTTTTATAGATAAATGTTTCAAATTAAAAATAATACAACCCTCCATATTAATATTTTTAATATAAAATTTTATTATATGTTTACAGCTGTGCTTAGCACCAAATAATAAAACCTTATGTGGTATTGTATGGGCTGTATGATTATAATATTATAGTTTTCATACTAATAATATATTGTTCCTTCTCCCCAACTAAATGACTTTTTTTTAATATACAGTAGTTGATTATATCATTTTAAAATGTTTAAAGAAGGATTGATTGACCTTATAAGAAATTGATTGGTACATTTTCAAATCCCATCCTAATAAGTAATAAATATTTTAAAATATAATATCTGTCAACTTAAATGTAACCTACCCTGAAGGTGACTACTTTTCCTGCACACATAATTTAGCTATCAACCGCTTCGGTGACCATGTGGTTTAACGCGATAGTCTTGTGTTGGAAAACGGGGAGATCTGGGTTTGACCCCAGTCGGTTGCACTGTTGGGGGTTTTCCTAAATGGTATTCAACTCTCTCTCCACGCAAGTGTGGGTGCATTTTCTTTATATTAAGCCTTCCTAATCCCTAGCCCATTAGAGTAATTATAACATAGGTGTATAACCTGAACGGGTAGTAAGACGCAGCGCTAATTTTTTTTTTTTTTTTTAGTTATTATGGATTTAGGTAGACAATTTCAAATTAAAGGCTTAAAACCTGCTCTCTGATTGATTGTATGAAACCTAAAGTGTTACCAAACCGTTTGTATACAAGAGTGTATTGCCTAAGACAAATAAATAATTGTTTTAAATTATAACTTTGTGAAGTGAAATGGCATAAGGACATAATTATATTTTTAGTGCTCAGGGGGGTAAAGGATTTTTATTATTGTTTATTTAGTTATTTTTTTGTTAACTTACTTCATTACGTGATTTTTTCTTAAAATATTTATTTTAACTTATAAAATTACTAAAACAAACTTAAAACCTCAGCATTACACAATTTTTTAAATAACTATTAATACATATCTTACCATAGTACTTTTTGTTGCTATATAGATCCGATTTTAAGCTTTGTTTAATGTATATTTATGATGGATTAAATAGCCAAGATACTATATTTGCTAATTACGGTTATTGACGTTTCTACATTGAAAAATGGCATATGAACATGAACATCGAACCCGGGACCTTTGGCTTAGTACGTCAATTGTCTAACCATAGAGCTATCGAGAAGTCATCCCGTTCTCAGGGTATATTTAACTATTGATTTTTGTAGAAAAATATAATGTACAGCCCTAAAAATTAATTTTATAATATATTTGAACAAAATTATATATCAATAAAAAAAATAGTCAAAATTTGAAAAACATTGATTAGCCCTTCTTTTCAACGGTACTGTGTGGGTGTAAACCTTTTGCACTAATGGGTAATAACTGAACAAACTTGTTTACCCTTTTAGAACTGGAAAGGAGGATGGGGGATAAAGTGGACTACTCGTGCAAGGGGATATGTTTACTTATACCTTGAGTTTGGTTGGAAGAACAGTAGAGAAAATTCAAACATATTTATTTGCGGTCCACATTGATACAATTTTACTGTATTATTTATGTTATTTTATAGGTATTGATAATATCTATCAAAAATGACAGCTGCAGATAATATGATTTGATGTATGAATTTATTAAAATTGGTTTTAGTAGCTTTAGTAACTAACTTCTACTGTTCTTCCTATCAAAACCATACGTTAAGTCATCCTCCAAGTTTCGAATTCATATGTACTTAATAGTATAACGTTGCTTTCTTCCATACTGATTTTCTTGGAGTGTACAATGTATTCATACTGATTTGCTTGGAGTGTACAATGTATTCATACTTTATGCAGAATAAAGCCTCAGCCGGGTCACCGGTGGCTTTGGTATCAACGATAGCTTGTATTAGGCGATGATATTCGCACGTCCATTACAGACTCTGCCTTAAAATATGAGTGAATAATGACCCTGATCACGGGGCTACCCTGGGATAGTTTATGAGTAGTAGAACATTGGTACGCTATTCCGAAGGTCCCGGGTTCGATTCCCATGTCCAGGTGTCTTTTTCAATTTATTCGAGTAAGTCAATAGCCTATTTTAGGTTAGAGGATTTTGTGTTTTTACAAACGTGCTTAGAGTAGGTAAGTTTAGCCTAAGTAAGTTAGTAATAACTAAGGAAATAGTTAATTAGAATAAATGTTATGCTAAATTGCTTTCTACTTTGTGAGGCCTACACATACATGATATCATATACACTAATAATTAGTTTTAAGCTATTTTTTTATTACTGAGTCTCACTACCCGTTCAGGTTATACGCATTTGTACTAATTACGCTAGTGGGTTAGGTACTAGGAAGGCTGAATTTAGAGGAATAGTACCTGGATTTGCGTTGAGTGAAAGTGTAAAACCACTCTCAGTACACCCGACCGGTTTTAAACCCCTATTTCTTTGTCATCAGCAGTCTAGTTTAACACTATAGTTATGCATTTTTTAGTGTTGATTTTGATTTTATATATGATACTTATACAACAAACAACTTTTAAATATAAATGTCCCAAAAAATATGTCAACTTTGAAAAGTTTTGATCGACTAAACTAAATATTTATATTTTACTGATACCCTAAGAATTATGCGAGAGAAACAAATTTAATGAAGACCGTTTAGTTTTAATTCATTAAATTAAACGTCAAGAGTTGTATAGTATTTCCATAACTCTAATAATTGCTTCTCTTAGAATCTAAACCTTCTAGTAAAAGCATACTATTTATTGTTGATAGTTGTTACCAGACGCATTCTGGTGTTCACTTTCTAAACGTTAAATTTGACAACTGGTATTTTTTCCATTATTATTGGATCTTTTATAACTGTTCTTGCGGTAATAATAAATAAATGGTACGGTGCACCGCACAGACTTTCTCTCTCTTTCTATAAACTCGTAAGATTTCTGAACGGAATAATGTACATTGTATCATCACCACTCCACATAAAAACACGCATAAAATAATATACAATGATATAGGATCAATGAGAAAAGAGGCGCATCTTTGTCCACCTAAGAGCATTTCAAACAGTTTAATGTCTTCCACAAGGGTCAACACTTCGTATTAAAATTTCGATTTCTGGTTAAAATTTTTACATTTTATAAGGTGTTGCACATCTTCAAGTCATCGCATTGATAAATAANTTTAAGGAAAAATAACATACTTTTTTAGATACTTATATTTAATTACTCTATGGCATTGGAGAATTATTGCGTTAAGACTTAAGTAGTATATGTTTACAACTAAAGCTCACAAAATTGTATTAATATATTTGCAAATATCTCAGAAACTGCTGCTTTTATAAAAATATATGTCAAATAAAAGTTTTTTATTTCTAATAGTCCTACAATTTTGCAATGATAAGTTGTTTAGTTTCTCCAATAGTTGTGGAGATACGGAAATTAACGCGTCTGTAAAGTACCCTAAAAATCATTTTCATAGGAAAATGAAAATAGCCAGTTTATTTATAATCTTATGATTAAAAATGTTTAAAAACATAGGTTTACATATTATTCAATGCTAACCAACATAATATAAATTCCAAGGCTTTCTTTGAATGTTTATTTATGCCAACCAAACACACATTGAAATTATTAAAATTGGATTTGATGTATGTACCTTCCGAGTATTTATTTTAAATTATTTTCATTAGTGTAGGCCTACCTGTTAGTTTTAGATATATTTAAATTAAATAAATGTGGCCATAAACCTATCAAGATCACTGAAGAGTAACTTCTTCTCCCACATTAAACAAAGAATCATTCATCCCAATGATCTAAAACTCCCCCTCAAAAAGTTTACCTTCACTTAAAAACTCCTGTATTCACTGGAGAGTGCAAATGTATTCGCTTCAAATACCAAGAAACCTCCAGCCTTTCATGTTTATTTTCTCTTCATTTTGAGGCATTTTATATCTTGTTATATTAAAATCTTAAAAGGAATACATAGTATGAGTGATTATGTACAATGTTTATGAAGTAATATAAAGTTGGGGAGCTATAAACCCAAGCAGTAATGTTTCAAGTATATTTTTAATATAAATGGAAAGTAAAATGTGTCTACTTTACAAAGGAGGTTTTATGTTTGTTTGAATTATTTTGCACACCAATTTTATGACTAAATTTGGATCAAATTTGGTATGACTATAGGAGGAACCAAGATGAATAATTATTTTACAAGAGTAAAGAAAAGTTATTTTATGCTTGAAGATTCAGAAGCAATTTTAATTAGTTCAGAAATGGTTTCGTGATAGGCTACTTTAACGATTTGGCACGGTTAAGTGAAGCACCCATGGTTAAAAAAAGCCCCGTTGTAAATATTCTCACATAGTGAAACTCTAATTTATTCAAAGAATCATACACTAGATGTAGATTGGTTCAAAAGAAACTTCATTAGCGATTTTGTAAAAATTTAATATAATTTTAATGGTCACTAATAAGATAATTTTTATAGCACCGCACTTTACTAGAAATACCTGTTCGGTTTATATGCCTATGTACTAATTGCACTAATGGGTTAGGGATTATTAAGTTTTAGTTGCGAGGAAGTGCACCCCCAAATTTGCGCGGAGGTAGAGTGGAAAACAATTTTGGAAAAACCACCCTTTGTGCACCCAACCGGGGTTTGAACCCCGATCTCCCTGTCATCTGCAGTCTAGTCTAACATGAGTGTGACGCTTTAGACCATGTGGCTACCTTAGCAGCTGGTGGTGATTTATTGAATTAGGGGAGAAAGAGAGCGTAAGAAAGTCCCATTGGGTTGTTCTGAATAGACTATTTTCATGCTTTAGTTTAATAACAATAATTCTGTGTCAACTTTAGAATCCACAACTTTTCTTTAAATTGTAATTATAAAAATATCATGTGTCATATTTAACAAATTGTATTTAATCGATTATGGTATATTGTAGTTAAAGGAAACAGCAAGTTGGATGCAATCATTATTTTAGAATACCTGAAAGTAACTTAGAATTTGTATACATGAATGAGTGCCATATCATTTTTGACGAATCTATTTAAACTTAATATTTTCTCAAATTTTTTGAAAAAAAAAACCACAAGTTTTCAAACTTAATGTTCTTTTAACACAAAGCTAAAGGCACGGTATGAGGATTGCAGAATTTTAAGACAATCATGGCTTCCTTCTTTAGAAAGGAGGAAAGAACTACAGTGAAAATCACAATATTATGTTAAACTAACACTTGGACACCCATCCGAGATATAAACTCCCAGAGCAGCACCAAGACAACATTGATAATTAATTCCTCAAAAACATTTAAAAAAAATTAAAATTGTTACACGATTAAAAATAATAAGTATAGAGATATAAAACTTATACAATATACAGGTATGTATGACTTAAAGCTTTAAAAGTATTTCACGCGATGAGATCAGGCACAATATTATGACTTGAACCTCAAGATAACTCATTTTAAAAAAAATAATAATTGTGTCTTACTACCTATTCAGGCTATACGCATATATTATTACTAATTACTCTAATGGGGTGGGGATGAGGAAGGAAGCATTTTAGAGGTAATCTACTCGCATTTGATTATAAGTAGAGTGGTTCTATTTAGGAAAAACCACCCTCAGTAGACACGACTAGGATTCGAACTTGAATCTGCCCGTAATCAGCAGGCCAGTGTTACAGGAGAGCCTTAGACCACTCTTCCCCTGAAGTGGGTCACATCATTTCATAATAGTGATGGAACTTTGTCACAGGCCATATCTTATTTGAGCGATGTATGTTTCTTGAATGTGGAGCAAAACAAATTATGATTATGATGATTTGTGTAGGTTTCTAAATGTTCTAAGGATACATCCATGTACAGTACTCTATTTTGTGTGCTTAAGGAGGGCTTAATTTATTTGCAACATATTGATTTACACTTCATACCCTTATAGAAAGAAACTGAGATTGCATGATGCTTCTCTATAGTATTATTATTATTAGCACCGCGTCTTACTATCCTGTTCGGATTATACGCACTTACGCTAATGTGTAATGGTAGGGTGATTGTGAGATGAAATGGAGAACCTACAGTTTAACGTGAGATCCAAACCATGGTGGAGGTCTGGCACTCCACATTTTCACAAGTTGTGATTAATACACGTCTTGTCATAGGTGAAGGAAGGGTTTGGTAATCAGATAAATCTGTGCCGGGACCTAGGATTGAACTCTGGACCCCTAGTACAGAATTCCGACACCTTACCCCTAGACCACCAGGTCACCTTCACTCGATAGTAATAATGTGGTGTTTACATAATATTGCTTCACTCTTGAACAGATCTTATGTTTCCATGAATATTCTCATAGCTTTGCTTCTTGCACTTCATTGTGACGTATATACAATATCCTAGAGTCAAACACCATTCCTAGATTCTTCATTTACCTTTTAGAAGGGAATTTCTTCACTGTAAACACAGAGCTTTTCCAGGACACGCATTCTTCTTTTAGAGATCACCTTCATGTTATACTTGTTCGTGTTCGTGTTTAACTTAATTCTCCACCTTTTTAACACGTTTTCAAACAAGTAAAGTTGTAAATGTTTCTGGGCATATTTAAGGTTTCTATGCACCATGCAGGGCCGGATTTAATGCTGTAGAAACCCTGGGGCCGTGACAAAATCGAGGCCCCAAACATTAAACTCAAATTTTTCTTTTCAGTGTTTCAACATAATTTTTTCTAAAAAAAAACTGTTTGTAACTCATTGTTAAAAATGTTAAGATGAATAAGGGAATATTATCATCGAAAATAAATTACATTTTCGATTCAATTTGCAGCCATTAGATTAGCTGTAATATAGGGATGTTTATGTTTTGAAAATCACATTCTAAAATATTTATTTTCCACACGTAAATTAATACGTATTTAAGTAGTATTTTGTCAGAAATTAATAAAAATATCTACTGTATGGTAAGTTATATTTTTTTAAAGATCTCACCATTACTATAATTTATAGAGTCAAAATATATTTTTGTTTATTGCAACAATTTGTAGAGATACTGGGGTGTTAGCCCCTGTGACACTCCTTTATATCCGGGCCTCGCTTCATTTATACATAGTGTCATCTGCAAAAAGACTCATTTTATTTATCATGTATGTAAGGGTGTCTCTGACCTAAAAGCTATACAAGAATAGGGCTAAAGCTGAGACCTATGGTATTCCCGCCTTAATACTGTGAGGCGCTTATCTTTTCACATCGAAGATAACAAAAAAGTGTCTGTTTGAAAAAAAAAAATCTCTTCATGTAAAATGAATATAGCCTTTGGAAAAATGAAGGGTGATTAGTTTTCGTAGTAGGCTAGGGTTACAGACTCTGATCCGAATGGTTTTTTTATATTATAATTTAATGTTTGCATATCCAAGAGTTAGTGCAGGAAAAAAATTTAAATAAACATTTTAACTATCATAGAATGAAATAATAATGTATAAATAGTTAATAGTGATTTAATTTTTAATTTACTGTCCATATTACAATAATTAGATTGAGTCAGTAGACCACCGTCAATCTTCTAGCAATGACACTGCAAGTCAATTTAAATATGAACAGAAGTAATGTGTAATTATTATTTAAAAGCACCGCGTATTACTTCCTGCTCGAGATATACGCTTATGTATTAATTACAATAGTGATTTTAGGGATTATATAGGTTATATTTATTGGAAATATACCTGAATTTGCGTGGAGAGAGAGAGAGAGAGAGAAAGAGAGAGTGAGAAAGAGAGAGAGAGAGAGAGAGAGTGGAAAACCATTTTAGAAAAATCACTCTTAATACACCAGACTGAGATTCAAACCTAGATCTCCCCGTCTTCGGTAGTCTAGTCCACTGCGAGAGTAGCGCGTTAAACCACGTGGCCACCAAAGTTGAGGACTGTGTTATTAATTGTGTAACATTACCACACATTCATGCAATTTTATGAACTAAAACTAGATGTATTTAGTAAAACTATCAAAAATACACTTAAACGATCGATAATATATAACTCAACACATTTTGAATGTACTGAAAATTGAAAAATGACACCTGGATACGGTGATCGAGCCCGGGACCTTTGGCTTTGGCATTTTGAATGTATTCTATTTTCACGAGTTCCTCTCAAACATACTCTGTACGCAATCGCCCCCGCCTCGGTTAAACCAATCGGTTGCACACACGGATGGGAATGTTCTCACCGGTTGACCGGTTACACTGATATATATCTTAATTGACTTATAAATATTTTCATTTGGTTTAACCTTGAGTTTGAGTCAGATCAAGTTGCGAGTCAATTTTCCTCAAAATAGTCAAAATTTGACCCATTTATTTAGAAAATTTAGAAAGATAAATTAAAATAGTTTTGGCTAATCGATCAGGAATAAATATTTTACTCTAGGTCTTAATAGTCTACAGTAATTAATGTAAGTAACTATAATATTTGAAAATGTAACACGATTATATAAAGTATATTATTTTTGTGAAGCGGGAGACATTTGATTAAATTAATAAGTAGCTTATATGAAATCGAACAAGAGCAGACAAACTATATAACTTAGTACAAAATACGCCACTAGATGTCATTATTACATTTATTAATCTTGGTTTTTTATTGGCTGAACGTTTACGATCTATAAGGTAATAAAAAAAAAGTACTGTAAAAATACAGAGTTTAGTAAAGTTGAATCTTTATGTCTCTAAGTTGAAGTTTTTATCTGAGTAACCAACTTTAAACTGATTAAGTTATCCAGTATATTTACAACCCCTACCGAATAAACCTAGCCTCGTTATGTGTTTCCTCTTCGGGCGGAAGCACCTCGGGGTTCACCTTACTTCCTAATCGAACGGTTGGTGGCCGATGGATGTCAACATCCGACATGTATACGATGAGCAATGTTCATGGATCTCATTAAGCTAATGGGGCTGGTTGAACTTGAGAGCCTTTTAGAGGACTTCCTGTGTATGCTTAGGATCACTCAAGTAAACAATCTAGACATACGAATGGCCATCGTTATATTCACCAAACGTCGAAAGGAATGACAGGAATCGGCGAAATGGGCACACCCATAAAAATATATCTCTTATTATATTTTTCCCCCCCTATTTCATAAATTATTAATTTTTTGATATTTATATTTACATTTTGGATTTGCCTCACCAACCTACTTTTTTTTATCGATCGTGTCTTAGTACCTGTTCAGTCTATACTCATATATGATAATTACTCTAATGGGGTAGAGTGAGGATGGAAGCAATTTAGAGGTAGTATACCCGCATTCACTTGGAAGGGGAGTGGGAATCCATTTAGGAAAAACTACCCTCAATAGTTCCAACCAAGAGTATAACCCCGATCTCCCCGTCAACAGCAAGTCAGTATAACATGAGAGTGACACCTTAGACTATTCGGCCATTGAAGTGGTAATCTTCATTATTTATGCGTAAAAACATAACAAAAGAAACATTTAATTACTCAAAATAATATGGAATTACTGACCAATTGTTGTAAACTTTTTTTTTAATTGCTTGGTTTGGAACAGAGTCTAAAAATTAAAATCAAAATCATATAGGTTCTTAACAAAAGAAAAAGTCACCCTGCAAATACAATCAATCAACTTTATTTACGATAGTGCACACGATGCTACAATAGAGTGTATGTGCATTATTGCTTACGTACGCTCAACGTCAGATAATCATCCATCACTTACGTATATGTAGTTACTTTGTCTTGCGTTCATCCACGCAAAAATTAATTAAAATGAAGTAAAATGTTCATAATTGCTTATCCTTCTTAATTCATATAAGCTTCATCAATGGTCTTGTTAATAGATGATGGAGAGGTTTGGGGCTCGAATTCTAGTCAGGCATGTTAACGGTGGGTTTCTCTAAGAAAATACTATTAGATTTTATATAACTTATTATCTTCCTCAATCATGTCTCATTATTATCATTAAATGCTGATATCACAGACCAATTTTTAATGTGTTGTGAATAAAATAAATTAATTGGTTTAAATATTGTGTCTTTCGGCAATTTTATTGTGGACATTCCTCTTTGAATAAAAAAAACAAACACAACGCGTCTTATTCGTGAGCGTCTGACAGTGAATATATTCGAGTTTTGTCAAGGAGCTTTTAAAGAAATTGTTTAAACAACTAGAAAATAATATAACCTAATAGCCCTACTATTAAACCTGTGCGCAAATCACGGAATAATTAGGTACAAATAAAAATTAAAAACATTTTATTTAATAAATACTCTCTCCAAACTAAAGGAAAAAAAAATATTTTTCTCTTGTAAATATAACATAAAGAAACGTAAATTTTAAATTTAAAGAAACTTTATTTAAAAATTGAAAATTTCTAACTTATACACGGGGCCTTCACATTTACAAAGTGTTTGAGATAATTTCAATATAAACAACATTATTTGTTAAGATTTACGACAAGACACAGGTTAACAGGTATAGTTGAGCATCAATTTTTGTTGGAGTCTTATTTGTCTCCGTTTAGTTTTTACGCATACGACCTAGCTACGACCCGCTTATGTGGCTGCATTGTTTTACGTGCTACTCTCGTGTTGGACTAGACTACCGAGAATTAGGCGATTGGGTTTCGAGCCTGGTTGGGTGCACATTGGGTTGTTTTACCTAAATGTTTAACTCTCCCTCCACGCAAATGCGGGTGCACTTACTCTCAATCAAAACTCTTAATCCCTAACACATTAGTGTGATAAGTGCATCGGCGTATAATCATAACATTATGCGAAAAAATAACCCAGCTACGATCATGTATTAAGAATGATAAATGTTGAATTTTTGAATACGTGTACCCAAATTTTCATGAAGGGAAAGAGGAAAACCATTTGGGGAAAATCACCCCATTACACCCGAACGGGATTAAAACCCCTATCTACCAGTCATCATCAGTCCAGTCCATTGCAAAAGTGACATTTTAGACCATTCGACCACTGGAACCAGTTTAGATCATTGTTTAATGGTAATTTATTTTTATACTCTGTGTTGAACAGAGGCTTTAATTTTCCTTAACCAGTGTATATTATTTAGTTTATGCTCTATCGTGGAGTGTTTCTGTTTTAGGATATAGCCTATCATTAAGTTTCACATATCTTATGAGTTTTGAGTGAGTACAGGGTGTTTATAAAATAACTCCAGGGTTTAAAAAATTCATATTAAATCCATCAAGTGCTGTATAATGGGGAACACATCGAAGTATACTAATCACAAAAAAAATTCTTGATATATTTGTTAAAGTGATATTTTGAATTTTTAATTAATAAAATTTGATTTGAAAACCCGGAGTTATTTTATAAACATCTTGTATATATATATATATAAAGCACAGAGGTGAGAAAGTATGTGCGATGCACCGTAACTTTTTTTAATCACTTGGTACTAAATACTTCTGTTTTATGATACATATTAGCATGAAACAAATAGAATAAACGTGCCCAAAGATAGAACAAAATTACTATAGAGTTTTTCTAAAACAAGTTTAAACCTGTTAGGTGTAGTATTTAGCAGACCTATATTAATTAGCCTTCTTATTAGTTTACAAAAGTTCTATTCAAAAATATGCAGTCACTTCTTTTCAGAAGGAATCATACAGTAGATCATTGGTTCTGAATAAACGGCCCGCGGGCTAGATGCGGCCCCTGAAGGATGTCAGTCTGGCCCGTGGTAAAGAATTAAACTGAAAATATATATATGACTAGTTATCCAAATTGTAAGAAACATGCCATTCTAATTTTAACTATGTTTGTGTCTACTTACAAATGTGAATCGCGCTTCTCTGACATGAACAATATACAAAACTGTTACAGGAACAAATGAACAAATGTTCATGTTGAAAACGCCTATATTAGCAACTACACCCTATACTCCAGATTTTAAACAAATTGTTGAAGAAAATCACCCTTATTTTTCTCATTTGTTTCTTGGTAACTTAAGTAAAGTTTGTCTTATAATTTATATTTTATAAATCCTAAAATAAAATAGTTTTCATAATATTATGAGGTACTTAGTTTTCATTTTGAGTACATCGTGTAAATTTTTCAAATCAAGTTTTCACGCCCTCTGGCCCGGCCCATGAAAACAAAGATATAACTGCGGCCCGCGCTGGGAACTAATTGATAACCACAGCTGAGTAGATGTTTTCTGTCATTTAGTTCACCTCAATACTGCATGTTAATTTTAATGCGTTAAACATTATCAACATTTTTTTAAGGAAGACCTATAGTCAGAGCCCTGCTTTTATGGTGAATAAAAAAGCCCAATTTCGTTTTTAAGTTTCCCAAAAGCGGTGAATAAGCGGTGAATTACAAAAATCCTATTTTTGCGACGAAATTATCGAATTAAGACAAAAGCGTTAAAAAAGTGGTTTTTACCAAACTTTCGTGATTAAGGTGACTTTGTTGGGTTAAAACTAGACTTCCAGGACAATGTTTGAAACAGGTAAACTAAACATATTGAAGTGAAAGCCACAAATTACATTTTGTTTGGACAAAACGGTAAAAAACACTAGTCCGCAAAAAAATGTGCTGTCAACTTATTAAAAAAGTAAGATTTAGCGGCAGCTGGTCCGGAAAAAGTGTGTACAAGTCACAAAGACAAAATATTACAATAAAATCATCTTGTTACTTCACAAAAATTGTGACTATATTTTTAAATCTCAATTTAGAGTAGAAAAATACAAAATAACTACTCAACATCACCAAACTGCAACATGCCGAATGCCGAAAATCGCGACTAAATCGCGATTATCGTAGACATCGTTTAAAATCGCAATATCGCGCTAAAACGCTGAAAATTCGCGATAATTCTGAGCATATATTTGCAATCAGGATAACCTGAAATGTGAACATCTGAAAGAAGAAATACCATATCTAACATTCGCGAATTATCGCGATCTCCACAAACGCAGGGCTCTGCCTATAGTTAATTATGTCACCATAATATTTCATGTGATGAAATGGGGTCAACGTGTTTATCAAATTTTGATGAAATTTGTTCATAAATGTATCTGTTAAAAGGGTTAACATACACACATACAGGGAGATATACAAACGGGCAGGATATTCGCAAGCATTAGTATTTTTATTTTATTTTAAATAAAAAATAGTACAGATACTTAAATAAAGCTAATAATACGCTAAATCAGGAAAATAGGTGAGAGGAAGCCAGAATTAAGTCTCAAAACATAAATAAAAACCCAACCTTCTTTTTATGAAACATAATTTGTTTATGTCATATCTAAGCGTGCATTATTCTTTATTTTAAACCAGTTGTGTACATTATACCTTGACTCCATGAGTTATGCGGTGCACTTATTATTCATGACAAGCAAACATCGCGTGGGTTAAAGCAACAGATGGAGTTAACAAAGGATTAACCAAGGATTTAACGAAAATTTACGTCGGTGTTTGGTCTTATACAAGAACGTCGGCGGGGAATTAAGTTCTAAGATCGAGAGAAAGAGAAGGGTAGAAGTTTGGTTGGCATGGCTAACGCGGCAGCTACTACTACCTTTTGGACGCTCCATGATTCCCTGGGGCTTATCAGTTACCATTATGCCCTTAGCAATTCACTCGGAATTATTTACCTGGTGAAAACATTTCTCTTTTCCTCAACAAAGACCCTACAACAAATGCTGTGAATAGTATATGATATATGATATAAAAGATAGATTCTAGTAGTTCTATAGACAGTAACTATCAATCCCTCCATTCAAAAAATGCTACAAGCATATCTTCATTTTAATAATTATTATGTAATGTTCTTTTCGTTACTACAATCTTAAGATTTCGCTTCGGATTTAAAGTTAAAACTAGTGGCTCGTTGCAGCGATAGCTGCAGATCATTGCACTTAAATTTATTCCAAACTTTTATTGAGAAAGGTTCTATAAAATAATCCCTCACTCGACCTTCTAATTAGAGGTTTAATTGCCAAAGGCTATCAAATTTATAGAGATATTTAGCTTTCAATGTTTAATTTGAATCAAAACGTATATTTTCTCCCCTTAACGCCACGATGAGAACTTTAATAAAACGATCACTTTTCCATCTCTCTATTTATTCGTTGCACTAAACCACTTAAATAAGAAGTGAGTTGTTATTATTTTTAAACAAATAGAAATATTTTATTTACCAACTATAGGCAAATAATGGTTTCCATGGTAATGTAAACAAAGAATGATTGTACAGATGAACCACTGCCCACACAGAAGGAGAATATGGAAAGTTCGCTAGTAGAATAGGGTCTAGTTTTAGACCAACTTGAGAGAAAGTTTGTGTGAGAGTGTGTGTGTGAGGGTGAGAGAGAGAAAATAGATGGTACACAAATTATTACTTTTAAATACAATCAATATACACTAACAATTAAGCTATATATACCCGCCTCGGTGGTGTAGTTGGCAAACGCACCAGTCGTGTTGAGCCAGACCACTGAGGACGGGGAGATCGAGGTTCGAATCTCGGTCGGGTGAACTGAGGGTGGTTTTTCCTAAATGGTTTTCCACTCTTCCTCCACGCAAATGCGGGTTCACTTCCTCTAAATTCAACCTTCCCAATTCCTAATCCATTAGTGTAATTAGTACTTAAGCGTATAACCCGAACGGGTAGTAAGACGCGGTGCTAAATAAAAAATAAAAAATTAAGCTATAGCTAGGAAACCTAAAACATAACTGAACTTATTGGTATTGTGATACTATTTGAGAAAAAAACACAAAACAAAAACATATACTTAAACAATTGTCTACGCACATTTCATGATCATTTAGTCAATTTTTGAAATTATAATATATATCAAAAAATATTTTTGCATAATTGTATGGTTTTTAATTTATAATTCACCCGCGAAATAAAACGTAAATAAATATTTTTGTGGACTACTTAACCTTTTAATTTGCGAATTATAATCAATATGGTTGATTTAAATGCAAATTAAAGATACATTCTAATAAAAATAAATATTTCTCAATTCTAGGAAATTAATTCCTTCAGTCAAATGATGTATGTAAAAGATGTGTTAGGATCAGATATTATAACGGCTATGATCAGTGGTAAATATTCAAAAATAAAGAAGAAATGTATCAATGCATACAAAATTGTATATTTCTAACCTGCCATCAATTGTTTGTTTAGTATATATAAATGATTGCTATAATTTTTAAATTTGTTGCACTGTACAACTTCAGTAAGAGTGGATTTAATTTTTTAACCAAATGGAAATATTTAATTTATAGGTATAAAACAATGCACAAATCAGGGTTTCCATTGTGATCCAATCAAAGAATTAAAATCTGAAAATTCACCGGGAAAAGAGTGTTTAGTTGGAAGCTACTATTTTTGGCGACATCATGAAACCGTAACCTTAAAAATGAGTGGTCGTTTTTCAAACTCTGTTTAACCGTTTATTCGTAATTGCTATTACCGGAAACGGGATTATAAAATTATACATAGGATATCTCATGTAATCTCTCCTTGGATTTAAATTTAAGAGTTTTCCTTGATGATCCCATTTGATATAAAATAAATTTACACTTTATTCGATAATACATTGTATTTATGAATAATAACCGTTGCTCACATGATTTAGGACGTTAGTTTCGCAATATATGTCAAAATGTATAGATAAATGCATACGCTGTTCGGCCTAAATTTAGAGGATGGTCCTGTCATTTTTTCTATAAAATGTATCCGCGCATTTGGCAGTAACCAATGAAGAAACAAAAATACAGAAGAAAATCTAAACGATATATTTAAAACAAAACCTCGCGTCATTCGGTCAATGCTTTGAAATAATATTACTATTTTTGAAAATATTTTGAAATTTGGCTAAGAAGAGTAAAATTGAATAATTCCATAAATAATTAATTAAACATGTTTATAGGATTATTATAGGTGTATGCTTTACAGTTAAGCTTCCATCAACATCAAGAAGTTAATAGACTACTAGATAACATGTATTATAAGGATAAGTTTAATATATTTATTTGATCAATTTTTTCAGAACAAATAAACCATATACAGAGACAAAACACATTTTAGACAGATCAAATTAAGTTAAAATACTTATTAAAATAAATAAAAATCTTCTATGGTTATAAATTAGTGCTATAGTAATTTGTTGATTTTATAAAACAAGTTAGGAATGAAATTTATTAAATAAGAAAGCTAAATGATTAATAATTCTGTATTTAATCCTAATAAATTTAAAATATTTGATATTAAAAATATTGTATTAAACATAAAATATATTAATTAATTATTATTGATGGGTTGATTTAGAACATATTACAACTTGCTTTAGTAATCATACAAACACTTATAATTAATTTATTATTAGTCATTATATAATAGTGTTATTAAATTATTATTTATAGTAATAATATTTTATATATTAGATCACGCCTTAATAATTGTTAGGTTCATGCGCAAATAAACTAATTAAGATAGTGGGTTGGGATTGAGGAAGGAAAAGTCTTTGAGAACGTTACCCTAATTTGCGTGGGAATAGAATCAATTTTATATAAAACCCCTTCAGTAAACCTGTTCGGGATTATAACCCTGATATACCCGTTATCTGCAGTCCAATATATTGAGAAAGTGACACCCTCGATCACTCACCAAAGCGAAGTCTATTATTACTTATTTTACAGTTCGTTTCACAAGTATATTTATTAAAACCACCTATATTGTGTGAGCTTTTAATAAATCGTGCCGCCTAAATTTTGCAAAATATCACGACTAAGAAACTTCATTAGCATTAGGATTCAAATCAAAGGCTCTTAGAGGTGATAGTATAGCTTTTAAAGACGTAATGACGTAATGGTATTATTCACAGCAAAGTCGTAACCAAAAAATCACATCCTTCTTAGGATTTCTTCATTTGTCCCCCTGTGTCTATCCACCTGAGCTTCTCAAGTCTTCTCCAGCACCATATTTCAAAACTATCCAAGTATTACTTTTCCCTCTTCCTAAGAGTCCAAGTGTATGCTCCAAATGTAACATATCATAAGTCTCTCCCTCAGTTCCAAACTCAACTTTTTGGTCGGCAGTTACCTATTCTTGTATAAATCCTCCTTGACCATGGCGATATAATATTAAAAATATATGTATAAAAAGATTATAAATATTGATTAGTTTAAAAGATTAGAGTGTTTAGAATAGTAGCAAAGAACCAGTTTTTTTAAACTGTAGCTATATCTTATGCAAAAAACTTATTCAAAGCAAAATCTCTATTTTATATGCCCTAAAACCTTTAATATACCCCTGAGATATACCCATTATATCACGATAATATAATAGGAATGAAGATAAAGTTATTCAGAGGAAATATACCCGCGTTTCCATCAAGGTAAATTGGGAAATCCATTAGCAAAAACCACCTTTAATACTCCAGGCTCCCTGCTACAGGCAAACCAGACTAGATAGGCCTAATATATGAGCCATGTGCTCATTAATATGGGTCAATACGAGTATAATATTAACCAGTGTTAAATAATAGCATAGTACATCAAAAATTACTATGCTCATTCCAAAATATAGTAAAGCAGTGATTGTAACATAGTACCAAAAATGCGCCTACTTTTTATTTATAAAAATAATAAAACGTCTTATTCATATATATATATGTATATATATTATGATATTAGCTTAATAAGTGCATTAAATTCAGAGAATTGTGTTCGAAATACTATTTTAGCAAAGTAAATAATTTTCTCAAATATCAATGAATGATGTGACACTCAGTAAAATGGAGCATTAAATTAAGGTAAAGTGAAAAGTGCCATGATCTCGTAGAGATTTCCGTCACAAATGATTACTTCACTTTGCAAATAAAACGTAACTCAAATATTCATCATTTCATGGGAACAATATGAGGGAAGCGTTAAAAATGGTTTGGATATTTTTATCAAATTAAAGTTCTTCTTTGTTTTTGGTTGAGTCATAACTTTTCACGTCTGTGTTTGACGTCGTAATTAGTGATGAAGCCTCTATAATTAACCGAAAACTTTTTCGTCAATCTTGTTTTTCCACCGCGGAAACCCGTTTTCACATATAACTTTTTTTTTTTAGTGAATATTCTGAAGGAATCCTGCGTTTATATAATTATTGGAGAAAATGGTGGGGCTTCAGGGTTGTAATATACAATGTACAGTATACTAAAAAGAGAAAAAAAACAGAACCCTTTTAAGGGTAGTTTGTTTTAGGTAACTTTCTATGGCATTTTTTTGAACAAAAATTCTTAAGTAAAATGTAATATTTTAATTTATAAAAAATAGAAATAAAATTCAAACACATATAAACTGAACAGGTTTTCAGTTGTGGTGCTACAAATAATACTAACATTCAACATTACTATCGTGTTTTATATTTATGTCATAAAGTTTGCACATTAAAAAATATATATGTACACGCCAGCAGATTTTTTTTAAAGTTATTTTAACGTGTACTTTCTGAACCGACTGATTATATCAGCCTATGAGCGAGAGCGAAAGTGTCTACCAATTTTGCCGGGAAAGTTATTTTCACATAATTTCCAGGGTTCTGTTACTTGCCACAACCTACATGGAACCGACGGATTTACTTCCCCTCTGAAGGATGTTGGGCCTCGTATTTTTATCGTTCAAGTTAAAATCCGTCGACCCTGGCTTAGTTTTAACCCACGATCATCAGGTCTTGAGGTGAGCACTTTAACCCAAGACCACGGAGGTTGAGTACGTCAGTAGATAAAATAATACGTTTTCTCAACATAGTTCGGGACAAACAAATCTGATTCCAACACTTTAGGACAATTGTTTATCTCCTCAAGTTGCAATGGAATGATTTTCTATTAAATATATAGATGGATTTTGGTGTGATTGCTACATGTTCAAATATGGATATCTTCTGCTGTTGTGGATTTCACTGCGTGAAGCTTGAGAAACGTTAAACCCAGCGATACTCGAGCTAATACAATCCCCTAAGGTGGGTGTGGAAAACAATTTGTATATATTTAAAATATTTTAATCAGAACCACCCCGCATTGGTGGGCACGTGGACCAAACGTAATGCTGGCCTAGTGTTGTTAGCGTTTGACGGAAGAGGTGAGTGATCGAATCTCGTCCGGGTGTACTGATGTTGGTTTATCCTATAATATTTTCCACTTTTCCTTCACGAAATAATAGGATAAATCTTCTCTAAAGTATTCCTTCCTTAGGGGTAGCCTGTACAGGTAGAAAAACTCTGAGCAAAAATAAAGCCCCAATCAAAATCGAAAGAGGATCCCCTAAACTTATGGTCGTATGGGTAGTTCTGATGATAATATTTTACTTCTAATACAGATTAATTTTACTACCAAAGTAGCTATTATCTGTGTGTTTAAATTAGTAATAAAAACCCGCTTAGGTGACCGCATGGTCTAAGGCGTCTATCTCGCATTAGATTAAACTGCTGATGATGGGTACATCGGGGATCAACTACGCCACCAAGGTGGGTCACATATTTACTAATTACGCTAGTGTTTTAACTATGAATAAGGTTGGATTTATATAAATTTTACCCACATTTTCGTGGAGAAAAAATGGAAAACCTTTTAGAACTATATATATATATATTTACACCCAACCGGGATTCACGTCCTGATCTCTACGTCATCACGTCAGATATCTAAGAAGAATGGTAAGATGGAAAAATGTAACCAAAGATTTCCGTGTTGTCACCTATTTCGTGATATTCATTTATCACGGAGGCTGAAAATAACAACGGCTCGATCAAACCTAACCCGACTAGAAGCGTGAATTTCTGGGTTCTCAAACAAAAAGTCGTTCGATGCCCCTTAAACCGCAGGAGCGAAGGAAAGCACCTCCTTCACTTCCTATTCCCACTCTTGTTTCTGAAGCCTTGTAAGCACCGAACAGGGTTGCCAGGGTAGAACCTATTGTCTTGGAGGCTTCCACGCGTAGAGCGAAATCTTTCGAGGAGCGAGTCGTTAGATGCGCCGATTGCTGGAGTCAATCGCACTCCAAAAACTTCCGAGTCAAGTGGGGCTTCGAAGCGAAGAAAAGGGGAAGATGAATACGAAGCTTGATGAAAGGATGAAAGGCGATGAAAGTATGTTCGTACACAATGTCAAGTATCGTATTATAGAATGGAATAATAGTGGGGACGCAATTATTAACACACCTAAGTATGTGCTCTATTATTTATGAAAAAAAAGAAGATATTTCTTAGACTTTTCTGGAGACATTGATAATATAACTTTAAAAAATAATATAACTACAATATTTTACTTTATTTTAATCACTGCGTCTCACTACCTGTTCAGGTTGTACGCATATATGATAATCACTCTGAGGTAGGGATGAGGAAGGAAGCATTTTAGAGGTAATCTATCTGCATTTGCGTGGAAGGATGGTGGGAAACATCTATAAAAAACAAACCTTAGTAGACCCGACTGGAACTAGAACCCCGATCCTCTCGTCATCAACAGGTCAGTCTAACACGAGAGTGACGCCTTAGACCATCCAGCCACTGATGTGGGTATATAATATACATAATATATATAATTTAGCACCCCGTCTTACTTACCGATTGGGTCATACGCTTATATACTAATTACTCTAATGGCTTAGGAAGGTTTAATTGAAAAGTGCACCCGCATATGCGTGGAAGTAGAGTGGAAAACCATTTAGGAAAAACTACCCTCATTGCACCTGACTGAGACTGAACCCCAATCTACCCGCCTTAGGCAGTCTAGTCTAACAAGAGAGTAGCGCGTTATATCACGCAGACACTTAAGTGGGTAATGCTATATGTTTGTAAGAGGCAAAATCTTGTCAACATTTATAGCGATCCACATTGTTTTTTACTTTCTAATTTACACAAGTAATTTGGTAAGCTTAGTGTAAACTCGTATATTTTGATGGCACTTATGAAATCACTAATTGGCCTTGGTACAAGTTTTCGGATTAATATTTCCAGTTTGTGAATCTTATTTCCTATTTTGACTAATTTAAAGAAACAATTTGATAGATAGCTATCATAAATATATAAGTTTTCTATTTATCAGTAGATAGTATCATTCAAGTCAAGAAAATATTATCTTATTTTGTTTCAAGAACGTACTACCCAGCATGTTGGGAAGGCATCCATCTATTTATAAATATAATAATTTACTGTCGAATTCTTAATAAATGTATTAGTTTCTTTCTTAAAATTTCCCAGTACACTAATATTGTATTAATTATTACATTTTTTTAGATTAAGTAATCATTCGCTATTTACTATAGTGCACTTTTCTAACATGTACTAATTTTTTTCTCGGAGTGTTATTAGAAGGTCCTTTTAGAAAATTCCAACAAATCTTTTTGCAGGCAAAATTGATAAAAATTTTACTACATTATTAGTATTTTTAAGTGGTATATAATACGTATCAAAAATGATAGCTGCGGATTATATGACTTCACGTACAAATACGTGAAAGTGGATATACTAGCTTTTCAAGCTGTTCTTGCTATGAAAATTGGACGGTGGCAAAAAGTTGCGGACTTATGTATTTTTAAAAAAAATTAATTTTTACCATATGAAAAATACATTCACTTGTTTAATGTCATTGTAAGTTTTCCACAACATTATAATAGTATAGATGTTTTTTCAACGCATAATTTAAGAGTGTAGAGAAACTTTCCTCTAATTTTACACTAGCAATCCCGCACGATACTGCCCGTGACCCACTGTGGTATAAGAATTATATAAGTCCCCCACCCCAATGGTGACCGATTTCATTTTGAAACGTTATCTCCGAAACGTAATTTTAAACCAAATTAAAGATATTTTCTTCAAAAATTTGTTAAAAATAGCCTAATTAAAAAGATAATTAAACATTTTAAAATCCGGCTTCAAGGTGCATTCGGAACCCCTTCCATCCATCTATGTTAAAAATTTCAGATCTCTGTATGCCGTAGATTTGGCTGGGCATCGCACACAAACAAACAAACAAACAAACACACAGACAGACAAACAATTCCTTTTATTATAATAGATTAGAGTGTACTGTGTAACTGACACACAGACTCGTCTTATCTGCTTATTTTTTACCAGAGTGTACACTAAATATGGCAGTTTTATGGTTGTTTTGCAATTAGATTGTACTTGGCGATTCACTATACTACACTATGGCCCTTTCTGATACCCTGTGACATAGGTGAATCATGAAAGGTAAGAATGCTGTTACCTTTCAGGGTAAAATAATATATTATTTTTAATATAATATATTTAACTACAGCCCAAATAAATTGAACCAGAAACCTAAAGAGAAATTTCCTTCCTGGTATTCCAAAATCCCAACTAATTAAAAATTGTATTGTTTCATTAAATAAAATAAAAATATATGATAAATTATATCAATTAACCTGGTTTCTAAACATATAGATTAATTTTGTGACAGCTTGGATGTACAAATTGCCAGAATTGGTTAAGCAACGTTTTAAAATATTGTTTAATCTCAAGAACCAATATCTCCAGCTACAGCAATAAATAGCGTTCTTACACTAGTTGGGTAGTATTTATTAGTATGAGGAATAAATTATGATTATCTATAATAACAATTCACACAATTAAAATTAGCTGATTAAACGTAAAGAGTGGAAATAGGATTAAGAAATGAAACAAAACAATGTACAGACTAAGATCATAACGGATATAATTATCTGTATGTTCTTTGCTAATCTCACTATTATATTTCCCTGCCACGTTTATTACTCTTCCTATACTTGCTCAACATCATATTATCTACAAACCCGCTTCGGTGGTCACGTGCTTTTAACGCACTACTCTCGCAGTAGACTAAACTGCCTACGACGATGAGATAGAGGTTCAAATCTCACTCGGGTGTATTATTATTATTATTATTATTATTATTATTATTTAGCACCGCGTCTTACTAACCGTTCGGGTTATACGCTTAAGTACTAATTACGCTAATGGATTGGGAATTGGGAAGGTTGGATTTAGAGAAAGTGAACCCGCATTTGCGTGGAGGTAGAGTGGAAAACCATTTAGGAAAACCACCCCCAGTTCACCCGACCGAGATTCGAACCTCAATCTCCCCGTCCTCGGTGGTCTAGCTCAGCACGACTAGCGCGTTAGCCAACTACGCCACCGAGGCGGGTCACTCGGGTGTATTGAGTTATTCTTTAAAAATGGATTTCAACTATCCCTCCACGCAAATACGGTTACAGTTCGCCTAAATACAAACGTCCTCATCCCTAAAACTTTATCGTAATTAGTACATTAGTGCCCGAACGTATAGAAAGACGCGGTGATAAAAAAAAGTTTATCTATACTTGACAAATAAAATATTTCAATTTAGAGCAAGCACCGAGCATAGTTTCTCCAAAACTACACTTTATAAACAAAACCATAATAAAACACATGACTTACAAACTAACTAATTCTTAAATAGTAAGTTACAACTGATAAAAACAAAACAATCCTAGTGCCCTTGTGTGTATAGTACGCTGCTACAAATTTACATTAATAGAGAATTTATGAGAAAGGTTGAATTTTAGAGTAAATTCTTTGTGATTTAAAAATTTGAGAGAGTTGAGTTATTTAGTCCATTTGAATTTAAAAATTGCCGATTTCCTCCACAGTTGTTAATGTCATAACCTTTTGTTTTTAATAATTTATCTTATTTAAAAATTGAAGATAAAACGAAAATGTTAAATGTCTAAATTTTCAAATATCCGATTTCGTTTATTTAAAGTATATTCACTTAATATGGTCAATGAATATGTACAGTAAATGACATCTATACCCCCCATCGATGTGATTTAAAACAGTGTGTGTTTTAAATCCAATCTTGACCTGTCATTTTGTAAATGATGACGTTTCTCATTTAGACACGATCACGCAGGCAGGCGCGCGCTGCGCATCGTCGAAGAGATATTGTCAGCCTGGTGGTATAGTCATCATGAAGGCATCACATCTGGATGGCTGACGTTTTCCCCTGAATATTGACTGATCCCCTGGTACGCATCACTTCACGTCCTGCAACTAATGCGACTTGATGGCCTTTCAAACAGCGATCAATGGAGTTTATCCCCTCTGACCTCCATCACCACCCCCCTTCTCTAACCCCCGGGGTGTTCCTTCCTACTCCCACGACCCAATGGAACATTAAAACTACCACTGGTCAGGCTTTTTATGTCATGATCCACAATGATGATGGTTTGGGAGCTACAACATTAAATTAATAAAGTTAATTTACATGGATCATCATATTTGTGGCATGTATAAATTAGTATATATATATATATATATATATATATATGTTCATATTTATATATACAAATATATATTCATTATTATATATATAATTATATATATAGAAAATACCACAAATATTACTATAAATGTAGATATATAAATACCTATAAAAATATAGCACCGATATAACTATATACTCTTTTATATATATATAGTAAATAATATATATATTAGATATTATAGACTATATAAAACTTTATAATAAGTAAATATAATATCTATAATGAATATAGTATATATAATAAATACTATGTACATAAATGTATATATAAAAATACTACAGATATTACTTTATATATAATAAATATTATTTATGCCACAAATATATCAAATATAATAATTTTTATCAAACTAATTCTAGAAAATATATTTATTAGCTAATTTATAATTAATTACAAAAATTAGTTTTCCACCTTAGCTAAATTTCTTTCCATCCATGATGTAAATGATATTCGACATAGTTACCAAATGAGTGTTTTTATTAAAATACATTTTTAATCTTAGTAAATATTGGAGGGTAAAAAATGTATCATTTAGTATTAAGTGACAAATCAATACCTACTTCAGCAATTTAATAATAGGAATGAAGAATGACCTTGAGCATGAAACAAATCCTGAATATCTCACTGGTAGAGTATTTTCTTGTCAAATCAACGATTGCTGGTTTGATTCCCGTGACAAAATGTTGTTTTTCAAATTTAGAATATGATACCTGATTATCCTTAACCTAAGGATAAATTCAATATTTCTAATCTTTAAAAATTAATGTACAATCAACTGTAAAAGCGTTAACTTTTTTCCAGTTTAAGGTTACAGGGGAAAAAGGAGGAAGTAACACTACTAAAAATTTTCAGGACAACAACTTTAATATCTTAAGAACCCCAGAAAATGCTTATTTCTATTTTAACCATAATCTAAATTGTATTAGAAAGGTATCATGATTGTCAAACAGATGGAAGCACCATCTCAATTTGAGTTAAATTTGGTCTTTTCCCTCTTTTCCTTTCCATCCTTTATTTTACATCAATATAGGAGATGAACATTTTTTAGTTTGAGCTAAAGTTGCGCTTAAAACAGATACATTTTCCCTAATGCTAGGTTTATTTTCTGAATTATGCTCGTATAGTGAGTGGTCTAGTTTATATCTGGTGTAGGAAAATAACATTTCTTTCTAAATCACATTAAAAAAATTATAGGATTATTTTTAAATTTTTCACAGTTTGAATATTGGATTAATCATAGTTATGTTAAGCAAGTCCCGTGGAAGTATTTCAAACCGAACATAAATTGAGATGGACAGTATAGCGTAGGTTCATGTGATCTCATGAGTTCAGAACGAGGGCGATATCATGGTAGGGGGCTGAGGGGTGGTCGGGGGCAGAGGGGCAGGATTACCCCTGTTTGCTCGTCCCACCTTGATGCTCTGTACAGCACACGTCGTCAGCAGCAGAAGCGGTCGGTCATATGAAGATCAATAACCACAGCCTGATTGCCTGTTGATTACACTCAAACCCTCCCCCTTTCGCGAATCTACAAACAGCACCGGGCATAGAACAACCGTCGCAGGAGGAATGCTTTAGCTGTGTCGGCCAGCAACATGGCCGACTGTTGTTCGAAGATACAGGCCTGAGCTATACTACACTAGACAAGCCCGCCACTCGGCTTTAGGATCTTAATAACCTTGTCTCTCGTGAGGGGTCTTAAGAGCCTGTCTCACACCACGGATAAAGCTTAATTCACGTCTTAACTGAAAACATAGATCAGAATATGTTTGATTGGCGCATCAGTCCACACACTAGCAGAAATGTATATTTCACCATGATGCTTTGCGACAAAAACTTAAAACAGAATATTATCAACATATTTGATTTAAAAGGAGAATATTATGGACTATTATCGCTATGTTTTTTTTTTTCAAATAACAATTCTATGTCATGATACAGCTAGATACATTTAATGAGATAGTTCACATCTACTCCCAACAATCAATGAACCTGTTTGCTGTTCTCTAGCTATACAGCGCATGCGCTTTGAAAACCCATCCATGCGGATTTGAGTCGGTTGTATTTGAAAATTGATTGGATCTTCTAAGCAGATATTGTCGTGCAGAACCGGGGAAATCTAAACAACTCGCTGATATCGTGTGATTGGCTCAGAGCTCATCGCGTGATCACGTCCATGTTATGTTCTTGTTTTTCGACGAGCGTGTGAATAGAACCATAACTTAAGCATCAAATACAGCACGAACTATTTGTCACAACGTTTGCGGTTTACAACAGATGCTATTAGATAACAATGAGATAAAGAACAACAAAATGGAAATATAATTATTAAAAATTTACTTGTCCCAAATTTATTGAATTCAAGAGAGAAATAAACCATCATTAGATACATTTTATTGATTATGTTTATGATCGTGATAGTGTAATCTGATATCCCGACTGATTAGCCATGCTATGGACTCTTAAGTGTTCTTCCTTTGGAGGGAGATGACCAAGAATCTCTTTAAGTGTGGAAGATTTTTCTGATAGTTTTGATGATGATTTCATTCTTTATTTCATTATTGATTGAGTTCATCCTTACTCTCATGAAGGCATGTTCCCTCATTCTAATTAGATCCATTAATTTTTCGTAAATTTATATATTGATAAATTACATATAATCCCGGGAATCAAATAAAGAACCTCTGGCTAAGTACGGTGCTCTTACCTTCGAGTTTTCCAGATATGCCCTGTGCCCAGGTCTCAGACAAGGTATACACCAGATCCTCAGCCTTATGGAAGTTTCGCTGTGCTCATTGAAGCAGGTTAAATCCATCAACACTGGAGTTCGCTAGTGTCAATGCTAAGTGATATTAAGCACTTCCAAGTGTGCAGTTGTTAAACGACTCACTTTTAACATGTTCATCATAAAGGGACCATTGTATTCTTAATGGGCAGATTGCGTAGATTCTTTGTGAGATAGGATTATGTGAAGATGTGGTTAGGTTGCTACCAAAACCTAGCTTTGTGGAAGCCGGATGATTGACTTAAGATGGAGATTTTGTGAAAATGAGCTTTTTTTAAAAGTCCCTTAAGTGGCACTTAGTGATACTTGTGTTGAAGGACTCAAGCTCTCCCAATGAGCGCAGCCATTTTAACCTGGATTCTGTGGTTTGGTGTATACTTTGTCTGTGGCCCAGGGTCATATATATTTTATTATTTAAAAGTATGTGTTTGAAAAAAATATTTTTTAGCAACATATTGTTTGTACTATATTAATATGAAGGTTTCCATATAATTGTTTTTGATTATTTTTAAGTTTGAATCAATATTTATGAATATAGCGTTCTGTTTTCAGTCGATACGTCTTTAAATATCATCATAAAGTTTATTATTATTATTATTATTATTACTATTAGCACCACGTCGTACTACCCGTTCGGGTTATACGCACTTACGCTAATGTTTAATGGTAGGGTGATTGTGAGATTAAATGGAGGACCTACAGTTTAACGTGGGATCCGAACCACGTTGAAGGTCTGGCATTCCACACATTCAAAAGTTGTAAATAAAGTTTTATTGCTCATCGTGTTTTATGCAAAGAACCCAACCAACCCTTCATCCAACCTCCACGCTCCAATATCGTCAAACTGTCAACCCATTCTCTCTTTCTTTCCTCTTTTGTAAACAAGTCCCGGGCTCTGGGTTGAAAAGGTAATAAGAAATAGCACAATGACAGCGTTGAGGTTTCATATGCTAGAAAAGTTATATTTGTGAAATTTGAAGTAAATGTGACGATTCGAGACAACGAGAATGACGACCCAGCTACACCTAGTAGTAAGCCTTTAAATATATTTTGGCATGACGGTAAGTAGATAGCGAAGTTGTTTGGTTGTCATTCTGTAACCCATTTTATACGGAGGCCTAGGAATGTGAAATAAGGGTCGATACTTTACTAATATCGATATTTTCCTTTCTATAATAGTATTTTTTTACTCGGTACTTTTACTGATATTAGTACTCATACTCCAGTATCGAAAGAAATAACTTTTTAACTATATTCACTCATGCTGGGATTAAATGTGTACTAGGTTGGGCTGTGGAGGAAGAACAAATGACACTATTTCTCAATTCTCATTCATTTTCTGAATGACAAGCAAGAAACAACTCTAGCAGTTGATCTCTTTTAGCTCATCATAATTAATAATTGTTAGCCATTATAAATTCATTATAACATCCAGTGTTTAAATAAAAACAATAATACAATTATTATGATGCAAAGGTTGAGATTTTTTTAGCACCGTGTCTTAGGGTGCGTGCACGCCGAGGAGCTCGCATATCACTCCTATCTTCACACATCACTCGTCACTCCTATCTTCGCACATCACTCATCACTCCTATCTTTGTACATCGCTCATCACCCCTATCTTCGCACATCGCTCATCACTTCTATCTTCACACATCGCTCATCACTCCTATCTTCTCACATCACTCGTCATTCCTATCTTCGCACATCGCTCATCACTCCTATCTTCGCACATAACTCATTACTCCTATTTTCGCACATCGCTCATCATCTTTGTACATCGCTCATCACCCCTATCTTCGCACATCGCTCATAAATCCTATCTTCGCACATCGTTCATTACTCCTATCTTCGCACATCGATCATCACTCCTATCCTCGCACATAACTCATCACTCCTATTTTCGCACATCACTCATCACTCCTATCTTCGTACATCGCTCATCAATCCTATCTTCGCACATCGCTCATCACTTCTATCTTCACACATCGCTCATCACTCCTATCTTTGTACATCGCTCATCACCCCTATCTTCGCACATCGCTCATAAATCCTATCTTCGCACATCGCTCATCACCCCTATCTTCGCACATCGCTCATCACTTCTATCTTCACACATCGCTCATCACTCCTATTTTTTACATCGCTCATCACTCCTATCTTCGCACATCGCTCATCACTTCTATCTTCACACATCGCTCATCACTCCTATCTTCTCACATCGCTCATCACTCCTATCTTCGCACATAACTCATCACTCTTATCTTCACACATCGCTCAACACTCTTAGCTTCGTACATCGCTCATCACTCCTATCTTCCCACATCGCTCATAAATCCTATCTTCGTACATCGCCTATGTAGGCCTACTAATTACACTAATGGGTCAGGGACTAGGAAGGCTCGATTGAGAGGAAATGCACCCGCGTTTGCGTGGAGGGAGAGTGGAAAGCCATTTAGGAAAAAAACATTCAGTGCACCCTACAAGTATCGAACCTCATATCCCCATCTTCAGCAGTCTAGGCCAACACGAGACCACGCGGCCACCGAAGCGGGTAAGAAATGATTAATACTAGATTTAAAAAATATTCCTGATTAAAAAGGCGATACCAATACTTACTGTCATCGATACTTTTCTTTCGATACTAGTACGGTATCGATATCTTTCTTCCGATACTTTTAATGAGTACAGTAGCGACACTTTACTTTCGATACCACATCCTTACTGAGGCCTACACTTTTTTGCGAGTTCCTTTATATTTATGACGGGATAGCCATTATAAATGACGTCTCAGAGGCATATTATTTAGTTTTAAAGATCACAATAAAAAAAAGGTTAGTGGAACTGTTGGAAGAAGATTTAAGTTAAAAGTATATGACGTTGATCGTTCTGGAATCAAGGTTTCTCCTTTTGCAGTAATTAATTGAAGTCCAGGATACAGGCTGTTGTGTCCATTTGTGATAAAACTTAGTTTTAAATCACATACTGATATGATAAGTAGGTAAATAAAGTGTACGTTAAATAATTTACATAGTAAAGATTTTGCACTTGATAAAATACCATTTTCTGTCAAACTGTTAGTAAGGACATATTAACATTTTTAATCCTCAGGAAATTAGCTAACCAAAGAGTTTGTGTGTATAAGGGGAAGTAATCGTCAATAGAATACCATGTTTGACAGCTGGTTCTGTTAACACAAATAATGCCATTTGACATAAACAATGTTTTGATTATTGGTGAACACCTAGTCGAAAAGGGAATGCTGGGAAGATAAAATGGGGCATAGGAGCTAACGAACCACTAAGTTATTTGTGGACCAGATTTAAAGTACCTGTTTGGGTGAAATACTTTATTTAAATTTCTCCTGTCGTTCAAAATAATGTGCAGAGCTAGTTAGACTTTTATAATATGGCGAGAATAGTTGTTTGATCAAACCATTTTTTTTTTTTTGTTTTGCTTTTGGTATTGCGTCCTACTATCTGTTCAGGTTATAAACATGTATACTAATTACACTACTGAGTTGGGGATGAGGAGGGTTTGAATTTAGAGGAAGTGTAAACGCATTTGCATGGAGGAAGAGTGGAAAAACTATTTAGAAAAACACCCTCGGTACAACCAACCGGGATTCTAACCACGATCTCCCTGTCATCAGCAATCTAGTCTAACATGAGAATGATGCCTTAGATCATGCGGCCACCTAAGCAAGTTCCGATCTTGTTGCTATGAATTGTTCCTTCTCCACTCTTTCCCTTAAACCCGTGAGGTAGTTTCGGTGGTCGAATGGTTTAACTTTAAGGCGTCACTCTTGCAATAGACTGTAGGTTTTATGACGGGTAGATCGGGGTTTGAATCCCGATTGGGTGCACTGAGGTTTTTTTCCCCTAACTATAGGGTATTTCACTCACTCTCGACTCATAAGTGCTTCTCTAAAACAAATTACATTCATTAGTTTGAAAGTTATAAGTCTAAGAGCGAGCGAAACATCCTGTAGTTTTCCACTCTCACTCCAAGAAAATGCGGGTACCCTTCTTCTAAAATTCAACCTTCCCTCATCCTTAAAAATGTAGCGTAATTACGAGTATACTCCGAACAGGTAGTAAGACGCGGCAAAAAAAAAGTGAGTATATGAGTATATCTTTGTGCACGTGCATTCATATTATTTATTGGGACCCGCGACTCTTTTGTTAGTGAGTCATGCTTTGGGTTGGAGACTGTTGCACGTGTTGCGTTATTACTGTTGCGATAACTTTACCGCGAGTGGTCGAGCTTAGTGTAGGGCCTTGATCCGAGTGTTTATGTTTGTGATAATGAATATATGATTTGGCGCTTCTGAACCTTGTTCATTAGTTTACTTTATGCAGTGCAGTGCTGTCGAACCTGATGTGATCAGAAATAATTCCACGTTGCAGCTTTAAGGATCTGATGACGGATTTCTAGTGACGCGGTCGGTAGTGAGTTGCCTCATATCACACTCTATTTTTTTTAATCCTTACAGTCCACTTTAATTATGGAGGGGTGTGGGTAGCAATTACTGTTGTGGGCCACTAAAATTTATCCATTTATACGATTGGTGTATTTTAGGCGCACATTAGTGGCATAGTTTTTTTAGTTTACATTTAATGAGTTTATTAAAATTAGGTTGTAAAGTATATAATTAGTTATGTCTAGAATAAATGCATGTGGATGTCTGAGGATGATGCTGTAACCAGATAATTCAGAATGGAATGTATACAAGGAAAAATACATTGCCAACATTGAAAAAAAAAATTTCAACAAACCCATATTTCAAGAAGAGGGATGAATATTTAGGGCCAGTTTCATATTCAGACTTTGTACGCTTTAATTGTGGCGCTATAGTCCTACTAAATAACTAAATACAAGACGACCTCTGCCTAAACTCGAATGGAATGAACCCGTTTCGCAAATGGTACCGGCCCATTCCATTCTGGTCTAGGTTAGTTTTGCCCTGTATTTAGTATGGTAGTAATAATATTAGCTACAATTTTCTTTTAAACATATATTGATTCTTTTTTTTATAGCTTATGAGTAGGCTACATAATCTTATAAAGTTTGGATATACTATTATATACCTTAAAACAACTTAACTTCAAAAATTTAACTTAAAAAATATCGGGACATTAAGTAGCGCCTTCCTTGGTTTAAAACAGTAAGCATTGTTCCACCAACTTTTGAGCAGTTCAAGTAATTTAGTAGCTAAGTGTTTTTTAGTTAAATGTCATAAATAAGAAATAATATTATTTAAGTTTGGATGGCGTGGTGAACCACTTTAATTTATATTTGAATTTAAAAAAAAATTTGGTAATTAATCTAAAATATAAACGCCATCTTTTGTTTTTTCTTGGAAACACGAAGTCCACACTCCTTTATTCCTTTGTCCGTGGCTCATTCCCACGCGCGTGCCCGACTTTTGGAATTTCAGATCTAGCAAACCAAAATAGAATATGGTTCAATTCAATTAACAGTCACATGTATGGTCAACTTGCATATGTATCCTTTCATATTCTAACTAAAGTACATATAGGTGTCAATATAATTAAACTCCTATCACGCCATGTCTGTGTGTACCTTTGGTTGGGCTTATTAATAAATGTAGCATTAATTTGTTGATCTTTACCATACGAGTTAATAATGCTCTAATTTTGTCAATTTGGAAAACTATTCGCTATTATACACTTGTTTCGATATGGGAATAACTTATGTTTAGTTTCAGTTTTATGTTATGGATTAAACCATTAACCACAAATCTTAACCAAAATTAAAAGATCGCCCGGTCAACTTTATTGCTACCCGTTTCAGTGACCGAATGGTCAAAGGCATCAATCTCGTGTTAGACTGACCTGTTGATGACAGGGAGAATGGGTTCGAATCTTGGTCAAGTCTACTGAGAGGGGTTTCCCCTAAAGAGTTTCTGAATCTCATTACACGAAAATGCGGGTATATTACCTCTAAAATATTACCTTCCTCATCCCTCCCCCATTAGAGTAATTATCATGTATGCTTATAGCCTGAACAGGTAGTAAGACGCGGTGGTAAAAAAAAACTTATCAAACTCGCTGTGTTTGTGTATGAATTAGAGGCCAACGTATGTTTAGGTATTTTGTGATTTTTGTACAATTCTACACCGCAAGACTTTTTACTTTCTCTCTATCTTACAGGTAGAGAAAGTATGGTGATCGTCAAAAAAATCGAAATCGAGATTTTGATGAATTTTGACGTTTCATGACTCCCTGAATCCGAAAAAGTGGTTTTTGAATTTCCGTCTGTCTGTCTGTCTGTCTGTCTGTCTGTACCTCCAACTAGAGCCTAAACTATTTTACCGATTGAGCTGAAACTTGATATCTAGGGTTTTCATAGGGTTGCCCCGAGGGGTTTTTGGAATTGGATATCTACCCCTAAAATTAAGGGTAGTTTACTGA